>JAJOZX010007830.1:0-207309 GCA_023014485.1 Bathynomus jamesi | reverse complement strand
AAAATAGTACAGGGTGTCCATAAATGTTTACCCTGAAAAACAGTATGCTCTCATGTTTTAATGACGAATCTTACATCTGTTTTCTTTTTACAGGTGGTCTTGTACACGCATAGAGTATCTGTGCTGGTGTGTTTCGTCTACCGCATTCGCCGCTAGGAGCGCTGTAGTAGCTGTTCAGTTAAGATGGCGTCTGTGACAGAGAAGGCACAATGTGTTAGGTGGCTTGCAGAAACAAAATCTCCTGTCAGTGTTCAGCGAAGATTCAGAACAAAGTATGGAAAGAATCCACCTGATGTGAAGTTAAGTCGTGGGTGAAAAAATTCTTGGAAACTGGAAACGTGGAAAAGGGAAAGAGCAGTGGTAGACCATCAACTTCCGATGGGACGGTGGAAAACTTTCAAACTGCTTTCACACGGTCACCAAGGAAATCGGTGAGACAAGCTTCATGCCAACTAAAGATACCGAAGTCTACGGTGCACAAGGTGTTACACAAACGTTTGAAGTTACACGCCGACAAGGTACAATTGTTCAAGAACTGAAGCCTGATGACCGTGAGTGTGTGGCGTGAATACCGTTTAGACAATTTACGTGCCACTAGGGGTGCACATGTGGAAGCTTATTAAGTTCATTAACTATGTATCAAAAACTTTGTATGTTTATCTACTTATGATTAAAACTGTGTTTGAATACGAGTGTTTATTTAAAAGTTATATCATGCTTTAATCAGGGTAATCATTTATGGACACCCTGTAGGTTCCACACTCTCTCTCTCTCTCTTTCTCTCTCTCTCTCTCTCTTTACTGCTCTGAATACTACCTCTGACATTAAAATATGAGAAATAAATTCCAACTTTTTTCGAAGTGTTCTTTCGACAAATTACCATCATAGATTTCTCTCTCTTTTTTAGATGAATATAGATATTTTTAAAAGACAGAAATGAGTAAATGTTCTACATGGTTTACATGAAGCACACACACACACACACACACCACACACACACACACACACACATATATATATTAGTGTGTGACAGTTGCCCCAACTTTGTCCTACAGTGCTGTTCAAAATTTTGGTGTTGCATATTGACATAAAAAATACCCACGTGCAATTGTTTGAAGATTCATGCATATTCGAGTGAGCACCAGCAATTTGAAAAATAGCGATTTTGCTTATACGGCATACGCGCTATATATGAGATTACACAACCATCATAAGGGATATTAACACATCATTGCGTGTCTTAATTAAAAGCTGTTATCACTAACACAAAAAAGTTAGTCATTCTTATTCTCTCATGGTACATTAAGGGGTTTTATCATATATTCACAAGGTGTTATTTCTCTAGAGCAAGAAACCATGATTTCTGTTCGGAAACAGATGATCGTTTGCGCTGATTAGGAACGCGGAGTCTGTCATTTTCAATTACTTGAAGGACTTCTTGAAAGCGCTCCTCATCCCTGGCAACATTAAGAAAGCAAAGCTGGGCACTTGCGGTTTTTTTTGCGGTACTGCGGTACTGCGGTACTACCGTGTTTGTCGGTACGCGGAAAGTACCGCGGGAAATTTGAATGCGGTAGCGGTACTGCTGTACTTTCAGCGATCCTTTGCGGTACTGCGTTATGCGGTACCGGTTTGGTAGTGCGGTAGTACCGCAGTACCGCAAAAAAAAAACCGCAAGTGCCCAGCTTTGTAAGAAAGTCATGGCAAAGTTTTACACCACGCTCTGCAGCCTCATTGACGACCTGAAGCTTGTCCACAACCCGTTTCATGTTCAGGTAGTCGTCATGATCCGCCCATTCACTGGCTGGACTGTGAAGAAACTGATAGGGCATGCCTAAAATGGTGAAGAACCGGCTTGAGTCAGGCCCAATTAGGTCCACCAGGGCAGTGCCACTTTCTGGGACAGGGGGAAGATATGGCTTTCTATAGCCCCATGATTGAGCCCCACTCTCTTAGTAACTTCAGTGCCTTCATGGCAAAGAAGAGCCTTCCTCATCTCCTCTTTTGTCCTTTCTTGTACTTGGGACGAGAACAAAGCCAGTGGGGCCAACTCCTCAGTTAGGTACCAAGTGTGTCTACCGAGTGCCACACGTGCTTTGTCAACTATTGTGGCGTCATATGGGCAAATTCAGCCAAGGTTTCGACCAAATTCAAGTCATTCAATGGCGCACTTGCTGGAACGGGGCAAACAATCCACCATGGGACATAAACAGCGACTGTGAACACAGCAAACCGTTCTAACTTGCTGATTTGACTTTGTCACAACCTCGGCTTTGGGAAACTGCTCTTTGATCTGGCCTGACAAAAGAACAATCTTGAGGGTATAGAGCAGTTTAGCCATCCACCTTGCTTTGTGAAGTGCGCCGGGGTAGACCATTGTGAAGTTCACTGGCTCGGATCCTTTAGTTACAAGCAGCAGACAAAGCTCTACCAGCTCCTTGTAGTCGCCACGTGTAAATGGTTGGGCTAGAGATTCACGGAAGAAGTCAGCCATCTCCTGCTGGCGCTCCTCAAAACACTCCAGGCATTGCGGGGTAGTAGTATTTCTTTTTTTTATTGTACGCCAGTTGAGAGAAATGGTTCTTGAACCTAGAAATGAATTATTGGGATTATTGTATTTCGTACTAATCTATAATATTGTTTTAGGGGTATTAAGATGATATGATCGATCATTTGCTTGGTGTTAGTATATCTTATAAGTCTAATAAAAGAAATTCCACTAAATTTGTTCATTAGATAATAATATTCCTTGTTATTTTGTAAAGCTTATGACTCACCTCTGGAAAACCATTATGTTTGGACTTGAAGAGCCCTCCACTTTCAAGCAATCCCAGCAAACACCTAGGATGACTTCGCCCACATGCCTGCGACAGGCGCATCAGAATACGGCACGCTCTAATTCCTTTTGGAGGGAGACGCAAGCAGCTGTTTTTGTCCTGAAAAAAAAATGTAATTGTAGTTTAAGGCCACCATTTCAGGCACGTGCTTTTGCAGATTTCTGTTAAATCATTCACTGTATTTTGGTATTAATGTCGTGATAAATTCACGCTGATGTTTGAAATAGGTTTACCTGTATTGGATGAAGTTGTGTCGAAAACCATACCAACGACATTCTGTTCACACTCCCAATCGACCAGAAGTTGTTTGGTTGCTGTTGATATCAAGTCTCCTTGAAATAGCAATACTTGCTGGTACGACGGTGCTAGCTCAAACATGCACCGATCTCCAAGAAAATTTACAGGGGTGTTTCCTAGATATACACAACACTAAAACTTTGAACAGCATTGTAGGACCATTTTTTTAATTTTTGGAGGGCAACGGTCACACCCTAATATATATGTGTGTGTGTGTGTGTGTGTGTGTGTGTGTGTGTGTGGGTATGTGTGTAAGCGTGTGTGTGATTTGTATGAGGAGTTTTGTTTCAGTACTATATATCCGATATCTAATGATTAAAGGCTTGTATTTCTTGTCTATGAGCAAGGCTAAGAAAATGGAATAGATCATCCGCCCCTCATTCACACAATTACTTTTCTGCTTATAAAATAAGCGTGATTTTACAGCTTGGTATCTCCGTTAATTTTGACGTTGAATAATTCTGCGCTATTTATTTAATTTGGCCCTTAAGCATTACAGGGATCATCTTTTAAAGATAAGACATCGTTTCAAGGCGATGTACATGAAAAATTATAATACCTGATGTTATATAGAACGAAATATGGTCTTACCCGAATCGCTCAATCTGACGAGTACTAAATTTTTTATAATCTTATAACTAAAACGCTTAAATATTTATTTCTCTGACATCTTATGAATAACCTCGTTAACCTCGCTGCTGTTCCGAGCGTTGGTCTCTTCACACGAAAGTCAAGCTAGTGGCCCAGCCTCTAGGTCTGACTTGGTGTAGGAGCGAGTTGCTTTCTTGCGCTCTCTACCGTACATAGCCAGGTACACCCGGCTCATCTGGTACCGATCTGAGCCAGGCATCTAGTCTTCTCTTGAAGACTTCAACTTTGACCCCTGTAACGTTTCTGAGGTTCTTTGGAAGCTGGTTAAAAAGTCTTGGCCCCTGACAACCAAGCTATTTTCCTTCAGTGTTGAGGAGGTCCCTTGTCGGGCCTTTAATTTGGGAACACTACACATTCTGCCTTTCCTCTCTTCCAGTGTTGTTTGCATGGTAATTGGGTTTAGTTTTAGGTTTTTCGATCATTTTCCAGATGTAGAGTATGGTGTACCTCTCTCTTCTTCTTTCCAGGGAGTACAGATTTAGTTTACTTAGTCTTTCCCAGAAGTTGAGTTCTTTCCAGCCATCACTCTTGGCTGTGAAATGTCTCTGCGTTTCTTCTAGTTTATTAACTTCTTCCTTTTTATACCGGGACGTCAAAACTGAGCAGTATTCAAGTTTTGGTATAATCAGTGTTTTTAGCAGGGAATCATTACTGTCCTGTCCCTTCTTTTGAACGTTCTTGTACCTGTCCCGCAACTCTTTTTTGCTTTATTTATCGCTATCTGAGTTTGTATTTCGAATTTCGCATCAACGGTCATTATTACCCCCAGATCGTTCGCTTTCGTGCTTCTCTGAATTCCCTGTCTATCTGGAGCATAATATGCAGTCTAAGTTCCTTTTTTCTACCATATCTCAAGAGCTGAAATTTCTCGGTGTTAAATGTCATGTTGTTGTCTTCTGACCATTTGCATATTTTGTTCGTGTCCCTCTGCAAGGCCTCCACTTCATTTACATCGCTGATTTTTCTGCTGATCTTTGTATCGTCTGCAAAGGATGTAACTATACTGTAGCTGTTTACTCCGCTGTCTATATCTGTTAGCACGATAATGAACAGGAGCGGGGCCAGTACTGTCCCTTGTGGTACTGAGCTGCATACTTCCGATTCTGATGATGATATACCTTGAATTTTGACGACCTGTAGACGTTCTCTGAGGAAGTTGTAGATCCATTTTCCCACTTTGCCTGTTATTCCCATATATTTCAGTTTATGTGCTATTATACTGTGATCACATTTGTCGAAAGCTTTAGCAAAATCTGTGTATATGACATCGTAGTTGTTATTGCCTTCCAGTGCATCTTGGATATTGTTGTAGTGTTCTATTAGTTGTGATAGGCATGATCTGCCTGATCGGAATCCGTGCTGATTTTCGTTAAATCTTTCCAGTGTCTCCAAGAAATCATAAATTTTCCCTCTAACTATTCTTTCAAATACTTTGGTGAGGTGGGACGTCAATGACACTGGTCTATAGTTCTTTGCTCGAGATCTGTCCCCTCCTTTATATATAGGAACGTTTGCTCTTTTCAAGATGCTTGGTATTTCCCCAGTGTGTAGGGGATCTTCTCCATGTCCCAGTATAAAGGTGTAGCTATTTCATTTTTACAGTTTTTAATCAATAATGCGTTCCAATTGTCCGAACCTGTAGCTCTCGCTACATCTTCTGGGGTAAAATCAAAGTCTGTTATACACTATCTTTGCAATTTCTCTTTAAAAAATGCATATATGTCGGGTATCGCTTTGCCACTTTTTGGGGTACTGAAAACTGATTCATACTGGACTCTCAATTTTCAGATATTTATTTTGGATCGTTGGTTAGTTCATTATTCTCTTCCTTAAGGGCCCAAATAGCGTGACCCGACAATTCAGCGCAGGACAATTCAGCGCCAACAATTCAGCGCCGACAATTCAGCGCAAGACAATTCAGCGCAAAGACAATTCAGCGCAAGACAATTCAGCGCAAGACAATTCAGCGCGAAAATACCAACAAAGAAGAAGAAAGAACAAATCCAGAGGGAAGAGAGGCTTGCAACTGTTAGGTTAGGTTAGGTTTCTAGTTTTTGAAATAAAATCTTAATTTTAACAATTCTAACAAATTTTGTTTTTTTTAAATAAAATTTTAATAATTATACTCCTTTGAATTTTATCTCCGATTTGTCACTCCTTCGTTATGTCACTCCTTCGTTACGGTATTTATGTCACTCCTTTGTTATGTCACTCCTTTGAAATGTCACTCCTTCGATACAGACCCAATTTAGCATATATATAATATACAAATTTTTCTCTGTTTTATTTATTGCGATTTATTTTTATTATTTTTAACTAAACTTTTAACTGTACTGACTTGCGCTGAATTGTCTTTGCGCTGAATTGTCGGCGCTGAATTGTCGGCGCTGAATTGTCCTGCGCTGAATTGTCGGTGCTCCGCCCAATAGCGGCGCGCGTTTTTGTTTTTCTTTTCCCATAGCTATAGAAGTATTTTGGATTTTCCTTTATTGCTTCTACCGCCTTTTCCTCTTCCCTTTCTGTATGGTCTTTAATCAGAGCTTGTATTTCCCTATCGATACCCTCCAGTTTTTCTTGTATTAATTTCCTGGCATTATCTCCGCAGTTGGCTAACTTCCTCTCCACTCTCTTTCTTTTGCGGAATATTCTCCTCTTTTGCCTCTCTAGCCGGCTGCTCTTTCCTTTTGGCTGTGATTTCGAAGCATATTTTTTCAAAAATTCTCAGCGTTTTTTCTTCAAAGTTGTTAGCATTTTGCAGTTGTTTTATATATAATATATATATATATATATATATATAAAATTGTGAGGTAATCGGCTTTATAAAGTCTCATTTGAATACCAATTTGTCGATCCCGGCTCAACAATTTTTTAGTTATTCTCTTTTATTAAGACGTTTATAAGATTCTAGGTTTTAATTGTGCTTTCTAAAACGAATTAGGGAGAAGAGAGTAAGTTTTTGTGCCCCGTTTAACAGTGTTAGCCAATTATATATATACATATATATACATACATATATATATATATATATATATATATACAGTATAATTGTGAGGTAATCGGCTTTATAAAGTTTCATTTGAATACCAATATGTCGATCCCGGCTCAACAATTTTTTAGTTATTCTCTTTTATTTAAGACGTTTATAAGATTCTAGTTTTTAATTGTGCTTTCTAAAACGAATTAGGAAGAGAGTAAGTTTTTTTTGGAACGTTTAACAGTGTTAGCCATTCTCTTTATTATTTAAATCGTTTTACAAGAATTTAACTGTACTTTTAAATGTTTTGAGGGGAAGATTGCACACGAGCTCCTCAGTGAAGCTTGTTTTAATATATTTGTGTACAGAGACTAAGATTAAAAAATTGGATAAGAATTTGTATGCGTTTGAAAACATAGGGCGGAGCTGGTAATATATTTGTAACACGATCCTTCGCAAATTAAGCATCTAAAAGGACATGACAAGCCACTGAACGGCGAATTCATTATGAAAAAATAAGGGGCTAAGTGTTTGAACATTATAATTAATTAAGTACGGTGATACTCACCTCATTATTATTATATATATATATATATATATATATATATATATATTATATATATATATATGTACAGTGTATATATATATATATATATATATATATATATTTAGATGCGTTCAACTCTTTGGGAAACTTATTTTTCAGTTCAGCTAAAAATGTGCACAATCACCAGCAACACTTCTTTAACCTTCAACATGTCGTGCAAAATTCATGAATATTTATTTCCGTGAGTGTAGCTTCTTCCTTGATAGTGGTCGCCTCACACAGACTCTTTCATAGACAGGTTATGTGTATATGTAAAAATGAACAACGAATAAGTCCTACATTCCTATATTCTTTTATTTATATAATTCTTATATTCATATATATTTATTTTTATATTCATTTTACATAGAGAGTCCAAACTCGCATAACGCTGACACGAGTTCGGATAAATTTTTGATTTTCTTTTATTTTATTTTTGCTGAATAATTGATGAATTATTTCTTTTTAAATTACGTAATCATTTTTTAAGATTTAGTTTAATAATGTAATCTTGTTAAATTCTGCAATGTTTATTTTCTTTATACATTCTCTTCGTTGTAAAAGATAGTCATGTCTTGCTTAACATTTAATTTTAAATTTTTAGCATTTTAATTTTCCTTCATATGCATGTTTTATTGCAAATCAAAATAAAATGCATATTTCAATTTCCATTTTTTAGTTAACTCGGCAGATCATGATAACATCAGATCTGTCAATATGCGGTCTAAAACAAAATATGGCTTCATCTTCAAATATCTTGCTTATCTGTCTAGACATTCCTACAGCTAAAATACTTACCTTATCTTTAAATATTTTGCCAAATAAATCAGCCTATTGAGAATAAAAAACAAAAACAGATCAGCATTAAATAATAATGATGTTATGAGATTTTAAGTATATTACATGTAAAATTTCTCCGGTGTTCATTCTGATTTGTCTGATCTAACTTAGAGGCTGAGCATTACCTGTACTTTTAGCAGTAAACTACAGTAAGAGAATATCTTTGTCTTCTCCTTCGAGCCTTGCTCTCTTCAGAGAACTTAGTCTTAAATAGAGAAAAATATTTCCCGATACGTTACAAGAAGAATCGGGAACCTTCAGAGAATTTAGTAAGCCTCACAGAATCCTCCGATCCACTACAAGAAGAAATCGGAGAGTAGTATAAGAGAAACTACTGCGATTATCTATTCGGTACCAGCTACTCCAGATTAACAAATTCGTTGCTGCCACCTAACCAGAAGCCCCGCTAACTTCGAACCTCCCAAGGCCATATATATATATATATATATATATATATATATAATAATAATAAACGCTTCAACAATAACATCCTTGTCATGCTTTAATACCATTAACCCACCCAAATACTTAATACAAATATTTTTTAAGAAGGTTATTAACATTGTCCTCTGCTCTTATTTATTTATACATATCATTAAATGTGTGTTGAAACAAATAGAGAAAACATTCTGATTAATTTGAAGCTTAAGTTGATTATATATACAGGGTCTGTAAAAAAAAACTAAGCCAAATTCAAACCTTTATTAAAACAAAACCATTTATTTAATTAAGTTGAATTTTTTACACAATAAAGTATAGGTAATCACCTATTATCCTTTAAATTTTTATGACGATACCTTTAGAATTGTTAATTTTATTAATAATTAACTAAAAAGTGAGATTCTCCTACTTAACATGAAAAAAAAATTTTTTTACGATATACTGTAGATAATTTTTAGTTTAATAAAATTAAAAGAACTGTTCAATATGATTCCCTTGCATTTATATCACTTTTTTAAATCTTGGTCTGAATTCGTCTATTGCTCGATTTATTTGCTCGATGGTTGTTTTGGCAGTATGTGATGTTGCACCATCTTGTTGAAAAATAAAGTAACCTTGACTAGGCAAGTTTCTCATTTCTGGAAGCATTTTCTCAGCAGGGTATTTGAATAATATTGAGCATTAATTTTCACTCCTGGCTCAATAAAAAATTTTGAAGTTTTTCCCAACTTGGACACTCCAACAGAAACCATGACGCTAGAAGAAAAGTGACTTCTTGTTGCTTACAGTCTTTCATCTTGGATTTCATTTTTCCTCGCAACATCAGAATAAACGCGGTCATTCTGTGAGTTTCTTAGTGGCTCTACCGTAAAACGTTTTTCATCCGTAAAAAATGTCTTGGAAAGTTTATCTTCAGTTATTATACGTAAAATACGTTTGGATTTCTCAACTCTTTTCTGACAGTTTACTTCTGACAATCTTTGTCCATGCACTCTTTTAAATGGTTTAAATTGCAGATCAGATTTAATAATCCTTCTTACGCTTGATTCTGATATTTCTAGATCTTTTGATATTTGAGCAGGTGTCATGTGGCTACCAGGTCGATTCTCTTGACTAAGGATACGTTCCTCCACTTTCTGAATATTTTTATCTACTCTAACTGATTTTGGTCGCCCAAATGCTTCCTGTTTCATCGATAGTTCTCAATAAGTAATCTAAACCTGATCTAGTCCATCCTTTATAATCGAATTCAGAAAGTAATTTCCTTGCACTATAACCTTTTTCAACTCTATAATGCTTTATAATTATTTTATCTTCATGTGAGAATGGCATATTTAGAGGTATTCACGAAAATTTTTAAATCTAAACAATTCTGGAAAAGAGAAAAAAGAAGATATTACATAATAAGAAAAACTGAATTTTCGCAACATGTAGAAATAACCGCATAACTCCTAAAATATTTAAATAAAGTTATAAAATTATCACAGATTATTTAGGAGCCTTTTATTTATTTAGTGTAAAAAAATATTTGAAATCTCTATCAAATTGTGCATTTTATAGAGATTTCAAATTGGCTTAGTTTTTTTTGACAGACCCTGTATATACGAGGTGTGATCCAAAAGTTCTGGACTGGCAGCGTGGAGCGCTAACAGGCCGTAGTACGGACTTGGGCCGCTAGATAGCGCTAAACAGCTTTATTGTGAAGCAGTGTGCCGAGTGATACGGTGATACACGTACGCGTTTTTTTTCACGAGCGTTTTTGTGCGTTCGTGTTAGTGGTTTAATGCGAATTTTGCGAGAAGAGAAATGACAGACTTGAAGGAGCAGTGCGTGTGCATCAAGTTTTGCTTCAAACTCGGCAAAACCGCGTCGGAGACCCACGAAATGATTAAACAAGCATTTGGTGATGACGCCATGGGCAGAAGCCAGACTTTCGAGTAGTTCTCGCAATTCAAACGTGGGCAAACGTTGGTTGAGGATTCCGAACGTTCTGGTCGGCCCTCAACCAGCAGAACCGACAAAAATGTTGAGAAAGTGCGTCAGGCCATCCACGACGACCGTCGGCGAACGATTAACGACATCTACAGCATCGTTGGCCTATCGTTTGGTTTATGCCAACGCATTCTCATGGAGGAACTCAACATGAGCCGGATCGCTGCCAAATTCGCTCTGTCTGTACAGCAGTTTTTGGCCAAAAACAACATGGCAGTGGTCCCCCACCCCCTACTCCCCGACCTAGTCCCCTGTGACTTCTTTCTGTTCCCCAAGATGAAGATCCGGCTGAAGGGGCGACGATTTGACGACATCGAGGAAATTCAGGCGGAATCGCACGAGGTGCAGAGCAACATCCCCAAAATGGAGTTCCAGAGGTGCTTCCAGCCGGAATGGGACGTTTCGGCGCCGACGTTCTGGCGCCGACGTTTTGGGCGCCGCCGTTTGCGCCGTTTGACGATTGTTAGGTTAAGTCGTGATATTTGTTAAAACTAACGAAAATATCACGACTTAACCTAACCAATCGTCAAGGGCGTACAATTGACCTAACCGGGCAGTGACGATTGGTTAGGTTAAGTTGTGATATTTTTGTTAGTTTTAACGAAAATATCATGACTGAACCTAACCAATCGTCAATGGGGCAGATAACGGAAAAGTACCCTATATATATAGACCTTATAATACACTGACTTCTTGCTCGCACCACCAAAAAGTAACGAAGGGTCGCGCTTGCTACATTTATCAAACACATACAAATATCCATTATGTGAAAACTTCTGTTTCCCTTTCTTACTTGATATATTTTCAGACATTTATGCTATTAAGGGCAACAACACAACTTATCTGAAAAGACAGACAGCACTTCAGGTTAATAACCAAGTATTACTACTTAATACTTAATACTAATTAACGGCGGCGCCAAACCGGCTCCGCGTCCAAACGGCGGCGCCCAAACGGTGGCGCCCAAACGGCGGCGCCAAAACGTCCAGCGCCAAAATATCGGCGCCAAAACGTCCTAGATGGGCTTCCAGCAGTGGGAAAATCGCTGGGCTCGCTGTATCAACTCCCAAGGGGGCTACTTCAGGAGACAGCAGTAATTAGAACCTAAGGTAAGCCTACATTTTTGTCGGTACAGTCCGGGAACTTTTAGATTGCACTTCGTATATATATATATATATATATATATATATATATATATATATATATATATATATACAGTAGGTGTCCCAGAGGAAATGTCAAGAATGCACCATTTGGCTCTTTGGGTATTTCTAAGTAGAAAGTATTATATCGACATGTGCCTGATTCCCATTTGGGTAACTAAAACATAATAAAAAGCAGATCTTAGATAATATTCAATGACATTTAATGATACATTGGCAACTGTGCAGATCCTCACATTATTTATTTACTTTATTTTTTTGTCTGGGGTTCTTGAAGAGTAACGTTTATCAGCGGGGTAAGCCCGAAACTAGGGAGCAGTTGGTTGCACGTATAGAGATGCGTTCATAAACCTCAGAAATGAACTTCCGCGTTTCCTTGGCAAGACTCGATGGATCGAGGCTCGCCGCGTGCATTGAAGAAGGAGGGGGTCACTTTGAAACCATTCTGCAATAAGTGCAATAGTGTATTGTATGTTTGTACTTTTTGTAAACCACAAGTGTCATTAAATGGTATCTAAGCTCGCCTTTTTATTATGTTTTAATTACCCAAATGTAGAGGCCTGTATCTCGGTAACGGTTGGGAATCAGACCCATATCGATATAATACTTTCAACTTAGAAATACCCAAAGAGTGAAATGGTGCATTCTTGACATTTCCTCCTGGGACACCCTACTGTATATTATATATATATATATATGTTAACCCTCCGTCTGTGCCTGGGTTGGTTCGAAGTCGACGGGGGTTTTGGTTAGGTGGCAGCAACGGATTTGTACTATACTACTCTCCGAGTTCTTCTATAGTGATTCGGAGGATTCTGGGAGGCTTACTAAATTTTCTGAAGGTTCCCTGATTCTTCTTATAACGTATTGGGAAATTTTAATGACTAAGTTCTCTGAAGAGAGCACGGCTCGAAGGAGAAGATAAAGACTGTTTCTTACTGTAATTTACAGCTAAAATGTACAGGTAGTGCTCAGCCTCGAAGTCTAATTATGAATGAACATTGAACATGGAAGAATTTTTGTGGGTTTATATACCCATAATTTGCTCACATCATTATTATTATTAAATGTTGAAAAGGCTGCATCATTTTTGCACATTATTTGAAAATAAAGTAAATCTTTTAGCTATAGTAATGTTTAAACGGATAAACAAGATATTTGAAGATGAAGCCATATTTTCATCTCAACCGCGTATTTTCAAATCCGATGTTATCATGATCTGCCGAGTTAACTAAAAGTGGAAATTGAACTATGCATCTTTACACTAAAATATGCATATGAGCAAAAATTAAAGGTTCAAGATTTACAATTAAATGCTTAGGCAAGACATGACTTCATCTTTTATAACGAAGAGAAAATGTTTACAAAACATGAACACTGCAAAACTTAATCAGGATTCATTATTAAGCTAAATCTATAAAAATGATTAAGACATTTTAAAAAGAACAAGTCACCAATTATTTGGCAAAGTAGAAAGCAAATCAAAAATTTGCAAATCAAAAACTCGCGTTAGGCGATTTTGGTCCTTATGTAAAAATGAATACATACACGTACATACATATGAATATAGGTATTATATGAAGTTAATTATATACGAATATATAGGATTATATAAATACATGAACCATATAAACATATGAATTTTACAAATGGATACAAGAACTATATAAATGATATAAGAATTACACGAATGAATAAGAGAGTATAGGAATATAGGAATAATTCATAGTTCATTTTTACAGGGCCCTTCCCTCTAGAATGATATTAATACAATAATATAACATCCTAACTAATGCTAACTAAATGATAACTATGGGTTTTATAATACAGATTTATATACACAACATAAGTCGGGTGGTAAAGTTTAGTTCACGTAATCTGGGTACGCACTCTTGGTCGTGCATAGATAGTTTCACGTTGTTCGGTGTCTCTTGTTTTCCTTTGTTCCAAGAACAATCTTTTCATCACAAATATACCGAGGATAATAGCACATACAATAATGATACTAACGGCAGATTGTTGAAAAAATTGTTACAGATTGTAGTATTTGTAAGAGGTTATTTGGTTATCATCCTAAATTTTAAACCGACTTAATTGATCATTCCATTCAGGGGCATGTAGTTCGGTTAGGTGGTTACAGGTTTCATGGAGAGATTTAAGATCTCTATGACGGGTTTAAATTTAATTTGCGACGGGAAGGGGTATAAGTCATTAATGGTAACCTTGTAATGGTAACCTTGTAGCGGTAGTCCTTTTCGCGAAAGAAACCCAGGTATCTGGTCCAATTCGAAATTGGACGGTTTTAGAGGAATTAAATTTTGTAAACGAACACGATTAAGTAGATAAAGCAAGATCTAGTAGTTGGAAGAATGACTGGTTTGAGTGGAAGGCAAACGAGTTGTTTATTTGTTTGCGGGAACTTGCAATGCCGGACGTGGCTATCTGACATCATATCATAGTATATGCTGACAGGTCTGTCGTGAGGAAAAGGTAAGGTGGTACTGTGGGTAGATACAATCGATAGACATTAGAATTGTTTTGGTAGGGTGTTGGAAAGGGTGAAATCTATATACGTCATAAGTGAGGACATCGAAAATGTACAATTATGAGGTACGTTTAGGGGCGTTGGTCCATGTAAGGGGTTCCAAAAAACCTTAGCCCCCCCCCATTTTCAGCTTACATGTTTACTTATATCGAAATAGTTTATAGTGATTATAAAAATATATAAAATTCTTTATTTATTGCAGGTATTAAAATTACTCTAGCTGATAAAGTGATAATATAATGGCTTTCAATTAATTGGTGATTCGGAGAGGCAACGTGTGATAGATCGCATACGAGCAATAACATTTCGGGAAGCTCGTGATGCTGGAGCCACCTTTATAACACGTTCATGGGTTGCCAAAAAGTTGCCAAGAAGTGAGGACTTCGTCAAAAGAAATTGGAATAAAACTTTGGATGAATGTGAAATGGATACAACCAAATCTGGGCGCCCAAATTTGCCACTCTCTCAGGAAACAAAGGACATCATTGAAAGCGATACGCGTAAGCGGAAAAACAGCTGTGCTAAACTTTCTAGAGAGATCGAAGTGTTGAGAGGAAAGATCGTTAGTGGTGAGATCATTCGACTGTACCGTCAAAGGCAAGGTTTAAAGCCTTGGCATGAATTTCCAAAGCCAAGAAAAACTCAACCTAACATCGATGACAGAATGAGATTTGCCCATTATCTCAAAGATTGGGATGTGGATGATTTCATGCATTTAGCTGTCTCCGATGAATTTTTTGTTTAAGTAACACGTCGGCCTAACTACCAAATGATCGAGTGTGGGCCACAACACCAGATCAAATCGATGACAATGAACATTATCGCGAATTATTAAAAAGTCCAGACTGTGTTGGTGTGTTTGTTTTGTTCACTGCAAAGAAGCTCATGTGGGTGCTGAAGCCAAATGGTCAGAGTCTGGATGGACAGTATTTTCGTGAAATTATTTTATCCCAGCATGTTATTCCTTTTCTAAGAAACCAAACAATGTTATGGATGTCGATCAGGTCACACTTCTGCACGATAAGGCCCCCTGCTTTAAGGCATTAGCCACTCAACAGTTGTTGCAGAACCATGAGATCGATTTCTTTGGAAATGAAGAATGGCCAGGAAATTCTCCTGACCTGAACGTCTGTGAACACATTGGATCAGTTTAAAAGACAAGGTTGAATGTCTCCTTTTTCAAGAGCCTGCAGCAAATTGATTTTCGAAGGATACAATGACGCAACACTGAAACTGTTTTAGCAAATTTGCGTAATGATCAGATCTATTCACGTCACTTTTGGCAAGCTACCCAAAGCGAATTCAGGCTGTCTTGGAACCCTATGGCGGGAACACCAAGTTTTAATTGTTTCTCATTAAATGCAGATTAAATTCTCTTTTGTAAGTATGTTTAGTTTTACTGTACCTCTAATGGTTTAGGCCCATGGGCGGGGGAGCTAAGGTTTATTGGAGCCCCGTACAGTCCAGGTGTATTCTAGAAATTGGGGTAATTAGTATGGTTTGAGTGAATAGGGTGATCATTTTAATTGTGTCTGGGCGGTGTGAATCAAGGACTGAAGTGAATCCAATGGTTGGGTTGGAAAGAGTGATTTTTCTATGGGCTAACTGGATTGCACGCAAAAACCTTGGAATGAATCGTAATGATTTGCTGTAAATATTTATCAATTAGGGTGCGTGCGTGCTGGAAGTTAGGAATTTTAGTCGAGTTAGATGGTTTCGAATGACTTACTGAGAGACAAACTCTCTCGTATTGTGATCGCTATTGCTAATGGTTCTATTACTTGAAGATCAGTAATTAGCCTACCATTCGTAGTTATTACTAAATCTAAGATACTATTCATATATATATATATATGTGTATATATATATATATATAAAATATACATATATATATATAATATATATATAAATATATATATATATATATATATATATAATATATATATATAAATATAATATATATATATAGTAAATATATATATATATATATAGAAACGACGTAAGTATAGAGGAGTGTTCTGCACACGAGGAAGAAGAAATAACGAACAAATGAAAAAATGAGGTGACCGCCCGGGAATCGAACCCAGGATCTTCCGATTGCCGATCTGATATGCTATCCATTACACCACGGGCCTCGATCAGTCAGAAGTCGAAATTCTCCTACTAGGGCAGAAACCAATGCCCTGAGAGGGCACCCTCGCAAATCGTGATATGTACATTTTAACTGCAATGACCACGCAGTATATTAATGTGTGTATTTCTACTCGTGGTGTACGGACGTTTTGTTTCCGCTCTGTGTAATATCGAATAACTAGTGTTTATAAGTTCAGCCGTAAATTCTATCTTATACCAGTGTGTGTATTTAATACCAGTGAATTCGCGATAATAAATTATTAAACGAAAGCCGGTGGCATATAGCTTGCACAACGAAGAAACATCAAATTGAAATATAAATTTAAAACACCTCGAACGGAAAAACAGCTCTGAGATTGCACTCTAGGCCTAAGAGGGAAAAAGGTCAGTGCCATAAAAATGAAGGTCGAGTGATCGAAAGAAATTTGAGAAGCGGGGAAAAAAAAAAGAAAGAGGAAAATAAAGGAGGAAATAAAGAGGAAAATAAAGGAGAAAATGGCCAAACATACGAATAAATGTGTAAATTGCGGAAAAATCAGAAAATTGAATAAAGCCGGATTATGTGTAATGGAATGTGCCGCATATCAACTTTGCGATTGCAAAAACGAAGCAGACCAGACCTCAAACTTAAACTGCATTCTGTGCAATACCTTTAAGCACTACGAATGCGTGAAATTAGATAGAAAAGAGAGGAAAATGGTAAATAGAATAAATAACAAAATCATAGGACTTTGTGGTTTCTTATGCGTTAAGTGCATGGAAAACAATAGAAAATTAGTACAGAGGGGAACACAAAATGTTGAAATAGAAGAATCAAGTACAGCAGCTCTACCGACAGAAAAACATGAAACAGAAAACGCCTACACAACCGAGAAGGAAAAACAAAACACACTACAGGGAGGGGCGAAAGCAGCCTCAGAAAAAGAGGTACCCACGGCAGAAGAGGGAGATACGAAATACACACCAAAGAAATCAACCCCGCTGAGTAGGGAAGAAGTGGTGGCGAAGCAGAAGAAGGAAATCGAATCACATAAGACACAGAGGGAATTTAAACGACGGGCCATATGCGAATATTATAAAATAGGTGCGTGCAAATATGGCTCAAACTGCATATACAATCACCCGACAAAATGCTTCTATATGATGAGGAATGGGAAGTGCAAGTACGGACCAAACTGCAACTTTTTTTCACCCTCGTATGTGCAGACAGTCAATTACTGAGAAAAAATGCCTGAACATAGAGTGCCCGCATTTTCACATCAAGGGTACGCACAGACGAGAACGGGAAAGAACAGATCATATTCGACATAGAAGAAATAGCAAGATTAATGAAACATATTTTTTAGAAGAAATGAGAATAATAAAAGCTCAGCTTGCCTTTCTAACAAGGAGAGACAGAACGCCGCAAACATATGCACCACAACATTATGCACATCACCCCCCTATTCAACACCACCCACCAATAATACAACAATAACAGTGGTATCACGGGCCGCAACCCCAATACTCCCAAATGCAGCGGCCCAACCAATAACACCAAACAGGAACCGACATCGACCCTGAAACGACCATCATTTAAGAGAATCGAACACGAAGATTAGAAACCCGGTAAATGTATTATACACAAATATACAATGCCTCTATACGGACCATGCAGACTGAAAATTACAATACTTGCAAAATTTAGCTACGGAAACCAGCATAGATATCATATGCCTAACGGAAACACACTTACATAAGTGCGAAAAAGGCTGTGAAACTGCATCGAGAATACTGAAATAGCATTGCTGGACTACAACATATACAGAGCAGATAGAGTGGCTAGACGAGGAGGAGGGTGCTGTATCTACGTGAAAACACTTACACATGTGAAGTGAGGGTAAAGAAATCAAACAGCACAGTTGAAGTTTTATATTAGAAGCAAAAGAACTGAACCTACCATTATGAACATCTACAGACCACCAAACACACAAAAAGTGAATTCCAATTTGCTACAGAAATAGATAAACATTAAATTACTTGAAACTCCAGCAACAAATATTCTAATTTTTGGGAGATTTTAATTTCCCATTCATATCATGGAGAAAAATGACGAAGTTATATATGTTGAGAAGTTTCATGACAAACATTACTAAGATGACAGAACCCAAGCAACAATGATTTTAGATATTATGGAACATTA
Source organism: Bathynomus jamesi (assembly GCA_023014485.1). Classification (NCBI taxonomy): domain Eukaryota; kingdom Metazoa; phylum Arthropoda; class Malacostraca; order Isopoda; family Cirolanidae; genus Bathynomus; species Bathynomus jamesi. The sequence continues at coordinate 188,668 of JAJOZX010007830.1, read as the reverse complement.
CGCCCTTACCCAGGAAATTGTGAAGCCACGAGAAAGGAGAACGTTTTGGATTTAATGTGGACAAATAACAACGAGATAATAATAAATAAAAAAGTACGCACACAAAGTTCTCCGACCATAACCTCATCGATATACATTGAAGTTCCACCCAGAGGTCCGAAACGCATCCCAGAGAGGCAGATGGAATAGTTGAAGGCTTAAATAAATTCAAAGAAAAGTAAATTGGGAAAACGTAAATAAAGATTTAAAGGAGGTAAATTGGGAATTGCTACTACACGAGAAGACTCCACAAGAAATACTATGTATAATAGAGACGGAAACCAAACCTATAATACTGAAACATATTCCAGAGAGACAGGAAAGAAAACGTAGGCAAGCTCGAGAGGAAATCAGGACTCTATTCAGGCAACGAAGACAAACCGTAAAAACATCTCCACAGATGCAGAACTGATGCAAAGAGACTCAAACTAGAGAGGAAACTTGGCGAAATAAGAAATGGACCTAAACCAAACATTCATACGTAAGACAAACGAGGAGGAAAAAACAAGGTAGCAGAAAACATAAAAATAACCAAAAATACTTCTACACTTTTGCGAAAAGGAAAATGCAGTGTAAAGAGAGTATTGGATCGTTGATAGACGGGGAGGCCGAATACACAAATGACCCGAAAGAAATAAGTGAACTGCTTAGGGAACAAACTTAAATCTGTGTTTAGCACCCCTAAGTCCGAGATGGAAGTGGAAAACCAGACGAGTTTTTTCGACATTGAAAAGATCAACCAAGAACAAATCCCGGCACAAACTATTAATGGACTTCGAGTTCACGGAAAGAGATGTAATTACAGCCTTATCACAGATGCGAGACAATTCAGCGCCAGGGCCAGACACCATGGAGTGCCACATTTGAAGAAATGGAAAGAGAGTATTGCAAAAACCGCTATACTTACTATGGAGGAAATCACTCGACACCAGGACAAATTCCACTCCCCTTAAGAACATCGAACATTGCCCCCTTATTTAAAGTGGTACAGAGCAATGCCCAAAAATTATCGGCCAGTGGCTCTCACCTCCACCTTATAAGTGTTGTGAACGCATAATTAGAGGCAAAACTACCTACTACCTACAAGAAAAAGACTTATACAACCCAAATCAAACATGGCTTCAGGGCGGGTAGATCATGCCTGTCAAGCTACTAGACCACCAGGAGAAATATTAGGAAATTGTGTCGAGGACAAAACATGATGTAATATATACTGATTTTGCTAAAGCTTCGATAAATGTGACCATGGAATCATAGCACACAAACTTAAGGATACAGGAATTACTGGAAAGCTAGGAAGGTGGATATTTAATTTCTTGACGCAAAAGAACGCAAAGAGTGGTGGTAAACGGAGTTAAATCGGAAGTCTCGGAAGTCGTGAGCTCTGTCCCACAAGGGACAGTATTAGCTCCCTTGCTGTTCATAATAATGATTGCAGATATTGATGCAGATATTAAGGACAGTATTGTATCATGCTTCGCACATGACACAAGATATGTAAGGAAATATTGAACGAAGATGACATAAGAAAACTACAAAACGACGTTGAAACATTATTCCAGTGGGCAGAAGACAACAATATGAAGTTCAACGAAGAAAAATTCCAACTTCTAAGATATGGTAATAACAAAGAGCTACAGAAAAAAGGGTACAAAACTCCGCAAGCCAAACAGATAACACCAAATCCACAAGTCAGGGATCTTGGAGTAAAATGTCACGGATGCAGAATTCAGAGAGCACTATAAAATCAAAATCACAACGGCTAGAAAAATAATGAATCATCTGGAGGAGCTTCCGCAGCAGAAAAGCAAACATCATGCTCAAATTATGGAAGAGTCTAGTCCTACCAATAATTGAGTATTGCTCAGTACTCACAAGCCCACACAGAAAAAGAGACATTGCGAGCATTGAAGCTATACAAAGGACTTTTACGTCTAAGATAGAGGAAACGGAAGGTGAAGACTACTGGTCTCGACTAAAATCCTTGGAACTCCACTCTCTTGAAAGAAGGCGAGAGGGGTACACAATAATATACATATGGAAAATACTTGAGGGCTCTGTCCCTAACCTCAGAAATGAAATAGAAACAAAGTGGAATGAGAGAAGAGGCAGATTTTGTACGGTCCCAGCTGCGGTGGGACAAGGAGCCATGAAAATAAGGATGGAAAATACCCTCAGAATACGGGACCCGAAGCTTTTCAATGTCCTTTCAAAAGAAGTGAGGAATCTCCAGCACATCAACCTGAATAACTTCAAGAACCAGCTGGAGAGATTCTTGTGCAAAGTCCCTGACCAGCCATGCGTGGCTGGCTACGAGGGCAGGAGGCGATCAGAGAGCAATTCCCTCCTTCACCAAGTCCCGCAAATGAGGCGGGATGCTGCAGAGGGGTCGACCACAGGTCGATCCTGAACCGTCGTTCAAACTCAACAAAAATGAATGAAAATTGAAATGAATGAATATATATATAATATATATAATATATATAATATAATATAATATAAAGATATATATATATATTATATATATATATATATATATTATATATATATATATATATATATAATATAATATATATATATATATATATATAATAATCTAATATATATATATATAATGTTATAATGTTATAATGTTATAGACCAACAAAGACCCTAGGATCCACTCATGGCTGGTCTACCTAACTGTGTTCGTAATTGTGTATGTCCTCCGTGGTGGCGGATGGGACCTACAATTTTACGTGGGTTCCGAACCACAAAAACATAAGAAATTTATGTAACAACTTCCTGTACAATGGCAACGACCAATTTAGCAAAACTAATGTATTATCGATTTAAAACTAAAGATAGAATCTCTGGATCCAGAGGATCAAGTCATAATAGACTAGTATCCACAAATATGTTACACTCTATATATATTTATAACCGACATGCAAATATATCAGATCCAAAGAATCCAGTCAATTTCATTACGGTATCAATCAATACTAGTACCTTGTCACGAAAAATAAGTCACGGTCCATATCGATTGTGGACCAAATCAAAATTTACAACCATATACATTACAATATATACACTTAGGAGGAAAAGTGTAGGTGTGGCTGTAAAGACTGTACAGTAATATAGAAATGTGTGTGCACCCATCTTGGGTCTCCCATTTAAAGGTGTTTGTGGGGCAAGTGAAGATCATGAGTTTTCAATACCTCACAATACTATGGGGGGCACCGCTCAGCAGAGGAATCTCTTTAAATGGGGTGTGTAAGGACAGAGAGTATCCCTAACCCAAGACGCTGCCTCCATATATCCCACAACACTTGTGTTGAGCTGTGGGATCTATCACCACAAAGCCTTAATTTTACTACCTAAACTATACCCAATCTATCAAGATATCCGTCTAATCGATTTTAAACATGTTTATAGACGTGCTACTAATTACTTCTACCGGCAAACTATTCCAGCTATTACTATTCTATGCGTAAAAAAGTTTTTGGCAACTGCTGTCTCGAACCTTCTACTTGTCAACTTACACCCGTTATTTCTAGTCCTATTATATTGAGATATTTCGAAAAAGCTATCTCTATCTACGTTATCGAACCCATTCATAATTTTGAAAACCTCGATTAGATCACCTCTTAAACTCCTAGTCTCGAGTGTTGTCAATTTTAACTCCTTAAGCCTATCCTCGTACGACTTTGACCTAAGCGACGGAATCATCTTAGTTGCTCGTCTTTGAACACTTTCGATTTTGTCTATATCTTTGCGCATATGCGGATTCCAAAATTGGACCGCGTACTCCAAATGGGGTCTAAGTAATGATTTATAAAGAGGAACTATAATATCGCGCGATTTGTACTCAAAATTTCGAGCTATACTGTAAAACCTAACACTTTGTTCGCCTTATTGACCGCTGCTGTACTTTGTTTCGCTACTTTTAAATCACTAGTGACTATAACTCCTAAATCTTTTTCCTGCTCTACGCTTATTAAATCTTTCTATGACATACTATACACAAAATTACCGTTACGCGAACCTATATGCAAAATTTTGCACTTATCCACGTTAAATCTCATTTGCCAGGTGACTGACCAATCAACGATTTTATTCAGATCTTCCTGAATTTTACCTCTATCTTCGTCATTAATCGCCCTACCACCCAGTTTGGTGTCATCCGCAAACTTTGAAACTGTACTGACTAGGCCGATATCTAAATCGTTAATATATATAAGAAAAAGCAAGGGCCCAATACAGAACCCTGAGGAACGCCACTCGCTACATTAGCCCAACACGACTCCGCTCCATCAACGACCACCCTCTGTTTCCTACCTCGCAACCACTCTTCTAGCCAATTTATTACTACGTATTTCTGCGTATTTCTAACTAGTTTATACACTTCTAAGTGTTCGACTATACGATCCCTAATTATTGATTCCAGTAGCTTACCTACAACAGACGTTAAACTGATTGGCCTATAATTTCCCGCCGAACCTTTATCGCCTTTCTTAACGATAGGTGTTACGTTTGCTAACTTGAAATTATCTGGTACGCACCCCTCAGAAATAGACGCATTAAAAATCTTTGTTAGCGGCACAACAATGCTATCTTTTAATTCTTTTAGTTGTATGGGATATATGGAATCCGGACCCGGTGATTTACGTGCTTTCATCTTATCAATATAGCGCATTACCTCCCCTTCACTAACGACAATATTATCCAAAATATTACCATTATCAAAAGGTATTATGTCTATGACCGTAGGGATATTCGTTACATCTTCTATAGGAAAAACTGACGTAAAAAATTCGTTTAGCAAGGTAGCCATTTCCTTGTTTTCAGAAACTAGATCTCCGTTTACATTTTCAATGGACCCAAGACACTTTTTACTGGATTTCTATTATTGACGTATTGAAAAAATCGCTTGGGGTTTTCTTTACCGTCACGAGCTATGGAGATTTCAAATAATAATTCAATAATAATATAATATATATATATATATATAATATATATATATGTAATATAATATATTATATATATATAATATATATATATCATATATATAAATAAATATATATATAATAATATAATATATATTATATATAAATATATATATAAATATATATATATAAATATATATACATATATATGTTATATATATATATAATAATATATATAACATCCTGAGGATGTCATTAGACGAAAGCGCTTGAGCACCATTTTGTGTTTCCTTTCTTCGTGGTTTTATTCATCATATATATATATATATATATAATATATATATATAATATATATATATATATATAAATATATATATATATATATATAATATATATTATATAAAATTATATATATAATATTTATATAAATATATATATATAAATATATATATATATAAATATATATTATTTATATATATAATATATATATATAAATATATATATATATATATAAATATATATATATATATATATATATATATTAAATAATATATATATATAAAATATATTATATATATTTAAATATATATTATATATATATATAATATATATAATATATATAATATTATATTAATATATAATATATATATATATATATATATAATATATATATATATGTAAAAATGAACCATAAATAATTCCCATATTCCTATATTATCTTATCCTTCATGTAATTCTTGTATTCATTTATATAGTCTCTGTATCCATTGTAAGAAAAAGTATCCATTTTAAAAATTCATGTGTTATATGGTTCATGTATATATAATTCTTATATATTTAACTTTATATAATGCCTATACTCATATGTATGTACGTGTGTGTATTCATTTTTACATAAGGACCAAAATCGCCCAACGCGAGTTTGGATAAAATTTTGATTTGCTTTCTACTTTGCTAAATAATTGGTGACCTGTTGTTTTTTAAAATCTCATAATCATTTTTTTAGATTTCGCTTAATAAGGAATCCTGTTTAAGCTTTGCAATGTTCACATTTTGTATACACTCTCTTTCGTTATAAACAATGAGATCATGTCTTGCCTAAGCATTAAAATTGTACATCTTAAACCTTAAAATTTCACTCATATGCATATTTTAGTGTAAAGATGCATAGTCCGATTTCCACTTTTAGTTAACTTGGCAGATCATGATAACATCAGATCTGAAAAGTCGCGGTTTAAGATAAAAATATGGTTTCGTCTTCAAATATTTTGTTTACTCGTTCAAGCCTTACCACAGCTAAAAAATTTACTTATTTTAAATATTGTGCAAAAATAATACAGCCTTCTTAGCATTTAATAATAATAATGTTAGCAGTTTTTGGGTATATAAACCCATTAAAATTATTCCATTGTCATTCAGAAGCTAATTCAGAGGCTGAGCACTACCTGTATTTTAGCAGTAAATTACAGTTGAAGAAACTTTTTATTGTCCCTTCGAGCCTTGCTCTCTTCAGAAAAACTTAGAAAACTTTCCGGATACGCTATAAGAAGAATCCGGAACCTTCAGCATTTAGATTGCAAATCTACCAGAGTCCTCCGAGCCACTATAGAAGAACTCGGAGAGTAACATAGAAGAAAACACTTCAAGTCACACATCCGTTGCTGCCTCCTAACAGAACCCCCGTCGATCGAACCACCCCGGGCCATAGACGGAGGGGTTAACAACTGGCGACCCTTTAACCAGGATCTTCACGACTCCAGGATTCTTCCAGTCTTCCAGACCTGGAACCAGAACCAACACCCAGTTGACCGGCGTGTCACGACTTCTAGTTCGTCACATCCACCCTTGAACCGGTGCGTTACGACTCCAAGTTCTTCACGCCTACTTTTCATCTAGGAACAAGTGGCCAGCCAGACACGTCTTCAGGACACACCTCAAAGGATTTCGCCGTAGGAATCTTGTTAAGTACAAAACTCTTTTTTAAAATAATTTCTAAACATTTGAAAAGTCATTATTATTAACAATTAATATTTAGTATTGAGCCAGAATTAACAAAAACACAGTGAACACTTCAGACACCAGTGATACACTTTTTATTGAAAACAGTATTGTCACAGTTATTTTCACAGTTATTTTTACTATTCTAGTTAGTATAGTATAATTTTATTTAATGTACCAAACATAGTATTACCATACCATCACGTACATTTGAGTGAAATTTTGTTTACATTTTTATTTTTGTTTGCAATCTTTTCAAATTTTCCCCGAGTTAGGCAAATTGTTGTGCATTATTTTTTTTAGATAGTGTAGTTAGGAAAACCCCTTAAGTGATCATTCCATGAATTAAGATCGGTCAAGCAGACCTAATTAGAACATTAATAAGTACCTTCACATATGAGCGATTCAGACGGTGCGCTTTCTGACATCGAAGAATTACCTACACCCATTTTTCCACCTACCCCGCGCCCTTCAAACATATTCCCAAACACACAAGTCAGTATGTCTCAGTCTCAAACCCCCGCCCCAGCATACATTAACTTAGGCAGATTAGTAAATCTTCCTCATACTGTTTTAATTTTTAAGGGGACCATAGATAATCGTTTTGTTGAACCGCGCGTAAGACCTTGGGTTGAGTCTTTAGAGCAACATTTCTTACGCGAGAATATTACCGATGATGATATAAAAATCAGAGAAGCAAAAAGATTTATTGACCCTAAAGAGGGAAATGCCCATGACACAGTCACTTACGTCCCATCAATTAGCGAAGCTACAACATGGGACGATTTTAAACAAAACTATTAGAATTTTTTAAAGAAATAACCCTTGCACAACCCTTAGCCACATTAGAAGCAGTCTTCCAAGCTAAATGGAAGAAAGAGGAACACGAGGATTTAAACAATTTTATTACACGTACACACAAACTTGTAGGAGAAGCCCTCCGGGCCGCAGAAAATGCATGTGGCATAACTTTACTTCGAAACAAAGAAATCTAATAGTAGCCACAACCATTTACCAAAACCTACCCGGAGCACCTAAAAAAAAGTTTCAGGAGTTTTTAAATGTTGACAAACCTGTCAGTGTAGCCATAAACAAAACACGGGAACATCACCCCGATTTAGCAAACCAAAACTACCGAAAGGGTAGAGAAACCCCGTACATTATATTCAGCAGCAGCCACAACACCAATACCAACAACAACAACAATATAAACCAAGGCAATACAGGGAACACCCCAGAAACAAGCCCCCCAAACCCAGAATACACGCCCTCCTCCACAGTGTTTTAACTGTGATAGTTTCGGGCATAGATAAGTCAATGTAATTACCCTCGTATTGCTCCCACTGTCACGAACATGGTCATCGCCGTGGCGATCGCCAAAAGTGTGCTGATAAAGCCCCTGCAGGGTATAGACCCCACTTTCAGAAACCAAACCAACCACGTCCCAAAACGTATCCCAAAAGTCAACCAATCCCCAGAAACCAGTCCATTCCCAGCCTCAGTCGAACTACCAACCCAATAGATCACGACCACAGGGTCACCACACTCTTACCCCATGTATAAACCCAATACAACCAGCAAGGTCAACTAGTTCGGTACGTAGAAGTACCCGGGAGGAATCATTTTCCCCAGAGAACAGTTTTCAAGAACACCCTCCAGCGTATGATATTCCCGTAGAATATGATCCAGGTCCTCCCATAGAAGACCATGTGAGCCCTTTTTTAGACCCTACATTGGAGGCAGCAGTTCAACCTCCCTCCTAAATTACAGTATAAGCCCAGATACGCACACAAACTCCCCATCAGGATAATAGGTGCGGACCTCTTAGATTTAATAATAAATTGTAGTACGGATAACCAAGATTTAACTGCTCTCCTAGATACAGGAGCACACGCGACGTTAATTAAGAAACAATGCGTAGATGAATTACTAGAGAGTACAAATTAAATATGAACTTAAGGCACCATCCTGCCAACTAGAGGAGTTACGGGCACACCCATACCCACATACGGAGAAATTGAGTTATATTTAGAATTGGAAACGCGGTATACCCCGCGAAATGTTGTATAGTGGACACAGTCGCCACCTTTCAGACAGACATCCTACTAGGATGGATTTTTTTAACCGGAATCAATGGGAGATTTACCCAGCCGGAAAGTTAGTAAAGTGTCGAAATAGGACACACCATCTCCGCGAGGATGACAGACAACTTAATGCTAATAGACTTAGCTCAGTTCAGATTTCCGAAAGAAATAGGAAACCCCCTCTACTTGATAGCAGATCAAGTCAGCCGGTTGCATCCAGAGGGACAACCGCTCCAGAAATCAGACCCCAGGGTAATCAGTTCCAGTTGTTGAATCCAGTTGGATCAACCAGCAGTTTCCAGACAGTCAGTTTCCAGACAGTCAGTTTCCAGTCAGTCAGTTTCCAGTCAGCCAGTTTCCAGTCAGCCAGTTTCCAGTCAGTCAGTTTCCAGTCAGCCAGCTTCAGTTCAGCCAATAAGGCAAATTTTAGTCGCCGAACCAGAATCAGATTCACAATTTTTCATATGCCCTACCGAGCATATAACAGTAGCACCTTATGAGAAGATTTGTTTCCTAGCAAAAGTAGTTAACAGTCAAGGAAAATTATTAGAGTCAGAGCGTACTCTGATTACAGAGAAAAGTAATTTCAAAAGAGATGTTCTTATTGCCCAAGTCCTTAGTCAGAGTCAGAATTCAGCTATCCCTGTTGTTTGTTTAAACAAAGGAGAAAGTCCTATAGAATTAACTTCAAATCAGAAAATAGGAACTGTTTCCACAGTAGAAGTAGATTCAGATTTCCCCATCAGTATGATAAATCGTGTTTCCAGTTCCTTAGAATTAAAGCCTTCAATATTAAAAGAAGAATATAAGAAATGTCTGAAGCACTCCCTTCAGGAGTCTTTACAGGAAACTAATGGAATCACTTCTCGATTTCCTGATAAGAAATAAGATGTGATTGCCCTAAAAGGAGATCCTCTGGGCCGAACTAATTTGGTCCCTTTTGAAATCAAGTTGGAACCCAATTCCAAACCCATTTTCATTCCTCCCTATCGGGTTCCACATTCTCAGTTAGTCACTATTGAGGAACACATCAAGGACATGTTGGAGCAGGATGTCATTCAGCCTTCAGCTAGTCCCTGGTCCGCTCCTATGATTCTCGTCTCCAAAAAGGACGGAACATCTCGCCCTTGTATAGATTTTAGACGCCTGAATAACATTACCATCCCAGACCGTTTCCCGATTCCAAACATGCAGGAAACAATTCTGAACGTAGGGAAAGCGAATTTTTTTCATCCCTCGATTTAGCATCAGGTTATTGGCAAATGGAGGTCAGTCCCGAATCTCGGGCATTACTGCTTTCTCCACTAACCGAGGCCATTACGAATTCCAGGTTTTACCTTTCGGAGTCCGAAATGGGCCTGCTAATTTCTCTAGGTTGATGAATATAGTCCTTTCCGACCTATTAGGTGTCGAAGCTCTCGTGTATCTTGACGATATTATCGTCTATAGTTCGGACATAAAAACACACTTTCAACGCCTTCATAATGTGCTATCACACTTGAGAAAAGCACACCTTAAACTGAAGCTTGCAAAGTGCAATTTTTTACAAGAATCCCTGGTATACCTAGGATTCCTACTCTCGTCCACAGGAATTAAACCTGATCCAGCCAAACTCGAAGCCCTGGAAAGGTACCCTGTACCCAAGACCATCGACGACGCCCGTGCATTTATTGGTTTTGTCGGATTCTATCGGAACTTTATCCCCCAATTTTCGAATATTGCTAAACCCATTACTAATTTGTTCCAGAAAAATTCGAAATTTAACTGGGAATCCGATCACCAACATGCCTTTGAAACTTTAATTAATAAACTAACCTGTCATCCCATTTTACAATATCCTGATTACACAAGACCCTTCATCATAGCCACAGATGCTTCCTCCTATGGACTAGGAGCCGTCCTGTTACAGGACGTAGACGGTGTGGAATTACCCATTGCTTATGCCAGTCAACTTCTCTCTGCACCTCAACGGAATTATTCCACTACGGACCGAGAGGCCCTAGCGGTATATTGGGCTTTGAAAAAATTCCGAAATATCGTCTATGGCTACGATGTAACCATCAAGACTGATCATAAGCCACTCACGTACCTCTTCAAGGACAAGCTACTTGAAGGACGATTGAGTAGATGGGCTCTGTTGATTCAGGATTTTGCAGCGAAAATCGTATACAAACCGGGAAAACTGCAAGTTATTCCAGACGGATTGTCGAGACTCAAGCCCGACGCCCGAGTGAATAAAATAGGACTTCTTCCTGTGTTCGACTACGAGTGTCTGCAATACTCCCAACAACAGGACCAACACACCCAAAACCTTCGGGCGCGCCTGGAACAAAAGGAACCATCGAAGGTAAAAGAACAGTACAACCTCAAAGATGGGCTCGTACATTTCAGGAACGAAGATGGAAACGACCTCGTGGAGATACCAAAGGATCTCGTTGATATAGCCATTGGACTTTGTCACGACTCACCTTTTTATGGACACATGGGGCCGGATCGCACCATCAAAAGTCTTTTGGAGCGATACCATTTTCCCGAGATGAACAGAACGGTACATGAATACATCGCCGAATGTCCGTCGTGTTTAAAGCATAAGGGCAACGTACCATCCACCGCTCCAATGCATAAATATCCAGTATGCCAGAGGCCCTGGCAAAGAACTGGAATGGATATACTGGGACCATTTCCCAAAACATCAAAGGGAAATCAGTACATCATTGTGTTTACGGACCACTTCTCGCGTTACAGCGAAGTAGCCGCCATTCCAGACAGACCTCGGAAACTGTGGCAAGAGCCCTAGTGGAACGCGTCATCCAAAACCATACCACTCCTTCCATCCTAATCTCGGATAACGCCCGTAGTTTCACTTCCAAACTGTTCGAGTCACTTGTAACATGTGTAGAATTAAAAATACACACATTGTGGCATACCACCCGCAGGCAAACGGCTTAGTGGAAAGGCACAATCGAAAGATCTTGGAAGCCCTGCGCCACGTTGTCGATGCATCCTCCCGTACATGGGATGATTCCCTTCCCATGGTACAAACAGCCATCAACAATGGCTATAATGTGTCCATCGGGGACACCCCTCATTTCGTTCTATATCACTACGACAAGCGTCTACCTTTTGATTTGCCCGACCAAACCGACCCGGCAGTCCTAACATCTTCCGAAATGGCAGAAGCAAATCAGCAACTAGCTGAACGATCTTTCAAGATTTTTGACATATCCGCTATGCCTCGACCAACGAAACAACAGATGGAGTAAGAACAACATAGGCGTCATCCCCGTCAACGGACTATAATCGTTGGTATGCGATGTTATCTGAAGAGCGTGAAACCGCCAGGGGCTCATCGCAAATTATACCCGAAATGGGATGGCCCATATAGGATTATGAAAGACCTCGGAAAAAATCGTTATGAAATCCTCGACCTCCGGGATCATTCCAAACTAAAAGATCATTCACGCTGACAATTTGAAGATAGCTTCCGAGCAACACCTTCCCAAAAACAGCTGCCAGGCGTTCGAGCCGCCTATCCTTCAAAAGGTCAAGATATTAACAAATCGGGCAGGGATAAAAAAACTGAAGTAGTCACCGCGGGAACCGCTACCCATGACGAAGATTGGTACCTCGTAATACACCATTACTCGAGGCAATCTCTGAACAAGAGGAGGCCCCAGAGCCAAGCGTCCCATCGGACCCAGACCCTGGAGAAACCCCTTCGAGAGAATCACTCAGTGGAACTCACCATCTCCTCCAACTCCACCATCTCCTCTGTCACCACCCTCGCCGATTGATGATCGACGCACGGACCCGACATACCGCCCGCAAATGCATCACCCACGTGAACTAGAACCTTCACATAAGAAAACGAACCCGCTCAGAATCCGAGCTCAACGGTCGACCCCCATTGCCACCAAAACGAGGCCGACCCTTCGCCCACCAACACAAGTATCCACACAAGTATCCACACAACTACCCCCAGCTCCGTATAACTTAAGGCGTAGAAATGAATAAAATCACCCATATTCCCACTCAACCACACTAATTACCCTCAATTTCTAGAATACACCTGGACTGTACATGGACCACCCCCTACACATACCTCATAATTATAACATTTTTCGATTTCCTCACTTATGACGTATATAGATTTCATCCTTTCCCAACACCCTACCAAAATAACTCTAATGTCTATCGATTGTATTTACCCACCGTACCACCTTACCTTTTCCTCACCAAAGATCTATCAGCTTATTCTATGATGTCAGATAGCGACGTCCGGCATTGCCGATTCCCGCAACCAAATAAACAACTCATCTGCCCTCCACTCAAACCAGTTATTCTTCCCACTACTAGGTCTTGCTTTGTCGATTTAAATTCGTGACCGGCATGCCCCCGTATGTTCATTTAAAAAATTTCATTCCCCTAAAACCATCCAACTACGAATTGGACCAGACATCTGGGTTTCCTTCGCGAACAGGACTGCCGCTACCCTCGAGTGTCCATCAAATTATTCCCTCATTACAATCCCTATGATTATTCGGCTACCAATTGGTTGCTCTTTGCGTTCAAAAGCCCTCCAAATATACAACCCGTATAAGGTTACCCTTAATAACTCATACCCATTTCCGTCGCAAATTAAATTTAAACCCGTCATAGAGATCTTAAATCTCTCCATAAAACCTGTAACCATCCTACCCGAACTGCATGCCCCTGAATGGAATGATCAATTGAGCCGGTTTAAAATTTCGGATGATAACCAAAACAACCTCTTACAAATACTACAACCAGTAACCATTTTCTCAACATCTGCCGTTAGTATCATTATTGTGTGTGCTATTATCCTCGGTGTATTTGTGATGAAAAGATCATTCTGGGAACAAAGAAAACCCAATGACACGGAACATGAAACTATTTATGCACGACCAAGAGTGCGTACCCAGACCACGTGAACTAGACTTAAACCACCCGACTTATGTTGTATATATAAATCTGTATTATAAAACCAATAGTTATCATCTAGTTAGCCTTAGTTAGGATGTTACGTTATTATATTAATATCATTCTAGAGGGAAGAGCCCTGTAAAAATGAACCATAAATAATTCCCATATTCCTATATTATCTTATCCTTCATGTAATTCTTGTATTCATTTATATAGTCTCTGTATCCATTGTAAGAAAAAGTATCCACTTTAAAAATTCATGTGTTATATGGTTCATGTATAATCTTATATATTTAACTTTATATAATGCCTATACTCATATGTATGTACGTGTGTGTATTCATTTTTACATAAGGACCAAAATCGCCCAACGCGAGTTTGGATAAAATATTTGATTCACTTTCTACTTTGCTAAATAATTGGTGACCTGTTGTTTTTTAAAATCTCATAATCATTTTTTAGATTTCGCTTAATAAGGAATCCTGTTAAGCTTTGCATTCACATTTTGTATACACTCTCTTTCGTTATAAACAATGAGATCATGTCTTGCCTAAGCATTAAAATTGTACATCTTAAACCTTAAAATTTCACTCATATGCATATTTTAGTGTAAAGATGCATAGTCCAATTTCCACTTTTAGTTAACTTGGCAGATCATGATAACATCAGATCTGAAAAGTCGCGGTTTAAGATAAAAATATGGTTTCGTCTTCAAATATTTTGTTTACTCGTTCAAGCCTTACCACAACTAAAAAATTTACTTATTTTCAAATATTGTGCAAAAATAATACAGCCTTCTTAGCATTTAATAATAATAGTGTTAGCAGTTTTTGGGTATATAAACCCATTCAAATTCATCCATTGTCATTCAGAAGCTAATTCAGAGGCTGAGCACTACCTGTATTTTTTAGCAGTAAATTTACAGTGAAGAAACTTTTTATTGTCCCCTTCGAGCCTTGCTCTCTTCAGAAAAACTTAGCAAACTTTCCGGATACGCTATAAGAAGAATCCGGAACCTTCAGCATTTAGATTGCAAATCTACCAGAGTCCTCTGAGCCACTATAGAAGAACTCGGAGAGTAACATAGTAGAAAAACCACTTCAAGGCACCTATCCGTTGCTTGCCTCCTAAACCAGAACCCCCGTCAATCCGAACCACCCCAGGGCCATAGACGGAGGGGTTAACATATATATATATATATATGCCACCACTAGGGTTTGAACTCATCACCTATTGAGTAGTAGCTGAGACCTCCAGCCATTACACTACGACGGGATAAAAGTTAACACAACCTCTCATATATTTAAATAATCCTAAATGGAAAATCATGTATGAACGCGCACGAATTTTCATGCATTTTATATATATATATATATATAGTATATATGTAGCGGATCGACAAGAAATAGACCAACAAATAGACAGAAATATTTTACTACCACGCTTCATCAAAGAACTTGGAAAACACACGTGGGCAAGAGTCAAACAATGGAGCGTCTGTTTCTTCCCAAAGAGGCGCCAATGTAAGCTTTTATCAAACAAAGGACACGCGGACCAAGCGTCTTAAGATTTGGTACAGTTTTAGGTCACAGAAATCACCTATAAAAGAGAGCACCCACGCTCATTCACCCTCACTCTCACTCACCCGTACGCTCATCATCGAACGTCCACCAACCGCTTTCCGGCCCCCTGGCCGAGGGGCCGTGGCCGCTACTTTCTTCAAGGCCTACAAATCATTATCATCAAGTAAGATCTACAGACCGCCTGCAGAAGCAATCCTTCGAGGCCCAACCGGAATCACGTCGGGCATGCGGTTTGCGGCCTACGCCGCACATCACAAGGCCAGCCTGCACCTCGAGAAGTAACATCACCTCAGGCCTCCACGAAGCCTACATCCATCATCTCAAGAGGCTTAACGGACAACGACAACCAGAATCTGCGTAATGGGTTCGTCTTCAACCCGTCTTCAACAAAGTTTACGTCACCATAAGCTAAGTACATCATATTCTAAGTACTCTTGAAGCCTACATTAGCCTACCGCCGAACGGTAGGCTATACTCCCAAAGTGTGTATTTACGCGTTCCAACTGACTCTCGTGAAAGAACGCAGTAGGCCTGTCATCCAATTCAAGTGTCATTTCAATACCGTTATTCCGCGTATCATCCGTCATTATGTTCAATTCATATTTATGTGTTAACTAAATATTCTCTTGACGTAATCGTTTAACATCACATAATGTTCTTATATATAAATGATATTTGTGCAAGCATTTCAATCCATTATTATTAGGCCACATCAATTATTCTATGTGCATCCATGCAATCATTTAGCCTACTTAATCAGTGTCAAGTATTCCATTCAATGCACCAAACGCACGTGCATTCTTTATATCAGTTACTAGGCCCATTCAATGTTCCATGTCGCATGCAATTTACATACTATCGATGAGTATTACATTATTAATTACGTGTCAATCAAGCTATTTCATTTCATCTTATTAGCTAAGTCCATGTCATAAGCACAACGTAAAACTACCAATTAATTACTGTCAATTCTTTGTTATATCACAGTGAATAAAATAACGGATTTATTTTCATAATAAACTACAAAACCCATAAGGTGTCTTTTATAACCTTAACATTAATTTGCTTGAGCGTAAATCAAGCTGGTGACCCTCGCTGCCATTTCGGTCACTTCCAATAGTATGGTGGATCTAATCAAATAACCATTCATTCCAATCGGTGATACTGTATAACAATATAAATTATTAACCCAGCCTTTCATTAATAAGTAATCAGTCAGTCATTGCCTTAATCAATCGTTGCATACAATTAAATCATTATCACCTTAAACGGCTAAAACTAGGTCCACTATAAATTGGTCACTCTACAGTATTCATAAATTCAGTGAAATTAAATAGGCCTACTTGCAAACAGTGATATTCGTTCCGCGCGGTACTTTAATGCCTTACTGTCTCGCGGTCATGTGCCGTCGCACAATCATCGCATCTTTCAAATTCCCGAGTGCGTCCCCCTGAGTCGAGTCTCACTGCCTCCTGACGGCAGGGGCGCGGCGACCCCTTGGAGAAGCCACCACTGGCATTGGGTCCTGCTCCGTCGTCAAACGGATCGTGGAGGGACTCACGAAATTCACCATCTAACGCCTCAGGACAACACTCACCCCCCACCCCCCCAGCGCTGCAGTCAGTCCCGAATTCGTTTCAAACGGCGCATTCTTTCGTCACCACCTCGTCCAAAAATATTCAACGGTCCCGTCTCGGCCGTTGTACGGTAAATCATTTGGCGATAAATCTGGTGATGCGCCTCATTGCATCAGCGAATTTTTTTCCGTAAGCACGACGGGTTTTCCCTTCCCCATCCCTACGGGAAGGCCTAAAAAGAAAGCATTCTCCCAGTCAACGAGCAGAGCGCACACATGCATCCACGCAAAACAGACACTTCAGGCACAGGGGTGGCGATCCCCTGCCTTCATCAACTGTCTCTTTGCATCATTCCGTGGATTACTTCCTGCTGCTCGTGGACTCGAACGACGTTTCTTTTTCTCCCTTCGGCAGGAGCGACCTCAACGACAACATCCACACGATGAGTTACGGGCACAGCATTCGAACTCAAACACAGTTCCTCGGCCCCTCTCGTTTCCTTCGTCTACTCTTCATTGCTCCACATTCCTGCCGAAGTCCAACCCCTGCGGCAGGAGCGACCTCAACGAGAACAACCACGCGACGAGTTACGGGCACAGCATTCGACCTCCAACACAGTCCCCCCGCCCTCTCGTTTCCTCCGTTCGCTCCTCACTGTCCCCCATTCCTGCCGTACCCCAACCCCACCCCCCTGCGGAACCCCCACCCCATACAACAGCGCCTCCTCTTCCGAGCATCTCCCCGTTCCGAAACGACCCTTCACTCCTTCCTGCGTCAGGAATTCCACGACATACCAGGCCAAGCGTCAAATCTCGGAGTGGCCTCATCAGGTCTCCCAACAGAATGGTATTTCTTCTTAGTATCGTTCCTTCGTCTCTGAGAGGGAACTACTTGTAGCGGATCGACAAGAAATAGACCAACAAATAGACAGAAATATTTTACTACCACGCTTCATCAAAGAACTTGGAAAACACACGTGGGCAAGAGTCAAACAATGGAGCGTCTGTTTCTTCCCAAAGAGGCGCCAATGTAAGCTTTTATCAAACAAAGGACACGCGGACCAAGCGTCTTAAGATTTGGTACAGTTCTACGTCACAGAAATCACCTATAAAAGAGAGCACCCACGCTCATTCACCTTCACTCTCACTCACCCGTACGCTCATCATCGAACGTCCACCAACCGTTTTCCGGCCCCCTGGCCGAGGGGCCGTGGCCGCTACTTTCTTCAAGGCCTACAAATCATTATCATCAAGTAAGATCTACAGACCGCCTGCAGAAGCAATCCTTCGAGGCCCAACCGGAATCACTTCGGGCATGCGGTTTGCGGCCTACGCCGCACATCACAAGGCCAGCCTGCACCTCGAGAAGTAACATCACCTCAGGCCTCCACGAAGCCTACATCCATCATCTCAAGAGGCTTAACGGACAACGACAACCAGAATCTGAGTAATAGGTTCGTCTTCAACCCGTCTTCAACAAAGTTTACGTCACCATAAGCTAAGTACATCATATTCTAAGTACTCTTGAAGCCTACATTAGCCTACCGCCGAACGGTAGGCTATACTTCCAAAGTGTGTATTTACGCGTTCCAACTGACTCTCGTGAAAGAACGCAGTAGGCCTGTCATCCAATTCAAGTGTCATTTCAATACCGTTATTCCGCGTATCATCCGTCATTATGTTCAATTCATATTTATGTGTTAACTAAATATTCTCTTGACGTAATCGTTTAACATCACATAATGTTCTTATATATAAATGATATTTGTGCAAGCATTTCAATCCATTATTATTAGGCCACATCAATTATTCTATGTGCATCCATGCAATCATTTAGCCTACTTAATCAGTGTCAAGTATTCCATTCAATGCACCAAACGCACGTGCATTCTTTATATCAGTTACTAGGCCCATTCAATGTTCCATGTCGCATGCAATTTACATACCATCGATGAGTATTACATTATTAATTACGTGTCAATCAAGCTATTTCATTTCATCTTATTAGCTAAGTCCATGTCATAAGCACAACGTAAAACTACCAATTAATTACTGTCAATTCTTTGTTATATCACAGTGAATAAAATAACGGATTTATTTTCATAATAAACTACAAAACCCATAAGGTGTCTTTTATAACCTTAACATTAATTTGCTTGAGCGTAAATCAAGCTGGTGACCCTCGCTGCCATTTCGGTCACTTCCAATAGTATGGTGGATCTAATCAAATAACCATTCATTCCAATCGGTGATACTGTATAACAATATAAATTATTAACCCAGCCTTTCATTAATAAGTAATCAGTCAGTCATTGCCTTAATCAATCGTTGCATACAATTAAATCATTATCACCTTAAACGGCTAAAACTAGGTCCACTATATATATATATATATAATATATATATATATATATATGATACACACAGACCGTGCATGGAACAAGGAACTCTTCTGGGATAATTAAATCCATATAGTCCGAATAAGTAATGGTAAATGATAAATACCATAGTTTTTCTTTTTCATGATGCAAGCCCGACGTGGGCAACGGGTCTCTCGCAAAGAGGTCCCATAAATATAGCTTCCCTCAACAGCTATCTGCAAAGCAGACAGGATCCAGCTTTGGGACATGGATCTAGGGTTTAAAGCAGCCTAGCCCCACTACATTTAGAACCTCAATACGTATAAGTAAAAGACTCGTAGCTCAATTGATGTTTCTTTCTTTCCAAGTTAAACCCATTAGAATTAATAATGGCAGTCAGACTAAGCTTTGAACAAAGGAAATTCATTCTAAAATGCTACTGGAAGTGTGAAAACGCAGTTGAAGTGCAAAGACAGTTTAGGAGGGAGTTTCAAACAGATCCACCAACGCGACTTACCATCACTCGAATTAGAGATAAGTTTGAAGCCGATGGAACTGTTCAGAATGTCCACAAGAAGCGTTCCGGAAGACCACGGACATCGACAAGCCCCACAAAGCAAGAAGAGTACTGGAAACGTATCACCAAAGTCCAAGAAAATCTGTGGGGCAAGCGAGTCGTGAGGTAGGAATTTCAGAATCGTCTGTCCAACGCATTTTGAAGCGCTGTCAATGGAAAAGTTACATTCCAAGATTAGTCCATGCCATTAATGAAGATGATCCGGACCGAAGAGTGGAGTATTGCGAGTGCTACTTGGCACGATGTGGATGTGGATTGGACGAAGGGGTTTCGTAGAATACCCTCCGCGTTCACCAGACCTCACACCACTAGACTTTTTTTTATGGGGATACTTAAAAGACAAAGTCTACGCTATAAAACCTGCAACAGTCGCTGAATTGAGAGCAGCCATTGAACGAGAATGCACACAAATACCAAACGAAATGTTTCGTGATGTTTGCGATTCCATTGCTTCGCGTTATCAGCAGTGCCTGGACCAGAACGGACGTCAGTTTGAAAACAGGCGTTGACAAAACAATTAAATAATGTCTGTAGATTCTATTACATTTTGAAACTGAAATGTATTTTAATAAACACTGCCTTTATAATTATTTAAAGTGTGTATACATTTTTTTGGGACGCCCTGTATATATACATTTAACTGCAATGACCGCGCAGTATATTAACGTATAGAAACGACGTAAGTATAGAGGAGTGTTCTGCACACGAGGAAGAGAAATAACAAACAAATGAAAAAAGGCACCCGCCCGGGAATCGAACCCAGGATCTTCCAATTGCCGGTCAATTGGAAGATCCTGGGTTCGATTCCCGGGCGGGTGCCTTATTTTTCATTTGTTTGTTATTTCTCTTCCTCGTGTGCAGAACACTCCTCTATACTTACGTCGTTTCTATATATATATATATATATATATATATATATATATATATATATATAAAATGAATTTCACAATTAAACACATGAAATGAATGAATGATGCAAACCCACTGAGAAAAAAAATTATTTCAAGGCTTTCGTGTATTCAGAAGTACACCTCGTCAGGGACACCTCGTCACCTGACGAGGTGTACTTCTGAATACACGAAAGACCTTAGAATCATTTTTCTTTTTCCCTAGGGTTTGCATCATATATATATATATATATATTAGTGGTGGACCAGATATCCGCATCATTTTTGACATCCGCATCCACACTTCTGACTGCGGATGTTATGCGGATATTACCTCTAATAAATTATACAATTTACAATTAAATTAGCTTATAAAGTAGCTTATAAGGCCCAGTCATGCACATTTCATATAAAGTATTAATTATACACTAGGGAACAACTTTTTTGTTTCTTGAATACTATTTGGTGTTTCTTATAGAACGTTTGATGCTGATTCCAAATATGGTTTCAGAATTTTTCTATCACCCATAGTTTTCGAGAAAATAATATTTCCATTTACTCAGAGTTTTCCCAAAATATTAGTTAAAATTAAGTGTACTAATTTAATTTTACTTTCTTTTTTTTCCAGGGTAATTATATTTAATAGTATTTTTTGCATTAAAAAAATATAGCTATTTAAACAAACAGATTTTTAATAAAAAGAAAGAAATTTTTTTCAAGTTTTGCTCAAATTTTAACATTTTTCATAGTAGAAAAAATTGGTTTTTCATTCCAAAAAGTTTTCCTTGATTTCAATAATTTTCCGCCAGCATGAATCGAAACTATTAATCCCAGAGATACATTTTGCTACGTATGTGGAGAACTGACTATAATGGCACAGAGGAAGACGATGACCCGACTCGTGAAGAAGGCTTACGAACTTTATTTTGGATGTAAGGTAGGCGACCAAGACAAATCCTGGGCACCTCATATCTCATGCATTTCCTGTGCCGTCACTCTCAGGGGTTGGATTAAAGGTACCCGCAAATCTATGCCATTTGCCATACCAATGATTTGGAGAGAGCCCAAGGATCACCTAACGGATTGCTATTTTTGTATAACTAACGTTTCAGGATTCTCTGCCAAAAATAAACATAAAATTCAATACCCAAATCTTGCATCTGCCATGAGACCAGTACTACATGACGATGATAACCCAATTCCAACTCCCCCAAAGTCATTGACACTGGATGAAGAGTCTGAAGTTGAACCAATGGAAATTGATGACACTAAAGATACAGACTTTCAGCAACCTGAATCAAATGAACCACGTATGATAACGCAGGTTATGCTGAATGATCTCGTGAGAGATTTGGACCTTCCGAAAAAGAAAGCGGAATTATTGGGCTCCAGGTTACGTGAATGGAATTTGCTGGCAAAAGATACAAGCATATCGGAGTTCCGCACTCGCCAAAAAGATCTGATGCAGTATTTCTCCTCGTCAGGTGGTTTATGCTACTGTAATAATGTAAATGGACTGCTGTTAGCTCTCGGTCATGAGCACAAATCTGAAGATTGGCGTTTATTTATTGACTCTTCGAAGCTAAGCCTCAAGGTTGTACTACTTCACAATGAAAATAAATACCCTTCCATTCCTGTAGGGCACGCTGTCCACATGAAGGAGTCTTACGAAAATATGAAACTCATCCTTCAGCAGATTAATTATGACCAGTTTCGTTGGTATAATGTGGGGATTTAAAAGTCGTCGCGCTTCTTCTGGGAATGCAGCTCGGCTATACGAAGTTCTGCTGCTTCCTTTGTGAATGGGACAGCAGAGCCAGAGATTCGCATTATTTTGTAAAGGATTGGCCACTTCGTCAAAAATGTATCCCAGGACTGAAGAATGTGTCTCATGAACCCTTAGTTGACCCCAAGAAAATATACTTACCGCCACTTCACAGCAAACTTGGCATCATGAAAAATTTTGTCAAAGCAATGAACAAGGAAGATGAGGCATTCAAATATTTGAAGAAAAAGTTTTCACGACTTAGCGATGCAAAGATAAAAGAAGGGATCTTTGTTGGTCCCCAAATCAGAGAGCTAATGAAAGATCAAAAGTTTGATGATGCCTTGAGAGGAAAAGAAAAAGTGGCATGGGAGGCCATGAAGAATGTTGTCACAAATTTTCTAGGGAACATCAAAGCCTCTAACTATGAAAATATAGTGCAGGACATGATTGAAGCATATAGGTTATTGGGATGTAATATGTCACTAAAAATCCATTTCTTGCACTCCCATTTAGAATTCTTCCATGAAAATCTCGGCGACGTAAGCGATGAGCATGGAGAAAGGTTCCACCAAGATATAGCTACTATGGAGAAACGCTACCAAGGGAGGTGGGATCCGGCAATGTTAGCTGATTACTGCTGGACATTGATGCGAGAAGCTCCTAATGAAAACTACAAGAGAAAATCAGTGACAAAGAAGTTTTAAGAAGAATATTTTAAATGCCAATCTGCCACTAATATAATTTTTATGAAGTATTTTTACTAACTTCTATATACTTTTTGAATAAATATTAAAATACAAATTTCTCAGTAACCTTGGGTGATAGAGAAATTCTACGGCTATATTCGGAATCAGCGGAAAAAATCCTATAAGACCGACCTGTTCACGTCCAAGAAACAAAAAAAAAGTTAAAATTTGTTCCCCAGTGAATTATTAATGAACAAACAAATATAT
The DNA here is from genome assembly GCA_023014485.1 of Bathynomus jamesi. Classification (NCBI taxonomy): domain Eukaryota; kingdom Metazoa; phylum Arthropoda; class Malacostraca; order Isopoda; family Cirolanidae; genus Bathynomus; species Bathynomus jamesi. Next base: position 164,971 of record JAJOZX010007830.1, on the reverse strand, counting down.
AAACCTCAAAATATAAATAGCTGGTAACACAGAAAATTGAATGAAACTTGTTTCATTGAATTTTCTGTAGCTGAAACTCTTGAGAAAGTTATTATTTTTATCATAATGAAAACATTAATATTAATTTTAATTCTTATGCATTGCCTGCCATAATAGTAATATCACGAAATTTGAAAAATTATGTCATCTATTCATAATTCTATATTATATTGATAGATTAACTAAATATCCGCATCCGCGGATATTGAAATTAAAAATCTGCATCCGTAGATGTTGAAAAACTGACATCCGGTCCACCACTAATATATATATACACATATATAAATTTTAACTGCAAACAACACACAGTATAATTAATGTAAAGAACGACGCTTGTGTAGAAGAACGTTCCGCACAAGATGAGGAGGGAGAACGAACAAATGAAAAATGAGGTACCACCCGGGAATCGAACCCGGGATCATCTGATTGCCGGTCAGATATGCTAGCCATTACACCATGGACCTCGATCAATCAGAAGTCGTAATTCTCCTACATACGAGCAGAAACCAATGCCCTGAGGGGTCACCTTCGCATGCCGTACATATATACATTTTAACTGCAAACAACACACAGTATAATTAATGTAAAGAACGACGCTTGTGTAGAAGAGCGTTCCGCACGATATATATATATATATATATATATATATATATATATATATATCATGAAACGGGTATATAAAATTATAAGCTACAAAACTGAAAAGATAATCATGTTTGTATACAGAAAACAAAGACTTCCCGCAATCTTCTGTACACAGAAATATTATCTACTTTTGTCTGAAATCATTCAAAAAAGAAGTTTTTAAGATCATTTCTTCTTTCTAAAGAAGTTACTTATCATTAAAAGAAGTTATTGTATCATTTGACGAAAAGTTTTGATACCCAAAAGAAGGAAAACCTTCGCTTAGAATGCATCAGTGGTATGGGTGCAAAATGGACGAGTGCAAGAATGTTGCAAAGGGGTTATGCAATGAAGGGGGAGAGGGTTATGCAACAAATCACTGCTGCAAAGGGGGAGGGAGGGAACCTCGGGGGTAGAAGGGAGGATGACCTCCCCCAAAGGGGTAACCTTAACCTAAGAGAGGGAGAGAAAGGAGAAGGAGGAGGTCTTTGGGGGAGAAGATGGGATGTCCTCACCCCCCTAAAGGGAAACCTAACCTAAGCTTAACCTAAGAAAGAGAGAGAGAGAGAGAGAGAGAGAGAGAGAGAGAGAGAGAGAGAGAGAGTTCTTTATTCCACCGGAGTCCGACGCATTATGAACGTCCAGGGGCCAAGCAGCGGTTATATAGAGGGTCGTGAGTTGGCAGATACCACTTATTTATATATGGAGGGGTTACCAGAGAGCACTATATATTTATTTAGATGAGTTGCCAAATAGTGTTTTTTAATTGTTCAGGTATACCTTATTAAGGTGAGTTGCTAGATACCACCATTTATTTTAATTTTATTTACATGAGTTGCCAAATAGTGTTTTTAATTGTTCAGGTATACCTTATTAGGGTGAGTTGCCAGGTTGCACCATTTATTTTAACTTATTTAGACGAGTTTCCACTTATTTATTTATTTATTAAAGGCAAGAGCTACTTTCTCCGTAAAGTTGTTCAGCAAGAGAACTAATTATTTAAACGATTCCTAAAATTAACAATAAAAGAAATACAGTAGACAATTAATCCATGGCGGGGCAAAAGAAATCCTTCAACTTAATATTAATAATAGTGAAAGATATACACAGGACTCTTTATATTGTACATTATTCCAATAACATATTCTCTAAGAATAATATTCGATTTACCTATAATTCATGAAACGCTTTCATTTATTCTAACACCTTAGAATGTATACTGTCTATTTACTTTTGACAATCCTTTTTATATACTATATAACCGAATCTAATTTCTATTTATACAGAGAGAGTGAGACAGCGAGAGAGATAGAGAGAGTTAATGCTCGAAAAACTGAAGATGGCACACACACACACACACACACACACACACACACACACCCATATTATTGACTTTATTTCGAAATCACTGTTAAAAATTAGATTACATTCAAACATAAGCCCCCCCTGTGTGTCTATTGTGTATACTGTAGGTCTAAGGTGGAGTGAAAAACAGATTTTTGTCCGAAATGAATGAAAAAACAAATGTCAGCAGAAAACAAAATTAACAATACACGCTTTATATATATATACACACACACACACACACACACACACACACATATATATATATATATATATATATATATATATATATGTGTGTATATAACCAAAGGTTAAAGGTTAACCAAAGGTTAACCAAAGGTTATATATATATAAATAAAGAAAAACAATAATTATTTTAACTAACCTCACCTAAAGTGCCTATTTACTTTTGTCATTTCCTTTCTTTGAAAGCATCACTGGAAAAAAAAATTTATAACGAGGTAAACTCGACACGCATAAAGCTCACACCTGGCTAGCCCGAGGGTACTTCAAGACCACAAAGGTCCATTTGGCCTAATTTCAACCATACAACTTAAGAAAACCTCTCTCGATTCCTACTTATTGGTTGCATCACTGTTATTATCATAATGAAGTTAAAACAACATAAATATGTGCAAAAGCATCACGTGATTGTTTTCCAAAATATTTATAGGCTAAATTAGCATTTCATTAAGTAGTGAGTTTCCTTATCATATTTCCAATGCAACAATGTGTGTGTGTGTGTATATATATACATACATATATATATATATATATATATATATATATATATATATATATATATATATATATATTAGGGCGGTTCATGCAATAGGGGTGAAAATTTTTACTGCAGGTAAGTCACTGAGCATGTGGATTTTTTAATTCTACTTGTTTACAAAAACCTTCATGGCAAATTTCTACTTGGTAGCAAAACTTTTAGTGGGTGCTCAAGCTCATGTTCAATTACTCCTAGATTGTTGATTTGTCGTATGGTGCTTCTGGTATTTAAAGTTTCCGAGCGCGCCGATTGAGGGAAATTTACGGTCGTGTAAAGATGCCAGTACTTCCCTGGTCGATTGGTGTCTACAATCTACTCCTGGTTTGGGTTTGTTTCGTTTGAAACCTTGTCGGAAAACAAAGATGAAAATGGTTGAGGCAGAAAATTTATTACAGAGAGGAACACAAAAGAAAGATCGGAGAAAATACAAAGGAAACATTTCAGTAGAGAGGATGGATCTCTTAGACTTTGTCGATTCAGCGTCATTCAAGTTATTTGATATTTTCAAGATCAGCCGAGGGTTCTTAAGACATCTGATGAGTGAAAAAATCACCAAGACGATAGACGATCCCTCCTATTCATGTAAAGATTCAATGTTATCAACGACAGTGCTGAAAGGGGCGTGTCCATGATAAAGAATTTCAATGCAACCATTACCAAAGTCGAGACTCAAAAGCAGTTCCTCTTACACGTAGTGGAAATGCACCGGCAATAATTTCCTCACCAGAATAAGTCGACATTGGCCACCGGTAAATGTTCAAGCGACTAGATTTCATATATATGAAGGTGATATCAATGCATTTGTGCCATCACTGAACGTTATATTGTGCGAATTCATTGGTTATCTAAATGTTATTTATCCAGTTCACCCACTGTACATATTCTAATGCTTGATCACCGAGTAAATACTCTCGGATTTCACTCAAATTCGTCTCAGAGTTTTATGTTCTTAAGTCTAATATAAAAAGTACATGCTTGCTTGAATTTTTAATTTTCATTTATTTGAACCGCACTAATATATATATAATATATTATATATATATATATAATATATATATATATATATATATATATATATATATATATATATTAGGGTGTCTCTTATTGGGTAGTCAAAAATTGAAATGTTGAATTATTTTATCTGCGCCCCCTAAAATAGTTCCATTTAGCATAAAAACTAAAACTTGAAAGTTTGACACAAATTGGCTCATATTTAGGGGTCGCCCCCGGCTAATAAAAATGGTGACCATGGCATAATAGCTCCTGACATATGATTATGCTCATTATACACATAATTCCTTCCTTCTTTTTTTAGTTTGATTCGTTTTTATAAGTATAGGCCTTCTTATTTATCATTGATCCTTTTCTAACCTATCCTTGATGTTGTTATAATCCATCCTTTGGTCCTCAATCCTTCTTTATCCCAATCCTTTTTCTCCTATCCAAAATCCTTCCTGGCTCTTTTTTTATATACAATCAGCAATGAAGCATTGCTACAAAAAAAAACCATTAGTTTATTATATAGAGATAAATTCAAAATGCCAGTGCTATTTACATACTTTAATTACTTTAATTAGCATTATTTCCTTATACAACATTTATTTAATATACAATGATTATACAATATGGTGTATTTTAAGGTGCGACCTCATTGATGGTTATTTTTTGAGAAGAACAGTTTTTGATGGAACTGGGTGACTCTGGCGGTGTTTTGCAACAATTTGGAGCAGGAACTGGAGCTGCTCTTCCCCCACTGTCAATTTCTTATTCAGCTCTTGAACTAAAGCTACTGCACGTTCTGCCCGGTCATTTACAACAGATAGAGCTGCAACAATAGCTCTGGCCCTTAAATATTCACAGTTGGATGTCCAAGTGCTGGGTGCCTTGTTCAGAAATCCTTCTGGCAAATTCAGCTTAGTAAAGAATTCTCTAGTATTTCTTGTAACAAGTTGGTGTAGTCCTTCACCAGAGCAGAAGGTCGATTCAGGAATCCGAGGACGCTTGGGTGGTCTATCAGTGGACTCATCTTCTAATGCCTTTACCATGCGTTTCTTTACATCTGTAGTAATTCGCTCATCAAAGAAAGCAAGACCAACTGCTTCTTCAGACAGGTACCATAAGTGGTTAGAGAGCTTTTTTTTAGTTGCATCAGAAATCTTTTTGTTAGGATAATTAATCAATGACCTCATAAGGAGCCAGTCATTAAATGGGGTTTCAATAGGGAGTGAGGATGTTGTCCAAGCCTTCATATAGATGAGAACAGAAAAAAGGGAAAGATCTCGAATTCCTCGTTCTTCAGTCTTAGTCATCTTGAACTGGTTTCGAAAAAGCCACATCTTGATAGAATAGAGCGCTTTGGACATCCAGCGAGCTCGATGCATGGCACCTGGTGCACGAAACTTGATGCCTTTATTGGGGACACCTCCAAGAAAGATGATGGACAGATCCAAAAGTTCATAGGTGCCTGGGATCTAGCAAACTGAATTAGTTCAGTTTTAGACTGGATAATTGCTTCTTTAGTAATCGTGTCTGTCTCACCTGTTTGGAACTGGCTTTGATCAACAGAAGTCCAATTGTCACGAAAACGCTTAAAGATCAATATCTCTGGACCAGTTGATGTAGATCCCAATGTTGCTTCAAATGCAGCTCCCAACAATAAATCTAAAACATGGTGTCTACAAGGCAAGTACAAAACATCATGTCCCAATTTTGCTTCGATGAGAGCACAGGCTCCACTATATTGACCCGTGTTTGAAGCTGTTGTATCGAAACAAATTGCTTTTACTCTCTCTGTAATTCCCCATTCATTCAGGCAGTTAAAGACGGCTTCAGCTTGTGCTTCTCCAGTTGAGTTTGGGATTTTGGGGACACCAAGCAGCTGTTCAACACCAGGTCCTGACACAAGTACTGGGAGACGATCAATGTGCTTGTGCGAGGTGAGGTCCTCCATCATCTTGCCATCCCAGTGGACTGTCATAGAACATTCTCCATGGAAATGCTCCTTAAGTTCTTTAGCATGACGAGCTCGGTTCTTATTTCGAAGGCGATGGATAGAATGTTGGTTTATGTTGTAATCTGAAGCGTCCAAACCAAAGCTTTTAGCTGCCTCTGCGAGGATAAATGTTGCCTTTCTAGAGGAAATTTGTGTACGATCCAGGGCAGCAGACATCTGAATAGTCATGATGTTTTTCATGCCTCGTTTTTTCTTAGATTTTGGTAAAGCACAAGCTCCTTTGGGCTCCTCCTCCTCATTCTCACTTTCATCAGTGTTGCTGGAAGATGTGGAAGAAGCCAGTACAACTTGACTAGTAGACGCCTCCATCAAAGATTCTGACTTTCTTTTTCTCTCTGCCTCAGCTTCCAACCGTTTGACTGCATTTTTTGTGCGGTGAAGATGTACAGTGTCCACACCACCGATTGAGCCAGGACGACCTTTTTGTCTTTGCAGTTGAAGGAACTCCCAGTCCTCACGATTCTTGATCAGCTTCTCAGCGTCTCCATGGGCGATGTCAAAGAGATCTTCCAATCGCTCTACAAAATCAGCCTCCTTGGTTTTATGGCTCTGGCTTGTTCTGGAAGCATGCTTCTTTAAGCAAGTCCATTCGTTAAAGAAATTCTCTAACTTCTTCATGGCACGAGGTTCCTGCTGAGTAGGAATATTGGCCTTATCCCAGATAACTATTGTGGCTCGAATAGATTGACGCAGAGCATCGCGGATTGTCATGTTTTTCTCTCTGTGGAGGTGCATAAAATAACCAAAAGCTTGCCTATATGGGGGCAGCTTTGAGCCTTTAATATCATCTACTGTAGATCCGAGCAAATAGAATGGTCTTCTTGTATTCATCTGCAAAATAAGAAAACAAAATATTAATGTAGTGTTATGGTTTTGTAGAGCAGGGCTAAATCACTGTTTTGACTTTTTTAAATTACAAAAAAAAAAAAATTTGGTAGACATAAAGTTAATTTGGTCTATTTTATAAATCTAACGTATTTTTCTCAATTATTATTCCTATTATTTTTTAATCTAAGAAACAAGGAATAAATATTTTTGTAGTAGAAATTTATATTTTGCTATTTTATTGGAAATAGAAACAGTGGCGTCACTAGGGTTGGTGTCACCCAGTGCGGTAACTCATGGTGTCACCCCCCCCCCATGGACCTCCTCCCGTACCAGACCATACAGAATCCTTAGTAATGTTTTTTGTACTAATGTTACTCGTAAATCGTAATTCCCGTATATCACTGAATGTAATGGCAATAGTAGTGACATAAACAACTAGCAAAATTAAAATTACTCCTTTAAATTACAATATCATACGCACAGCCTAAATGTATTTACATTTACATAGTTTCATGTGGTTAAAGTGAAAATTCGGTAAGAAAACAATAGAATTCGAAGTAAAAACGTTTAAGAACTACATCAAAATTATGTTCATTTTAACGTTAAACTTTACCGTTACATGAGATACATTAATGGATTAGGTTTGCATAATCAATAACGGCCCAAATAATGTAGAAGTTGTAGACAAATGCATATGGAAATATACTCATAAATTTGAGGCTGCAACATCATAAAGACAGAGGCTGCAACAACTGAGCGGAAGCCTTTTTTATTTTTCTCCTTCTTTTCCTTTAATTACTACTTCATTCTCAAAAAAGTTATTGATATAGGTTCACAAATACTAATTACCACAATATTGTAGCTAAAACAACAGAAAATTTGACAAAATCAGCGACTATAAAAACACCAGCAGCAACGAAAACAACAGCGCGTGCTTGTAGAGCGTGCAGACGAAACCACGTGATTCGAAGCGTCATTGTAATTGGGTAATAATGACAGCTCTGACCGGAGCGCATTAGAAGGTTCAAAAAGTAAATTAGCATAGAGTTTTAGCCTTGTAGGTATATTGATACATGTAAGCTGGGCTTACGAAAAATGTTTTTGTTGTTATAACTAACTACAGGGATATTTTTATAAAAAATAATAAATTTCTGCTCAAACACTGCACAAAAACCCCCCGCACCCCTCTAGTGACGCCACTGATAGAAACACAGATCATGAAACACATGTCAGGTAAAATTTCCATTGAACTAAATTAAATTCTTTGTGACAAATAGCAACATTGTTTAAAACTTCATAATATGTGTATAAGAGCATAAATTCTAATTTTTTCATTAAATTCATTAAATTTTTTTCAAACACTAATAACAAAATCAGTATAAATAATTGTGAAAAATATAAATAACATAGTTTATTATCTGATAATAGCAAAAAAGAAGTATAGTGATACACAGTTACACACCTTTTACTTATGACAGCAGAACACTGAATGATGACAAATAAACAATTGCAACATAATCTGGAGCATTCTTGATGAAACATGTTTAAACAGGTTGATCTTGTCTTATCAAGCAATATTTTCAGCTACAAACTTGACAATTATCTCTAATATATTCATTTAATTGAATTCATCATAAATATGATGATTAATTAATTAAAAACATATGTTTAGTATACTTGACAACTGCTAGTAATTTCAAATATTAATTGCATAAATAATAGCTATATTTTATGAACTTTAATAAGCGGGGGCGACCTCTAAAAATTGTTCAATCCAAAAACATTTTATATGTGTTTTTTCAACCAATGGAACTGGTTGAGGGGGCGCAACCTAAAAAATCAACACTTCGAAAATAAGAGACACCCTAATATATATATATATATATATATATATATATATATATATACTGTAGAGGTTGGTGCAAATTACAGTAATAATAATAAGCTAAATCGGTTTTCTTTTCCCCGAATTGTTCATATGACAAAGATCAAGCTTGTCACCCGCCTTAGACCTACAGTTTAACGTTGAATCCGAACTATTTTTCTTTGCGTGTAGTTTGTGTGGTATCTTCTCCATAATCATTGTCGCTGTTATTGAAATGAAATGAATGAATGAAAAAAATGGTTTATTATTATTTTAATTTTTATTGCGATGATTCCATGAAGATTATCGCTCTGTATCGCTCCTCCTCTCCAGTTGATCTGATGAAGTGGTGAGTTGGCTTCTTTTACTCTCCACTTCACATAGATACACCCGGCTCATCGGGGATTGTATGTACCAAGAAATTACAATGTCACAATCCGGAATCGATCTCTCAACCACCGATTACCACCCCAGCGTCTTAACCACTAGGATACCTAGGGGGCGCCATTTATCTACCAACCCAACCAAACATTCATTTTCACGAGCTAAACACAATTTAATAACACACCTACGCGAGAATTGGCAGGTAAAAAGTCAAGCCGAATACATAAACCACAGTTGAGGATCGAATAGTATGACCGCAAATAATAATAATGTAAAATACTGTCGTTCACACACACACACACACACACACACACATATTATATATATATATATATATATATATTCCAAATTGGCATAACTAAGTGTTTGAGGGATTGAGACAAATTCATCAGTGAAATCTAAAAATTAAATTACAAAAAACTGAATATGATGGAATGAAGAATGAAGGCCATTGATGAAATGAAGAGAAAATGTGAAAAGGCAAATAATGAGGGTTAAAAAAAATTACAAAAGAAGAAGGAAGGCAGTCTCATCAACAAACGAAAATTCTGCACTACGGCGGGGTACCACCTTCTTTCACCGAGCACCAAAGAGAGAAGAAAGGTCCTCCTTTCCAGTGTTCCGTGGGATTAAGCTTTGGATGATAACTCTCGACCTTTATTTTGGCTCTCTTCTTCTCTTTCTATTTGGGGGAGGGGCGTTTTACGGTATTCACCCTTGACCCCTCCTTCGTGCATGAAAAATACTATAATTTTAATGTTAATGATTTTAATTCGATTTCACTGGTAAAATTACAATTATCTGTAAAAATCTGAAAACCTAAATGATTTTCTATTTGCATCAGTTTAACAGATATAATCAGACAGAAACTGGTACAGCGCACACCCAAATGATGCGGCCAATTGTCCTAACTCTTGTATTAGTATTATTACCAACATCACCGGGAATCGAACCCCAGACCTCAAAGCCTTCACTTCGCTTACAGGAAGAAGGTATCACCCACTGAACAGTTTCTTTGCATTCGCATATTTAGATTAAAGATCTGCTTCCCTCACAGATAAATTATTTATAATTTTTTTTTCAGGGTAGAACTTCTTGAGGATAATATATGTATATATATATATATATATATATATTATATATATATATATATATATATGCAATCAAGAATAATATTATTACATTTCTGAGTTTAAACATTATAGCAACGCTCCTCGAAATCTTTCTCGCGACATAATTTGCATGATCACTCCATTGCAAATTCTTATCCAGCATTACACCACGAAATTTTGTCAAGTACACTACTTTATTGTGATTTCATTACCATTAAGTTCATCAAGATATACATTTCTTTTGTTAGTAAAATCATGGAATTTGTTGTACTGGTATTCAGTAAGAGTTTATTGGTGGTCAACCATTTTATTACACTGATGAATTCTGAACTGAATATATTCTTAGCTGAATTAACATCTTTGCAATAAAAAGACAGTTGTATCATCTGCAAACATTATGAAGTTCACTTTACAATGTGAGTAGAAAGCGTAGTTGGATTGTTTATATATATATATATATATATATATATATATATATATATTATATATAATATATAATATATATTATATATATATATATATATAATATTAATGACACGTCCCACAAAGAAAAAACTTCAACCACAAATTTTACTGCTGAGATGACTCAGTAGAAAAAAAGAAACATGGTAATAAGAATATCATAGTATCATAACCACAAGTAAAATTAAACTTCCAGCGAAAGACTTTCAATTTCGGAATGGTTTTTATATAGTTATCTAAGCGAAAGCTTTATACTGCCCCAAATTTCAACGATACTCGTCTCTAAATTCTGTTAAATACTCACGCAGACCTTTAGCCATAACCTCACTACAAACCTCGTTATGATATATATGAATGTAGTGATAAAAATACTTAAGATTCTCCATGATGACAAGATTTACATTCTCAGTCGCAGGGTACGAGTATTCGGTATGATGCAACATGACATAATATCGCCTGTCGTACCAAGCGCACCATATTCGCACCATATCCGTTGCTTCTCTTCTGCACGTGTTGTTTCTTCCACTTCACGGTATATGCAGGCTTTTATACAGTTTAGTCCTACAACATAGTCCATTACAACGTTTGTACCACGAAATCCTGCATTGCTCTCGCCAGAATAGCCGTAGAGTATTTGTACCTCTTGTTCCTTCAAACGGTTCAATGTAGCCTTAAAAGTATCAAAGGGTAGAATAGGGAGTCTTTCAGTGTTCACCACATCTTCACACTTTACCGAATACCGCTTCATAAAACTCGAGCACGCAATATTAAGGTAACCATCACTATTTTTCGTCTACGTAAGAAAATACACGTCTGAGATCCAGGGTTTGCAGCAGTCAACTGAGCATGCAGGGGTAGAGATATGCCCAGGTAGTAGCAGGAGTCACGTGACCGATCATACAAGGGGCGTAGCTTAGGACAGATAATTCAAATGATTGAATTTACTAATAGCTTACCACCTGTTCATTTCTGAGAAAAAGAATAAGCGCGAGATAACACAATATAAAAGTTACGCTAGGAATTCCCGGGGTACTGGGGCACAATAGTACCGGGTAGAGTTTAAGGGTTAAACTTGCAAAAAACTCACAATAACTTTGATACTACGATTTCAAGGTTTTACGCACTTCTCTTCATAGTTAAACATTGGCGTAAGTTTTCTTCAAAACTGATATTAAGTCAGTTTAAAACTTAAGCTTACATAATGTTTAGTTAACTTCAAACTTGCTTTTGTTATGTATTAAAACCAACTACTTATTTGAGGTTTGATAGTTCTTCCTCTTTCGAGCTCTGATATCTGAAAGCTCTTCACTCTGTGGTCCTTAAGGTTTTCAGTCCTATTTATTAATGTTGTCTTTAAAGGATAGGACGTAGAAATGAAGTCTTACTGTGATAACTTTATTCTCAAATGAAAGGAGTTAAGTTTCTTTAGAGGAGCACTGAGCTAGTGAAGGAGAGAGTAGGTCTTCTCTTACAAATCCCACGTTTATAGTATTCAATTCTTGAGTGAAATCCTATCACTGCTAAATTTTACATACAAGTTGTATGTCAGTTAGGCATTTGAACGAAACGTTGCTATATATATAATGCTAATAGCTCTGGCTGATGAATTTATGTAAACACAAGAAATAACAGAAAACACAAGAAAAAACAACCGCATAGATTTGGTGACCACAAACAACAGCAACCTAATATATAATGTAGGGATATCCCCAACTATAATATCGGATCAAAACATTATTAAAATAACAACCAATATAAAAACAACAAGAAAGGAAAGAACACGAACAAGAGAAAGAAGCAAATTCGAAATTTTTAATTTTCACACCAAAGGTATAAATTGGGAAGATGTTGCATCCAGCATGGAAGTGATAGATTGGAATTCCATCTTCGTGAGATCATTGTGGAAGGAACAAAGGTACAGGGATCGATTATATCGTAGCCATACCAATATTATCTTAAGGAAATGCCTAATTCTTAACGTAACTTAACTGAACCTAACCTAACTTACGTTTCTTTAGGGTGAATTTCACACTTAAATACATGAAATGAATGAATGATGCAAACCCACAAGGAAAAAGAAGAAATGTTTCCAAGTCCTTTCGTGTATTCAGCAGTACACCTCGTTGGGGAATGGAGAAGGCGAGTGACGAAAATATATACATATGTACAACGGAACAGAGAAATAAAGATATTAGCACATGGTTAACAAGCATTGATTAAAAGCGAAAGACATTTTAACAAGATATTGTAATTTTATACATTCCATATTCTATTCCTACTACTACTAATGGGAAAAACCTTGGTTTAACTTTACTTGTTCTAATGCTAGCAGCAACAGAGATCAGTTTTTCAAAAATTGCCGTCGCCATCCATCCCCTGGTTCATATTTGTGCCCGGAATCGTGCAAAATCTGTTCTTCGAGTCGCCAAAATTTCCTTCATAAGCCATGCGTGGTGTTGCTTCCAGGCTTTGTCAAAATAAAGGAGATAGTCCTGAACTTACCTACCTCTAACTAACGTCCTCCATTCCAGCCTACTTTTTTTATACAGGAATGAAGGGCCAGGGGCGAATGTCCGCAAAAAGCCCCTCCCATTGGAGAAGAAGATACCCAAAATCAAAGTCCAGTGTTTTCGAGATGCCTATATACTCTGTGTTTGAAAGATTGGTCATAGGAAGGATGGAATGAAGAAGAATGTTCCAGAGTTGATCGGTTGAGTAGATTAAAGATTCAAAATATCAATACTCCTTAAGTTAGAGAGCTGGACAGAAAAAGAAATGGGAAAGTGTAGAAAGTCTAGTACTGTGTGCTCTCCTTAAAGGCAGAGGCATGCATATGGAATGTTCAGAAGAGCAATGTCTGATATAATAGCGATAGTAAAGAGAGAGTGATACAACATTGTGGCGAAGGGAGAGCAACTGAAGGCGATCAGTAAGAGGCGCAGAATTTGTGAGACGAAAAGTCTTAGATTCTACTCGGTCAAGTACGGCTGTGTGGGTTGAGACACCCCACACCTGAAAAGCATACCCCTTACAGGGGCGAACAAAACCCCTGTACAGAGACAGCAACTGAGTTGGGTGAAGAAACTGCAGAACCGATACAACACCTAACCTCATAGAAACTGTTTTAGAAAGAGGGTATATGTGTTCTTTCCAGGAAAGATCACAAGAGAAGGAAACAGTAAGAATGTTAGAAATGGAGAAACTGAGTTTTTGAAGCATTGAAAGTCACATGGTTTTCTCTGGCCCAGTCTGAGATAGCAGAAAGATCAGAGGTCAGGTGTACCATAGCCGTTCTACGCGAAGCACGTAGTGACTATTGGGTGGGACGCTTTATGAAACGGGTGGAGAAGTGAAGAGTGGAATCATCGTCATAGGTGTGGATAGGTCAGAGAGCGCGACTTAATAGATCATTGATCAATAAAAGTTAGAGTGGGTGACAGGACAGAATCTGAGGAACATCACTGTTAATAGCTTTAGGAGGAGAACAGTAGCCATCTACATCCGCATCTATAGATCGTCCAGAAAGGAAATTAGAGAGGAAGGCACAGATAGAAGGATTGAAACCAAAGGATAGCAGTTTCGAAATTAAGATTTGTGCCAGACCTATCAAAAGCTTTGATGTGTATATCGCAATAACAAAGGTTTCACCGAAATCCCAAAAAGGGGATGACCAAAAGTTAGAGAGATCTGCAAAAAGATCGCCAGTAGAGTTTCCCTTGCAGAACCCATACTGACGATCTGAAAGAAGCCTGTAAGAAGAGAGGTGATTAAGAATTTTCCTATTAAGGATGTAATCAAAAACATTACAAAGGCAAGAAATCAAAACAAATGGAAGAGAGTTGGAGGGTTGAGAGCGGTCACCCTTCTTTGGGACATGCTGAATGAGAGCGAACTTCCAGCAGGAAGGAATAGTATCAGATGAAAGACAAAGACGAAAGAGTTTGCCGTGGCTAAGGTGTCTTTAGGCATGAATTTGTTCTTGAACACAGTAAAGCACAATGAGGCGATTGTGGTTGTTTCAGACATAAATATGTCGGAGGAATAGCACTGGAATCGTTCAGGGGTTGAGTTGGAAGCGAAAGTTCGAGAGAAGAGTTCAGCTTTGTGAAGAGAAGAGATGGCAACTGAGCCAGATTGGAAAAGGGTAGGAGAGGAAGAACATGTAAAGTTGATGGAGAGGTTCTTAAGTAGATGCCAGAAAGAGCGAGAAGACTTAGAATTGTATAGATTTTCACAATTTTGTTGCTTGAAGGAAATTTTGGCGACTCGAAGAATAGATTTTGCACGATTCCGGGCACAAATATGAGCCAGGAGAGGGATGGCGACGGCAATTTTCGAAAAACTCATCTCTGTTGCTGCTAGCATTAGAACAAGTAAAGTTAAACCAAGGTTTTTTTTCCCATTAGTAGTAGTAGAAATAGAATATGGAATGTATAAAATTACAATATCTTGTTAAAATGTCTTTCGCTTTTAATCAATGCTTGTTAATCATGTGCTAATCTCTTTATTTCTCTGTTCCGTTGTACATATGTATATATTTTCGTCACTCGCCTTCTCCATTCCCCAACAAGGTGTACTGCTGAATACACGAAAGGACTTGGAAACATTTTTTCTTTTTCCTTGTGGGTTTGCATCCAGTGGTGTAGTCCGGGGGTAACGCAAGGTAACGGCGTTACCCCACTGGTTTTATTTTACTTTTAGCCTTACCCTACTGGTTTTATTTTACTTTATATTTTTTATATTTTTTGCTGTTTCTACTGAACATTTTTGTAATACATACTCTTTCTAACTATATTTCTTTCCTAACCCCTTCAATTTCAACGTGTTTTTGGGAATGTACATAAAATATAAAAATGCTGTAGAATTTTATAGAAACGCTATTTAAGAAAAATTGTTGTTGCGTTACCCCACTGAAGAAATTACGACTACACCACTGTTTGCATCATTCATTCAATTCATGTGTTTAAGTGTGAAATTCACCCTAAAGAAACGTAAGTTAGGTTAGGTTCAGTTAAGTTACGTTAAGAATTAGGCATTTCCTTAAGATAATATTGGTATGGCTACGATAATCGATCCCTGTACCTTTGTTCCTTCCACAATGATCTCACGAAGATGGAATTCCAATCTATTACTTCCATGCTGGATGCAACATCTTCCCAGTTTATACTTTTGGTGTGAAAATTAAAAATTTCGAATTTGCTTCTTTCTGTTGTTCGTGTTCTTTCCTTTCTTGTTGTTTTTATATTGGTTATTATTTCAATAATGTTTTGATCCGATATTATAGTTGGGGATATCTCTACATTATCCATTAGGTTGCTGTTGTTTGTGGTCACCAAATCTTTGCAGTTGTTTTTTCTTGTGTTTTCTGTTATTTCTTGTGTTTACATAAATTCATCAGCCAGAGCTATTAGCATTATATATATAGCAATCTGGAGAAGTTACGCTAATGTTACACATCGAATTCAGTGTTACACAAACGTTTCGTTCAAATGCCTAACTGACATACAACTTGTATATAAAATTTAGCAGTGATAGGATTTCACTCAAGAATTGAATACTATAAAAGTGGGATTTGTAAGAGAAGACCTACTCTCTCCTTCACCAGCTCAGTGCTCCTCTAAAGAAACTTAACTCCTTTCATTTGAGAATAAAGTTATCACAGTAAGACTTCATTTCTACGTCCTATCCTTTAAAGACAACATTAATAAATAGGACTAAAAACCTTAAGGACCACAGAGTGAAGAGCTTTCAGATATCAGAGCTCGAAAGAGGAAGAACTATCAAACCTCAAATAAGTAGTTGGTTTTAATACATAACAAAAGCAAGTTTGAAGTTAACTAAACATTATGTAAGCTTAAGTTTTAAACTGACTTAATATCAGTTTTGAAGAAAACTTACGCCAATGTTTAACTATGAAGAGAAGTGCGTAAAACCTTGAAACCGTAGTATCAAAGTTATTGTGAGTTTTTTTGCAAGTTTAACCCTTAAACTCTACCCGGTACTATTGTGCCCCAGTACCCCGGGAATTCCTAGCGTAACTTTTATAAGGTGTTATCTCGCGCTTATTCTTTTTCTCAGAAATGAACAGGTGGTAAGCTACTAGTAAATTCAATCATTTGAATTATCTGTCCTAAGCTACGCCCCTTGTATGATCGGTCACGTGACTCCTGCTACTACCTGGGCATATCTCTACCCCTGCATGCTCAGTTGACCGCTGCAAATCCTGGATCTCAGACGTGTATTTTCTTACGTAGACGAAAAATAGTGATGGTTACCTTAATATTGCGTGCTCGAGTTTTATGAAGCGGTATTCGGTAAAGTGTGAAGATGTGGTGAACACTGAAAGACTCCCTATTCTACCGTTTGATCCTTTTAAGGCTACATTGAATCGTCCAAAGGAACAAGAGGTACAAATACTCTACGGCTATTCTGGCGAGAGCAATGCAGGATTTCGTGGTACAAACGTTGTAATGGACTATGTTGTAGGACTAAACTGTATAAAAGCCTGCATATACCGTGAAGTGGAAGAAACAACACGTGCAGAAGAGAAGCAACGGATATGGTGCGAATATGGTACGCTTGGTGCGACAAGCGATATTATGTCATGTTGCATCATACCGAATACTTGTACATTGCGACTGAGAATGTAAATCTTGTCATCATGGAGAATCTTAAGTATTTTTACCACTACATTAATATATATCATAACGAGGTTTGTAGTGAGGTTGTGGCTAAAGGTCTGCGTGAGTATTTAATAGAATTTAGAGACGAGTATCGTTGAAATTTGGGGCAGTATAAAGCTTTCACTTAGATAACTATATAAAAACCATTCCAAAATTGAAAGTCCTTCGCTGGAAGTTTAATTTTACTTGTGGTTATGATACTATGATATTCTTATTACCATGTTTCTTTTTTCCTACTGAGTCATCTCAGCAGTAAAATTTGTGGTTGAAGTTTTTTTCTTTGTGGGACGTGTGTCATTAATATTATATATATATATATATATATATATGTTAAACACAGAACGTGCATGGAACAAGGAACTCTTCTGGGATAATTAAATCCACTATAGTCCGGATAAGTAATGGTAAATGACAAATACCATAGTTTTTTCTTTTTCATGATTTTAGCCCGACGTGGGCAACGGGTCTCTCGCAAAGAGATCCCATAAATATAGCTTCCCTCACCAGCTATCTGCAAAGCAGACAGGATCCAGCTTTGGGACATGGATCTAGGGTTTAAAGCAAGCCTAGATCCCTACATTCAGAACCTCTATATAAGTAAAAGACTCGTTGCATTCACGTCGTGTTGAATAAATCATAGAAAAAGGGGGTAACTATTGTATTTTTAGCCAAAAAAAAACCAAAACTTAAACCTCAACCGGGACATTGAGCGTCCACTTTTCAAGGCACGAAACACGTCCGTTTAGTATACACAAACTCAGAATGGTTCCCTGAGAACATTATATGTTAAACACAGACCGTGCATGGAACAAGGAACTCTTCTGGGATAATTAAATCCACTATAGTCCGGATAAGTAATGGTAAATGACAAATACCATAGTTTTTTCTTTTTCATGATTTTAGCCCGACGTGGGCAACGGGTCTCTCGCAAAGAGATCCCATAAATATAGCTTCCAAAGCTGGATCCTGTCTGCTTTGCAGATAGCTGGTGAGGGAAGCTATATTTATGGGATCTCTTTGCGAGAGACCCGTTGCCCACGTCGGGCTAAAATCATGAAAAAGAAAAACTATGGTATTTGTCATTTACCATTACTTATCCGGACTATAGTGGATTTAATTATCCCAGAAGAGTTCCTTGTTCCATGCACGGTCTGTGTTTAACATATAATGTTCTCAGGGAACCATTCTGAGTTTGTGTATACTAAACGGACGTGTTTCGTGCCTTGAAAAGTGGACGCTCAATGTCCCGGTTGAGGTTTAAGTTTTGGTTTTTTTTTGGCTAAAAATACAATAGTTACCCCCTTTTTCTATGATTTATTCAACACGACGTGAATGCAACGAGTCTTTTACTTATATAGAGGTTCTGAATGTAGGGATCTAGGCTTGCTTTAAACCCTAGATCCATGTCCCAAAGCTGGATCCTGTCTGCTTTGCAGATAGCTGGTGAGGGAAGCTATATTTATGGGATCTCTTTGCGAGAGACCCGTTGCCCACGTCGGGCTAAAATCATGAAAAGAAAAAACTATGGTATTTGTCATTTACCATTACTTATCCGGACTATAGTGGATTTAATTATCCCAGAAGAGTTCCTTGTTCCATGCACGGTCTGTGTTTAACATATAATGTTCTCAGGGAACCATTCTGAGTTTGTGTATATATATATATATATATATCTACTGTATATATAAACAATCCAATTACGCCTTCTACTCATATTGTAAAGTGAACTTCATAATGTTTGCAGATGATCCAACTGTCTTTTTCTTGCAAAGATGTTAATTCAGCTAAGAATACATTCAGTTCAGAATTCATCAGTGTAATAAAATGGTTGACCACCAATAAACTCTTTACTTACTGAATACCAGTACAACAAATTCCATTGATTTTACTAACAAAAGAAATGTATATCTTGATGAACTTAATGGTAATGAAATCACTATAAAGTAGTGTACTTGACAAAATTTCGTGATGTAATGCTAGATAAGAATTTGCAATGGAGTGATCATGCAAATTATGTCGCGAGAAAGATTTCGAGGAGCGTTGCTATAATGTTTAAACTCAGAAATGTAGTAATATTATTCTTAATTGCATATAAAGGGTGATCCAGAGAAATGGGACCCAAAAGAAACCCCTGTAACTCTTAAAGTATAAGTCCTTTTATAAAATCATACGCAGCATTCGAAAGGGGATAGTTACAAGTTTGTACAGCATTGTATAGGTTTTGACAATACAAGACAAGATACAAAACAAAATAAAAGTGTTAGTTAAAACTAACCCTTCAAGATGACTGCATGGACTGTGGAGCAGCTGCGTTTCATAACTGAGCAATATTATGAGCATGGAAGAAGTGTAGTTTCAGCTCTTAGAAGGTGATTTTGACATCTAAAAATTTGTCTTGAAAGATCTTTGAGCTGAAACTACACTTCTTCCATGCTCATAATATTGCTCAGTTATGAAACGCAGCTGTTCCACATTCATGCAGTCATCTTGAAGGGTTAGTTTTAACTAACACTTTTATTTTGTTTTGTATCTTATCTTGTCTTGTATTGTCAAAACCTATACAATCCTGTACAAACTTGTAACTATCCTCTTTCGAATGATGCGTATGATTTTATAAAAGGACTTATACTTTAAGAGTTACAGGGGTTTCTTTTGGGTCCCATTTCTCTGGATCACCCTTTATATATATACGTATATGTACTGTACTGTGTATATATATATATATTATATATATATATATATAATATATATATATTATATATATATGTAATCCTCAAGAAGTTCTACCCTGAAAAAATTATAAATAATTTAACTGTGAGGGAAGCAGATCTTTAATCTAAATATGCGAATGCAAAGAAAATGTTCAGTGGGTGATACCTTCTTCCTGTAAGCGAAGTGAAGGCTTTGAGGTCTGGGGTTCGATTCGCGGTGATGTTGGTAATAATAATAATACAAGAGTTAGGACAATTGGTCGCATCATTTGGGTGTGCGCTGTACCAGTTCCTGACTGATTATCTGTTAACCCTTTAACGCCGGAATTGTTTGTAGGGTTAAGTTATGAATGCGTGTATTTGAAAGGTTACCAATATGTATCAGTCGTCCTTTTAGGGTTAAATTGATGCAAATAGAAAATCATTTAAGTTTTAAGGTTTTTACAGATAATTGTAATTTTACCAGTGAAATTGAATTAAAATCATTAACATTAAAATTATAGTATTTTTTATGCACGAAGGAAGGGCCAAGGGTGAATACCGTAAAACGCCCCTCCCCCAAATAGAAAGAGAAGAAGAGAGCCAAAATAAAGGTCGAAGGTTATCATCCAAAGCTTAATCCCCCGGAACACTGGAAAGGAGGACCTTTCTTCTCTCTTTGGTGCTCGGTGAAAGAAGGTGGTACACCGCTCGAGTGCAGGTTTTTCGTTTGTTGATGAGACTGCCTTCCTCCTTCTTTTGTAATTTTTTTTAACCCTCATTATTTCCCTTTTCACATTTTCTCTTCATTTCATCCATGACCTTCATTCTTCATTCCATCATTCTCAGTTTCATGCAATTTAATTTTTAGAGTTCACTGATGAATTTGTCTCAATCCCTCATACACTTAGTTATGCCCAATTAGGAATATATATATACTGTATATATATAACTATTAATATTTGCGGTCATACTATTCGATCCTCAACTGTGGTTCATGTATTCGGCTTGACTTTTTACCTGCCAATTCTTGCGTAAGTGTGTGATTAAATTGTGTTTAGCTCGTGAAAATGAATGTCTGGTTGGGTTGGTAGATAAATGGGCACCTTAGGTATCCTAGTGGTTAAGACGCTTGGGTGCTGATCGGTGGTTGAGAGATCGAATCCAGATGGTAACATTGTAATTTCTTGGTACATACAATCCACGATGAGCCGGGTGTATCTAGTGGAGAGTAAAGTGGAGAGTATGTATAGTGGAGAGTAAAAGAAGCCAACTCACCACTTTATCAGGTCAACTCGAGAGGAGGAGCGATCAGCTTAATCTTCATGGAATCATCGCATTAAAATAAAAATAATAAAGTTTTCCATTTTTTTCATTCATTCATTTCATTTCAATAAGAGCGACAATGACTATGGACAAGATACCACACAAACTACACGCAAAGAAAAATAGTTCGGATTGTTGAATTGGGAATATGATAAGGAAACTAATTACTTAATCAAAGGCTAATTTAGCCTAAAAATAATTTGGAAACTAATCACGTAATGCTTATGTACATATTTATGTTGTTTTAACGTCATTATGATAATAACAGTGATGCAAACAATAAGTAGGAGTCGAGAGAGGTTTTCTTAAGCTGTATGGTTGAAATTAGGCCAAATAGACATTTGTGGTCTTGAAGTACCCTCGGGCTAGCCATGTGTGAGCCTTATCCGTGTCGAGTTTACGTCGTTATGCATCTTTTTTTTCCAGAGATGCTTTCAAAGAAAGGAAATGGCAAAAGTAAATAGGCACTTTAGGTGAAGTTAGTTAAAATAATTATTGTTTTTCTTTTATATAATATATATATATATATATATATTATATATAATATATATATATATATATATATATAAAGTGTGCATTGTTGTTTTTGTTTCTGCTGCCATTTGTTTTTTCATTCATTTCGGACAATAATCTGTTTTTCACTCCACCTTAGACCTACAGTATACACAATAGGCACACGGGGTGGCGAGGGAAGGGGTTATGTTTGAATGTAATCCACGTTTTTCACTCAACATTAGACCTACAGTATGCATAATAGACACACGGGGGGCTTATGTTTGAATGTAATCTAATTTTTAACAGTGATTTCGAAATAAAGTCAATAATGTGTGTGTGTATGTGTGTGTGTGTGTGTGTGTGTGCAGTGATGGGCAGTATCTAGATACATGTATCGCCGATACGTATCGATCGATACTTTTGTATCGGTATCGGTATCGCTTTAGCTACTTGACAAAAGTATCGATTTATCGTATCGCTAAGGTCAATTTTCTTAAATGTATCGAAAAAAATCGATACTTCGATACATCGATACATTAATAAGAATTTTTAAATATTTAAATAGATGTTATAATATGACATACTGAGTTATATTTATGAATATACATAAATAATAATATTATTAAATATTTATTTAATGACAGTACTACTCTACTGGTCACGTCACACAGTACGGCGCAACGTTTAAACACGTTCGTACTTGTGTTATTGAGATTAATTAACCATAATATAGAAACGCTCATAATATAGAAACGCTCATATAAATATAGAAAACGCTCATTGGTGTTGCAACACTATTGGCCACGCCCACTCGGTGTTGAGTTTAAACAGGTTCATACTTGTAACGCAGCGATTCCTCTTGGGTGACGGAAGTCATTCTCTCCCATCTCTGAGGCAGTACCCAGGAATTCTACGGGTCTTCCTGAAGTATAACACACCACTACCATCCTCTGCTCCTGTAGAACGGTTGTTTAGTTTGGCTGGTCACATTCACGCTCCAAAAAGGAATAAACTGTCTGACCAGATGTTTAGCCAGTTGGTATTTTTGAAGGGTAATAGTAATTACTTTTAATTGTTAGTGTAATATTTTCAGTCATTCATGTATCCTGCAAAATTAAAACATACTTTCATTAAATAAAGCAATTGTTTTTATTTACATCTATAAAACCCGTTAAAATGTCGTTGATTTTACTTACAGTGCGTACAAATTACTAGTATAAACAATAATACCTAATACCTACATATTAAATAATTATAAAAATGTACCGGCGATGCATGTATCGGTATCGGTATCGCTTAAGACATCTAGAAAGTATCGGCGTATCGGTATCGCCTAAGACGTTCTTCATGTATCGATGTATCGGTATCGCTTTAGCGATTTTCATGTATCGATACCCATCACTGTGTGTGTGCGTGTGTGTGTGCCGTCTTCAGTTTTTCGAGTATTAACTCTCTCTCTCTCTCTCTCTCTCTCTCTCTCTCTGATAATAGAAATTAGATTTAGTTAGATATATAGAAAGGGTTGTCAAAAGTAAATAGACACAGTATACATTCTAAGGTGTTAGAATAAATGAAAGTGTTTCATGAATTATAGGTAAATTGAATATTATTCTTAGAGAATATGTTATTGGAATAATGTACAGGGTGTCTCAGAATTAACTATCTATTTCAATGAAATCGGACAAATTTTTTAAAAACACTTTTATTTATGTTTATCATGTTTAATATGTGTTAAAAATGTATAAATTTCTAAATTTTTTCATAATTTTATTTTCATTATCTGGTCCAATGAAAGACCGTCTGAAGTCATAGAATGGCAAAGAGACTCTCCAAAAGTTAACGTGTGGCTTGGAATGACCAAATCCAAAATTTATGGTGCTCCATCTTGTTGAAACACAACATTATCAAGAATGCCATCATCAAGAAGCTGTGGTTCGAGAAACTGCTGAAGCATATCAAGGTAGACGGTACCTGTTACAGTTGCTACCGCAAAGAAGAATGGGCCATAAATTTTGGATTTGGTCATTCCAAGCCACACGTTAACTTTTGGAGAGTCTCTTTGCCATTCTATGACTTCAGACGGTCTTTCATTGGACCAGATAATGAAAATAAAATTATGAAAAAATTTAGAAATTTATACATTTTTAACACATATTAAACATGATAAACATAAATAAAAGTGTGTTTTTAAAAAATTTGTCCGATTTCATGGAAATAGATAGTTAATTCTGGGACACCCTGTATAATATAGAGTCCTGTGTATTTCTTTCATTATTACTAATATTAAGTTGAACGATTTCTTTTGCTCCGCCATGGATTAATTGTCTATTGTATTTCTTTTATTGTTAATATTGGGAATCGTTTAAATAATTAGTTCTGTTGCTGGACAACTTTAAGGAGAAAATAGCTCTTCCCTTTAATAAATAAACAAATAAGTGGAAACTCGTCTAAATAAGTTAAAATAAATGGCGCAACCTGGCAACTCACCCTAATAAGGTATACTTGAACAATTAAAAAACACTATTTGGCAACTCATGCAAATAAAATTAAAATAAATGGTGGTATCTAGCAACTCACCCTAATAAGGTATACCTGAACAATTAAAAAATACTATTTGGCAACTCATCTAAATAAATATATAGTGCTCTCTGGTAACCCCTCCATATATAAATAAGTTTTATCTGGCAACTCACGGCCCTCTATATAACCGCTGCTTGGCCCCTGGACGTTCATAATGCGTCGGACTCCGGTGGAATAAAGAACTCTCTCTCTCTCTCTCTCCTTCTTAGGTTAAGGCTTAGGTTAGGTTCCCCTTGGGGGGGTGAGGACATCCCACCTTCTCCCCCAAAGACCTCCTCCTTCTCCTTTCTCCCCCTCTCTTTGGTTAAGGTTACCCATTTGGGGGGAGGTCATCCTCCCTTCTCCCCCCGAAGTTTCCTCCCTCCCCTTTGCAGCATTGATTTGTTGCATAACCCATTCATTGCATAACCCCTCCCCCTTCATTGCATAAACCCTTTGCAACATCTTGTAACATTGAGCAACATTTGCAATTGAATTGCAACATTCTTGCACTTGTCAATTTTTCGCCCATACTACTTTCATCCTCAGAAAGCCGTTACAAGTTCTATATTTAGAAGGTTTTATTTTGAGTGTAAAAACCTCGCTGGAGGTAGAGGATTATTCCGTCCTGCGAAAAGGTTCCGCCGTTGGCATCTATTGTCACTGTTTTAAGGGGCCTGCTGGCTTCCTTTTGGAGTTACTAGGCCTCGGAGTTCAAATCCCCACACGTACCCCTGGTTGCGCTTCGGCATCTGTCTTCTACTCACCCTCTCGTTTCCTTCACCCCTTTTTTCTCCTCTTTTCCCACATCTTTTTTAGCTTTTCTTCTTCTCTTCTCCTTTTTGGGTCACATCGACCATATTTGTAAGAAAAGTTCCACATCATAAACGGGAACACTCATGTAAACTAACTTTTGCCAGTCCATCTTATATATAATTTGTGGAGCTTCTAAAATCTGCCGTTCTATCAAACGGATAGAAAGAAATGTATTTATAGACCAGGGGGAAGGAAGAAAGTCCAGGGGTGAAGTAAAGAAAGAAGCTAAAAAAAATATAAGACAAAGGAGCTCTTTAGATTTAACGTTTACAGACAAGAGCGAGCCATAATCAATACCAGCATAAGAGTTCCTACAACAGTATCTGACCATAACCACAACGTAACTGAAGGTGGAATCAATATGACGACTTAATCGATCGACACACGAGTAATTTGGAGTGAAGAAAATTTGGACGCTTTTACTTGTGACTCCGCAAAATGGAAGAGCATGAAATCCATCCCGGTACAATCCATCCAAAGAATGAAATGGAAGAGAGGCCGTCCTCATTTGAAGTAGAGACGATAGGAATGCGAGAAAAACACTAGCGACTCTTTATATGAGGTTTTTGTAAGTTCTGTAACAGTTCGGAAGTAAGAACCATAGAGAACTATATCTTTATTACCGAGTTATTGACATAAGAATTGATTAGTTCACCTTTATTTATGCTGGTGAAGTCAAATTGCGCTTTTTTTCACCGTTACCATGGTGACGGATGGTGCTCACTATGCGTGGGTGATCCATCGACTTCAGGTAAAATGGGGGTTGTACATGACTGAGTGATGATTCCCTTTGGCCATTTTTCACAGTTCATTTCGTTCATAGTCTTTCTGCAATCTTGTTCGGGACAAAGATGTCGTATAGTTGTCAGTCTGAATTGAAAACACCATCCTTTTTTTTTTTTTTTTTTTTAAGTTCGGGAAGAACCGATTCGCCTCTATTTAAAAGGGCATATCTCGGCGGAAAAACAAAGAAAAAGTGAGAGGAAAGACAGGAAAAAGAAAGGGTGGAGGGGACAGTCGAAGTGGAAAAAGATGACAAGGACTGCAGGGTCGAGCCCCATCATCCTTGGGTGCTAGGGCCGGGAGGGCGCACGTGAAACCTCCAGGAACAAGCACGTACAAACGAGCACAAAGAGCACTCAAGAGCACGAGCTTAGAACCCCCTTGCGGGGGAAAACACCATCCTACGATTAATATTAGCTACTACTAAAACTAAGCTACATATAGTCCAAATAGTAAATTTGGATGTAACTACTTTAAAGTAGAATTTTTAAAAACTCATTTCTATTGTTTAATTAATATTCTGCTGTTGCCTAATCGACTTCGTTATGAAAATCAATGATTTTTTCCGAATTAATTAGGTTTCTTTCTTAATTAAGAAAAAGCTTCCAAAGGTAAAGAAGTAATCTATTAAAGATAATTTAACTAGTTAACAATTTTAATCAATACTACACTATAATAATAATAATAATAATAATTCTTGAGTCATCGATAAATTTCTCTCGAATGAAGAATTTCTCAATAAAAATGTTTGGAGATGTACCAACACAAAAGCTGAAAAACCTAGCCGAGACTCGAACTCAGGAACTTCAGATTAACAGAATGGTGATCTACCACTAGGCGTCACTATAGCGTGGATCTATTATGCTTATTATTCATGCAAAATTACTAATTACGCTAAACAAAACGCAATGGAACTTTAATAACTTTTCTAATGTGAACCACAAATGTCACTACTTTGTGTCTGATCACTCTGTAAGGTCACGAGCCACCACTGTAGTTACGACACTAAATCGGATGAAACTCTACAAAAATTGGATCGTAGAGAAGTGAAGACACTGATCGTGATATAAAAATATTTTATGATGACTTATCAAAGGGAAGACGCGATTGAGTGATGACTTATCGAAGGGAAGACGCGATTGAGTGATGACTTATCGAAGGGAAGACGCGATTGAGTGATGACTTATCGAAGGGAAGACGCGAGTGAGTGATAACTTATCGAAAGGAAGACGCGAGTGAGTGATGACTTATCGAAGGGAAGACGCGAGTGAGTGATGACTTATCGAAGGGAAGATGCGAGTGAGTGATAACTTATCGAAGGGAAGACGCGATTGAGTGATGACTTATCGAAGGGAAGGTGCGAGTGAGTGATAACTTATCGAAGGGAAGACGCGATTGAGTGATAACTTATCGAAAGGAAGACACGAGTGAGTGATGACTTATCGAAGGGAAGATGCGAGTGAGTGATAACTTATCGAAGGGAAGACGCGATTGAGTGATGACTTATCGAAGGGAAGACGCGATTGAGTGATGACTTATCGAAGGGAAGACGCGAGTGAGTCGATTGAAGAAGAAAATTCAAAGTATTTCTTTTCGTTTGCGAAAACAAGAATTAAAATAAAATAAAATAACAAGACATTTGCAGAACGCGGATAACAAATATAGATCACTCACGAGAAATATCTGAAGTACAAAGAACACATTGGAAAATGGCTTTCAATGTTCTGAAGATAACATATAACATGAACCCCTTTTCGAAGAACACCGAAGTGGAGGTGGATGACAATGGAACGTTTTTTTACTTAAGAACATACGCATTGTCGGACAAATGAAACCACATTCAGGCATACTTCCAGACACCTGGAATTGGAGTTTTGTTGAAGTGTAAAATCAGGTAGCAACATCGCACACGTTGTGGATCTCTTGACGCAGAAGCAATCTATTCTGAAGAGAGCAAACATAGCTCCAGGTCGCGAGCAGACAACTGTGCTATTAACAAGAATTGAAGCGAGAAAGAGCGTGTCTGTCACATCTAAGAGAACAAAACAATACTATTGACACACTAAACTATAATGCCAATTGTGACATAATTTAGAGAGACTATGCTAATGTCGGGGGGTTTGACTCTCGATGATGCTGGTCATAATAACCCGGAAATTAACGCAATGAGTCTCAATAATTTGGCCAGAACGCTGCGCCATTTTTATTTGGCCCTTGTCACTGATTAATTATTCTAAAATAGTGCCAAATATGAGGCAGTCTGAAATTGCCTTTTTTATATAAATAATTAATATTTACATTCGTGACACACAATTTACATAATTAAAATTTATAGAAATAATACATTACATTATCTCGGATTTGTTTTTGAAACAGTATGATTTTAGATCATACAGTGATTATAAACAGGTTGGCAAACACCCGTTTTTTGGGGGGAGGGGGAAGACCCTATGGGAAGTAGTGTCGTAATACCGCTCCCCATCGATCAGCGAAGTTAAGTGACATTGGCTCTGAAGAGTAGTTGGGTGGGAGACCAACTACATACATATATAGTTGTGTGTGTGTGTGTGTGTGTGTGACGTTATGATCGTCCAACCTAAACTAAAAAAAAGTCACCTTTGTAAAATAAGTAAATTTGCATGTGAAACATCAGTTAAGCCCGTTACTAGTTAGTAGTACAAGTTCCCCCAAAATGTCATCCATTTTCTGTGAATTTTTGTCTAATTATATTAATACATAAGTAACCATAGTTGTTGAGGGTAGTCTACACACCATTAACCATATCTGTATTGTTTATTTTGAAGCCGAATTCAAATAATTAACTTCATTCAGGTTTAGGTTGTGAGAAGACGGGCGACAAGCTCAGTCATGAAATGAGGAATCATCGCGCGGAACATTTGAAGGGTTGAAAAGTAAACTAATAACATTTTTAGTTTTGAAATACAGGGTGTACATAAATTCAGGATCTATTTTTGTGAAGCACTTGGAAATTATATGGAATTCAATCATAAAATGATAAAGTGGTAACATTTATTAAATAATTAAGAGTAGGATTCGACGTGACGCCCATCAGTATCCCTGCACAGCTCAAATCGTTCCGCAGCATTTCTAAACCATTGTGGAGCATTTGCGGGGTTATGTTATCTGCAGCAGTTCGTATACGTGTACGTAAGTTTTCAAGACTCGTAATCTTCGTCTGATAGACGTGCGATTTGATAAAGCCCCATGCAAAGAAATCTAAAGAGGTTAAATCTGATGATCTCGCTGGCCAAGGTCTGTTGCTTCCGCGTCCGATCCAACGATTTGGAAAACGTCCATTTAGATAATCCTGAATAATTTTGGCATAGTGACAAGGAGCACCATCATGTTGATAGACGACGGTACTAACAATCCTATCCCGTCGTCTATCAACATGATGGTGCTCCTTGTCACTATGCCAAAATTGTTCAGGATTATCTAAATGGACGTTTTCCAAATCGCTGGATCGGACGCGGAAGCAACCAAAGACCTTGGCCAGCGAGATCACCAGATTTAACCCCTTTAGATTTCTTTGCATGGGGCTTTATCAAATCGCACGTCTATCAGACGAAGATTACGAGTCTTGAAAACTTACGTACACGTATACGAACTGCTGCAGATAACATAACCCCGCAAATGCTCCAGAATGTGTTTAGAAATGCTGCGGAACGATTTGAGCTGTGCAGGGATACTGATGGGCGTCACGTCGAATCCTACTCTTAATTATTTAATAAATGTTACCACTTTATCATTTTATTATTGAATTCCATATAATTTCCAAGTGCTTCACAAAAATAGATCCTGACTTTATGTACACCCGGTATATCTTGTATAAATGAATATTTTTAATTAAGTTTCCTTTTAAATTAACAGTAAATAAAAAAAATAAAAAACAGAAAATCAAAACTCACTTCTTTTAACATTATTCATGTTAACATAACATAACATAACATTATTTAACATTATTTAACGAGGTGTACTTCCGAATACACGAAAGGCCTTGGAATCATTTTGCTTTTTCCTCGTGGGTTTGCATCATTATTTAACCCGTGTTTTGGGATTTTTTTTTAATTGGTTGGGGTTTATTGCCAGTTCTAATCATAACTCATTCAAAACTCTAAAGTTAAATACAGTAAATAAATAAATGCTATATAACGTAAAGAATTTGCTTTGGAAATATTTTTAAGTATTTCTTCTTTGAAGGTTATTGAAGAAATGAAGGAATACCGATTTATTATATCTGTTTCATCGACAAGACCAAAACATCAACACTATCAGAAACTAATTCATCCTAGCTTAACCTAACCTGCATTAACATAACCTAACTTAGCGTAACCTCACCTAACCTAACTAATCTAACTTAATAATGACTTGTGGATAGAATGTCAAATCGATAAGATGTCGTATGGTCGAAGGAATAGGATATGTCGAGATAGTTAAAGACAGAAAGAAAAATTTCTTTTTTAATTGAATGGGAAAATTTGTACAAAGAAAAATTCACTTTTAAATTTTCTTTTGAAACAATTCCAACCAACCAACTCGTTCGTATGAGTGGAATCCCCTAGAACCTAGATCAGTGTTTCTCAGCTGGTTCCCTCCCCCGCAAGCCTCCCCCACCCCGTGTCAAGATCTTAGGTATGCGCGACCACTATCATCCTACAGAGGTAAACAAATTCATGAAGCGGGCGGTTTTTTTTCCTTGCACACAAATCACAACTGCAGGGGTAAACAAACTAAGACCCGGGGGTCGCGACCCAGTGTTCGAGAAATACTCCGAAATTATTCAAATGTAAAGTTAGGCTTTTGTAAGTAATAGTTATCATGCTTTAGATTGTTTGAATGATTTACTTGGTTGTTCGATATGATCTGCATGATTAACACAGGAGTTTCCTTATAAACACATTTTATGAACGTGTGGAAAGATATTCAGCTTCGGCACGTCATTAAGCATCATTAATCTCCTCCTATGGGAGAAAGCTGTAGACACCAATCGACCAGGGAAGTGCTCCGATGGGACGTTAGGCAGTGGAGTAACTTGCTCTCGTATTCCAGAACTCGAGTTCTCCAAATTCTGTACCCTCTGGGTACGGCTTACATGCATATCTCCAACTAAATACACCTGCACTGTCTACCTTTATCCTAATTCTACTGACTATTCAAAATTCCTTGACTACATCACTTCCAAAGTGGAAGACAGTCTATCCCACTATCCCTTTACTGAAATCTCCATTTTGGGTGATTTCAATGTTTACCACCACCTTTGGCTTTCCTCCCATTTCATTAACATCCCTGGTGAACTAGTTTACAAATTTTCTATTATGAAGGACATAGAGCAGATTGTACAGCACCCTACTCGTATCCCCGATCGTCTTAGAGATAGATCCAACATCTCATTTTATTTCTCACCTCTCATCCTTCTTCTTACTGTGTCAAACTTTATTCTTCGTTGGACTCCTCCAATCACAATCTTATATATGTTTCCTGTCGTAACGCTCCAATTTGACCTTTGAATCCTCCCAAGAGGAGACGCCTTTGGTACTTTGGCGCCGCTGATTGGGAGGCCCTTAGGCAGTACTTCTGTGATTTCCCATGGAATGATTACTGCTTCCGTGGCCGGGGCCCCTCCGAGTGTGCTGAGGGCATTACGGGGATGATTCTCTCGGGCATGGAGACGTACATCCCTTATTCTATTCCTCCTACTAATGCAAAAAAAAAAAAAAAACCTTGGTTTAACTTTGCTTGTTCTAATGCTACCTGCAACAGAGAGTTTTTCAGAAAGTACCGTCGCCACCCAACTCCTATCTCTCACTTAGTTTATATTTCTGCCCAGAATCGTACAAAAATTTGTTCTTCGGTTCGCCAAAAATTCCTTCATCCGACAAAAATGTGAAAATCTATCCAATTCTAATTCTTCTCTCTCTTTTTGGCATCAAGCCAAGAACCTCTAACAACTTTACTTCTTCTTTCCCTCCTTTTCATTCCGACGTCTCAGGTGCCGTTTCTTCTCCCGATAAAGCTGAACTCTTCGTTCAAACTTTTGCCTCTAACTCAACCCTGGACGATAAAGGTGCTGTTCCTCCATCTCCTCCTCCCTCTAAATTAATTATTTCTGAAATTAGAATCTCCAAAGATGTTTTCTCTGCCCTGTCTGGGCTCAACTCTAGGGAGGTGTACGGTCCTGATGGTGTCTCTCCTGTTGTTCTCAAGAACTGCACTTCTGTGCTGACACCCTACGTAGGCAAACTTTTTCGGCTTTGTCTTTCATCTGGTACTTTTCATTCAGCCTGTCCCAAAGAAGGATGACCACTCTCAACACCCCACCTATCGTCCAATTGATTTGATTTCTTGCCTTTCTAAAGTTTTTGAATCTCTCTTTAATAGAAGGATTCTTAAACACCTCTATCCTCACAATCTTCTCTGAGATCGTCAGTATGGGTTCCACAAGGGACGCTTTACTGGCGATCTTCTTGCATATCTCTCGACTCTTGGTCATCCTCGTTTCAGGATTTCGGTGAAACTTTTGATATTGCGCTGCACATATCAAAATCTTTCAATAGAGTCTGGCACAAACCTTTAAGTTTGAAACTGCCCTCCTTCGGGTTTTATCCTTCTCTCTGTGCCTTCCTCTCTAATTTCCTTTCTGCCTAAAAAACCCAGTTCCTACTTCTGTCTACTCGTCACCATCTTCCACACGACTATCGCCTTACCTTCAACAATACACAACTCAATTCTTCCTCTTCTCTTCAAATTCTTGGCGCTTCCTTTTCTCGTGATCTTTCCTGGAAATATCACATATACACAATATTATCTTTCTAAGACAGCTTCTAAGAGGTTATGTGTCCTGTATCACCCCCGCAGTTTCTTTACCCCGGCCCAGTTGCTGTCTCTGAACAGGGGTTTTGTCCGTCCCTGTATGGAGTACGGTTCTCATATGTGGGGTGGCTCAACCCACATAGCTCTATCTGACAGGGTGGAATCAAAGGCTTTTCGTCTCATCAATTCCCCGCCTCTTACAGACTGTCTTCAATCCCTCTCTCTTCATCGCAATGTTGCCTCACTAGGGTGTGTCGAATTTTTCAACTTTCAAATTCCAAATATGAGGGGTGCTAAAAAGTTGCAGCATGACTTAGGAATTCTAAAGATATTTTTGTTAATTTAATATAATTTAGTTTTGCTTGGTAAGAAGCTACATAAAAATAGTGACTTTTTGACTTTTTTGTGGAATTATTAATAATTATTATATTAATAATTATATATGCTGTATATATAATGCACTGCTGTTTTTGCTTATTTCACAGGTTGAAACATATTCATCAGTGTGCTGAAGATTACTTGTCCGTCAGTGCTACCATCCTAACCAGTGGGAATTGACCTACAATGGCTTCTAAAAGGAGGACAAGACTGGGGACATTCACACATATGAGCAACTAATTGGAACTGGTAGAGAGTTGTTGCCCTCTGAACTCCAACTCTGCGAGACGTTCTGAAATATGGGCTACTGCTAAGAGAACAAAGTGGTGAGGATGTGAGAAACTACCAGCAGCCAGTCTTGCAAAGGACATTTACCCTAAAGTGCTTGAAAAGTGGGAACGAGCAAACAGTTCTTTTGTAGCCCCCGTTGTAAATTCACGAGTCACAATCTTAAACAAGATCCAAGAGAGCTGGGAGCAGGCCAAAAACATATCTCTTGGGAGAGGAAAGCTACATGTCAAAGAGGCTTTCATTGCAAAACTTGACAAGCTTTTTGACATCCTCGGTTGCAAGTGTAAAATTGTTCTCTGCTCTGAATTTGGCTGCCTTGCAGATGCTGGTTGCAAAAACGAAACTCACATTAACTGTACACGCCCTAGGGAGATGAAGATCCCTGTGAAGGAACTTGCTTTCATTAAAGGTCAGAGAGACAAGTCTGGTTCTATTGGACCACATCAGATTGGCTTGCCAGATCAACCTGAGCACAACAGACAAGTCAAAAAGCAGAAGCGGCAAGAAGACGAAAGAAGCAGGCTTGCTGAATATAAGCAGACAAGTAAGCAGGATGTTTCAATGCCATCAAATGAAATAATTTTCTCTGATGATGAAAATGAAGAACAAATAGCTGATGCTCAAGATGGACAGGATGGAAGTTATGAAGTGACATTAGAAATACCAAGCACGTCTTCAACTTCCAATAAAAAGCCAGAGTACAACACATTAGAAATACCTAATGTTGCTATGCATAGCATCAGATATGGTGTTGGCCTGCGTGCCACAGCTGCCATCACCACTGCTGCCTTTATGGATGCTGGCTTGATCACTGAAGAAGACAAGAGACTTGTAGTTGATCACAATAAAGTCAAGAGGGCCCAAGAAAAAGTTATGAGATCCCTGGATCAGGAATTTGATGATCTTTGTAAGAAGGGTGAAATTGACTGCATCTTCTTTGACGGCCGTCAAGATACAACTAAAGTTATGCTGAAAGCAGACAATTCAGATCGTCAGTTCCCCAGCATCATCAAAGAAGAGCATTATTCTGTGTGCAGTGAGCCAGGTGGAAGATATCTCTACCACTTCACTCCTGAGAAAGGCTCAACGAGAAAAAAACCTGCTGGAGTTATTGCTGATAATCTTGTAGATTTCATGAAGAAGAAGGGCATTGATAAAACCTGCAGGCCATTGGAGGTGATTCTACAAATGTTAACACTGGCTGGGAGGGTGGTTCCATGCATTGGGTAGAGGTCAAGCTTTGCCGTAAGCTGATCTGGTTGGTTTGTGCCCTCCACACTAACGAGTTACCCCTGCGACACTTGATCACAGCACTGGATGGGAAGACCTTGTCTAACAACAAGTGGACAGGTAACATTGGCAAGATGCTAGACACTGCAACCGAACTTGAAATTGATCCTTCATTCACCAAACTCTCAATTGGAGAGCCTCTTACTTCACTGAGTGACAATGTCGTAAAGGATCTCTCTACTGATCAAGCGTACGGGTATAGGATCACACAGGCCATAAGGACAGGAGAACTTTCCACAGATCTGGCCCTTCTTGAAATTGGTCCAGTGAGCCATTCAAGGTGGTTGACAACAGCAAACAGGCTTGTCGCATATGGGTTTCAAAACATGGCCTTAAAGGCAAAAACCCTCAAAACTTAAGACTGATAGTGGAATACATTGTTGGTGTGTACTCCCCTGTTGGTTCAACATCAAAGTAAAACACTCTTGGGTGGAAGGCCCACGCCACATCTTGTTTCAGCTGCGGCTAGATAGGCTGCAAAAGAAGGCTGTAGTGGATGCTGTTTTGCCAACCATCAAGCGCTCAGCATGGTATGCATTCAGCGAAATGATAATCCAGACACTCTTGTGCTCGATGACAGTGGGAGAGAGCGCTGGTGTCCAAAAGATTGTTGACATGGGGTGGAGATGATGACACACTGGAGATCTTTCTGTACGTCCCGGGAAGACACCTTCCATCAACCCCAGTGCTTCTTCCGTGTTGGAGCTGACAGACTGGTCTGACGGGGTATTTGAACCTCCTTTGACATGTAAACTGACTACAGCGGAAGTAAAGAAGTTCTTTGACAAGCCTATGCAAGTTCCACAGTGGCCCTGTCATGCTCAGTCAATAGAGGTGTGTGAAACAAGTCACAGAGGCAGCAGGCAGGGTGTATACACATAAGAAACGTGAGGGCTATATCAGAGGCAAGAAGCCAGTCGGCGGCTGATGTCCAGAACGAAAGAATCAAGACTTGATGAAACTTGTTGTTTAAATATTGTTTTTTACTGATGTCATTACTTTCTAATGTTGTTTTATGATTACAAGGATATGTTTATGATTACTAGGATATGTTTTATGCAGAGAAAACTAAAATTTTTATAGCATTACCTGACATTTTGAGAAGCTAAATTTAATAAATGTTTTCCGAGAGCAATTTATGTTCTTTTAATCAAACGTAGATTTACCAAGCTAAGTGTTGAACAATCACAAAAATAATAGCAGATTTGAATTCTTCACATCCAAAACATATTTTTAAAACCCCTCAGTGAAGGAATTGGCAAAAATTAATTTTCACCTCCCAAATTGACACACCCTATATGCCTCACTCTCTCTTTATTATCGCTATAATAACTGACACTGCTCTTCTGAACTCTAACTGCATGCCTCCTCCTTCAAGGCAAGCATGCAGTACCAGACTTTCGACACAGTCTCATTCCTTTTCTGTCCAACTCTCTAATGCAAGGGCTGATCGATATTTTCAAGCTTTCATCTACTCAACTGGTCAACTCTGGAACAGTCTTCCTCAGTCCATCTTTCCCTCTGTATATGACCGCCAATCTTTCAAACGCATGGTTTCCAGGCATCTCGAAAACGCTGGATGTTGATTTTCGCTCTCTTCATCCTCTATGGAGGGGGGTGTTTTTGCGGGCATTTGCCTTTGACCCTTTCTACCTGCATAAAAAGGTAGTTTTAAGATTTAAACGTAGAGATTGTGTGTTCTCGATTTGTTTTAATACCTGAAATGATTTTGATGTTATTTTTTTATGCAATACATTAAAGGAATAGATAATACATTAGATTGAAAGATAATTCATCCGACAAGGCTGCGCTAAATAGTGTAATATGTGGAATTAATGTGATTGTTAATTGATAAAATTTGACGTGATTAGTAATTAAAAATTTGTTTTATAATAACTGCCGAGAAGAGAGAGAGAGAGAGAGAGAGAGAGAGAGAGAGAGAGAGAGAGAGAGAGAGAGAGAGAGAGAAATTAGTTTTAATATCCTTGTTGGTGTGCCGAGAGAGTAGTTAGTTTTAAAATTTACGCATGGCAACCCTGCGCCTCATTTTAAAACACTTTCGCTGAGATTTGTGATCGTAAGACGCATTGTGTTTCATAGCGCTTGTTTAATGTAAATTCCGTTAATTACACTGGTAACAAAATTTGAAAAATTTTCTGTTTATTGTGATTTTTCTGTCGTTTCTTAATGATTTCGGGGCGCTGATTCTAAAAATGATATTGGTTTTGCTCTATCATCAACCGTTTCAAAAATATAGGTTATCATACTTTTCATATGGCAAAGTATATAAAGAAGGCTGACATAAATATTTTCTGAAAATAAAAACACTATTGGAAATTAATGTTTATTGAGCCAAAATTGTTTGACAAACCCAAAATGGTGCAAAGGATATAATATATATATCATGAGAGAACCGATAAGAGAATAACAAGCCTCGTTATGCAGTGTGCGTTCCTTAAAAATGCACTGAAGAACGCGACTTCCGCGTATGAACATTCTTATCCTTTCTGATCAGCGACCATACGTAGTCTCCCATCATGGAAGCATCCCAATGGCCCTGGTACCTTTTCTCCATCGTTTGAATATCTTGATGGAATCTTTCGCCATGTTCTTCACTCACATCGCCCAGGTTATCACGAAAAAAGTCTAGATGTGAATGCAGATAGTGTAATTTTAGATATACGGCACCCCATTGTGCCATTGTACTTAATCAAGTTTGACACTAACTCCTTATAGTTTGGTGCTTTATGGTTGCCTAAAACCATGAACCACATCACGGAAAGCACACCAAGCCTCTTTTTCGATCGGAGTCATCTTGGCTTCAAGGTTCTTTGAATTCAACAGCGCCTTAACTTGTGGTCCTACAAAGATGCCAGCCTTGACTTTGGCCTCAGAGAGTTTAGGGAACATGACCCGAATCTGTTGGAAAACTTCCCCTCCAAAATCTAACGCAGTTACAAATGCTTAATTAGACCCAACTTAATATGGAGAGGTGTAGCAGAACTATGTCAGGCTTCACAAGAGGTTCCCTGAGTACATTGTACTTTCCTGGTTGCAGTCCTTCACGTGGAGGCCACTGAACTGTTTTATAGTGCTCAGTTGAAGCCCTGCTATCCCACAGGCAAAGAAAATATGAATATTTAGTAAACCCTCCTTGTAAACCTAACAGGAAACCAATCATTTTGAAATCACCACACACGCCCCAGTTATATTGCTCATACCTGATTTGAGTGAGCAGTTGTTTGACATTTTCATAGTCCTCTTTCATTTGAACAGAATGTGCAACTGGTATAGATGGATATTTGTTCCCATTGTGGAGTAGAACAGCTTTTAAACTCCGAGTTGAACTGTCAATAAACAGGCGCCACTCTGAGGGTATATGTGTTAACCCAATAGCTGTGAATAGACCATTAACCTCGCTGCAATAACAGAGAGAGCCATTGACATCGTAGAACCTTGCAAACTCTTCCTGCCGCTTTCGGTATACAGTGCTCTTGCAGTCTTCTTCAAGCAAATTCCACTCTTTGAGTCTGGAGGTCAGAAGCTCAGACCCTGATTTCGTCAGACCCAAATCTCTAATTAAGTCGTTCAATTCCCTCTGATTTGGAAAGTGAGGGTTTGTACTGAAAGTTACTGTATATTCTTCATCATGAATGTCCTCACCAGCCGACATCTCAGATGAGCTAGCTGCATCCTCATTTTCAACCTGCAAAGCAAAGAAACAAAATATAGGCATAGCTATATATGTAGAAGAGCATCAGCACTAAGAAAAATCGACACATAATGACCCACAGTCTGTAAATACAGAAGATAAAGTAATGGATAGATACGTGTTCTAGTGGACGTGGTATTGGAAGACTTTCGCCATGTGGTACAGGAGCTACGGACGACGATATGCTTGGATACTGAAGAGTCTGCCTTCCTTTAACTTTCCTGTACTTAGAAACATCTACCATGCAGTAGTAGCAATCGTCGTGGTGGCTCTTTGGTTCTCTCCATATTCTGGGTACCGCAAAAGGCATTGCCTTGCGTACTCCCGCAGCACCCTTCAAGTGTGGAGCGAGAGCTCCACAGATCACATGGGGTGCCCAGGGCTTATCTTGGTCACCATAGGCATACCAAAATAGAGCCGATACGCGATCCAGAACTTGGTGCCTTTCACAATCTTGTGCGATACTTGCTTGGGGCCTATGTAATACCCACAAACGTAGCAGAATATATCCGGCGAGTGTTTACAAGCTGTAAGTTGCCATTCACAACACTGAAATAATGTTCGCAATAAAAAAGGATCGATAACACTCAAATCGTCTGCACAGAGAAGCATAGAAACACAGTACCTCAGTGCTGGTAACCATCAGAAAACAACCTGCTTTCTTTGTGTGCTCACACTTACTGACTTCTCAGACTCTGCGCTCTTCTTTATATAGCACAATGGAAGTTTCGGGCAATTTCTAGAGCAAGAACCTGTCAACGAACATCCGGATTGTTCTCAACAATTCCTGATTATTCTGATATTGCTGCGCCCATAATAACATTATACTGGTAAAACATGAAAAATAGATTATCTCTGAAACCATTGATGATACACACAAACCAAGGCCAGATTTGGACTCAGCGCCCACAAATGCATATAAAAACAAAAAATTCTATATAAACAGAATCAGTGTTACACAGTGTTATAGTCGGCTTCGGCCGACTTAACCTCTCTCCCTCTCTCTCTCTCTCTTTCAATGTCACTTTCATCTTAATTCGCCTCACCTTTACTCCCCGTGTTTCAAACGTTTAATTGAATAAAATCCTATGAAATCTATTTAATGTTATAACTTCTCATCCGTTGGGTTTAATCAGACACACCCGCTACCGGAATTCACTGCAGTTAAACGAGAATCAAAATAAGAGAGCCGTTAAAGTTTGAAATACAGCATAAGTTTGATATAATAAATATCGTTATAAGTAAATAAAATCCATGTTAATACAAATAAAAATAATTATATTAAAAGCCCAACTACAACATTCTGGTGGCAGCGGTTTCCCTTTAATTGAAAGAAAGGCATCTCTGCGTCTTTTATACTAGCCTTTAGCTCAGCCACATTAATTGTTTCTCGTTTCTATAGTATTAATTAAATTAATAGATATTGTCTTTAGCTAAATTTAACAGTAAAATGAAGTGTTATACCTCTGTGGCATAAAGCTAAAAATTCCTTCCACCCGATTTCCAATTCGATTTTGATTGAGCATTACTCTTCATTATGGCATAAGGTCTAAAATTCAGTCACATGCTTTTTCCACATGTCCGTTGTGCTTACAGTAGTATAGCCTCAAAAGGGGAGAGTGCAAGAATGTTGCAAGTGATTACGTAATGTTGCAAAGGGGGGTGGGGGTTGTTGCAAATGGGGGTGGGGGGTGGGTTGCAAAAAAAAAGAAAAAAGAAAAAAAGAAAAAAATACCCCAAAGGGCCCTTTGTTGCCACCTAGGTTGCAAGGGGCATGCAACTTGGGGGCCTCCCCAAGCTATTCCCCCAAAGGGCCAGAGAGAAAGGAGGAGAGGTGTTCACTGGCAGGAGCCAAGTGCATATTAAGACTTCAGCCGAGTAGGCGTTGTTTTATAGGCTCCTAATCAGCCAGAATCAGCCAGTTGGCTGAATTAGCCAGTTGACTGAGCCAAGGGGGGAGGGGTACACCTGAAGGAGAGAGAGACACCTGAAGGAGAGAAAGAGAGAGACGCCTGAAGGAGAGAGAGAGAGAGAGAGAGAGACACCTGTAGGAGAGAGAGAGAGACACCTGTAGGAGAGAGAGGAGTTCTCCCCCAAGTTATTTTCGTTTCCTAACCTAAGAGGCCTCTAAGGGGTTTTACCAAAGGGCCTGAAAGAGAAGGACCAGAGGTCCTTGCTCGGCTGGGAGCCGAGCTTGAATGATTCTTTCATCAGCTTCTCGGTCTTTTATAAGCCTCTATTCTGGCTGAGTTGCCAGATAGCGCAATGTGTTCAGTTGCCAGATAGCACCATGTGTCCCAGAAATCCATATATAATCATCCATTGTGTAACACAATATACATATATGACGGTAGTTATTCCAATTAAATTCTGTTTATTAAATAAATAATTTT
The DNA here is from genome assembly GCA_023014485.1 of Bathynomus jamesi. Classification (NCBI taxonomy): domain Eukaryota; kingdom Metazoa; phylum Arthropoda; class Malacostraca; order Isopoda; family Cirolanidae; genus Bathynomus; species Bathynomus jamesi. The sequence continues at coordinate 124,273 of JAJOZX010007830.1, read as the reverse complement.
ACACACTCAATCTTTATTAATTGCATACCTTTCCAGTTTTTTTGCAATGATCGGATTGCTCTTGCTAGATATATTATTATGCTTATATATATATACACATTCTTTTAAACATCTTATGCTAGGTAAATATATATATATATATATATATTATTTTTCATATTATAACATTTAATTTTAGTTTAGTGTTTAGAAGCAAATTTAACATTAACTTGAACTTCATTGAACTTGAAGTTAAACTTTTCGAAACAAATAACAGTTAACCACACATAATTCAACATAGAAAACTTAATAATAGAAAATAATTAATTTTATGGTTAACTAGTTTATTTCAACATAAGTTTACTATAATTATATATATACAGTCTTTTAAACAGCTTATGATACAATATATATATAATATATATATATATATTATATATATATATATATACACACACATATATCTGAACTCTTTCAGCTAAAGAAGCCTTATGTATAGAATTGGTTGTGTAATAGCTGATATTAAACTCTTTCAACATGTTCTGAAAAGCACGGCGTATAAATTCCTTCCCCATATCCGTACAAAAAGAGCTATATATATATATATAGTGTTTCACTATAGATGTATAGATGTATATAGGGTTTTACAATAGATGTATATAGTGTTTAACGATTAGAATCAAATATAACATTAACTTGAACTTCATTAAACTTAGTTAAACTTTTCGAATGTTCTGAAAAGCACGGCTTATAATTTCCTTCCCCATATCCATACAAAAATAGCACTTCAAGACATTATTGTATAGAAATAAGGTAACACAAGTACTACAAGAAATAAATAAAAGAAGTACCCACAAACAAATCTGTAGTGAAACAAAAAAAAAAAAGGCAAAACAGCCCGCGTGACCCTGAACATTTTAATGAGAAAGAAATGTACTTTAATATTATGTTTATTAAATTCTCCTAAAATAATTATATAAGACCGAAGTAATGGTCTGACGTTGGGGTGAATCCAATTAAATTCTGTTTATCAAATAAATAATTTTACACACTCAATTTTCATTATAAACATTCGAATATCAGTGGGGAAAACGAACGGAAATGAAAATTTATGAAACAATTCAAAACAGACGATCGTCATTCCCCAAACCCATATATATATATATATATATATATATATTATATATATATATAATATCTAAGTTGTATCGAGATGAAAATTTATGAAACACACGAGTCTCATCCCATGCGAAAAAAATTGAAACAATATGAAAATTTACGAAACAATTCATTTAAAAGTTGAAATTAACCAAAACACAATCCGCTAGAGGAAAGGAATTCCGAGAATCTGCCCAACTCGATTGACCATAATGACCTTTCTCCTAGACAGCTTGAACAAAACCTCTCTCGACCCCATTTCTTAGATATGCCCACAATTATATATATATATATATATATATATAGAGAGAGAGAGAGAGAGAGAGAGAGAGGAGAGAGAGAGAGAGAGAGAGTTTTGTTCAAATAACGGGATATGCTTGTATCTTTTGCCATTGTGTTCGAACACAATTGTTCGAGCACAATTGTTCGAAAACCATAGTTCGAAAAAGAGTTGTTCGAAGCAGCAATTATTCGACGTTATATTGAATTGGAAAGTTTTCACCCCACCTTAGACCCACAGTTTAACATTAGAAAATTCTGAAACCTGACTCAGTGCCAAAAGTTCTATAAGAAACACCAAATAATTTTCGTTGTCCCCTAGCGCAATTTGAATTGGAAAGGTTTTCATCCCACCTTAGACCCACAGTTTAACATTAGAAAATTCTGAAACCTGACTCAGTGCCAAAAGTTCTATAAGAAACACCAAATAATTTTCGTTGCCCCTAGCGCAATTTGAATTGGAAAGGGTTTCACCTCACCTTAGACCCACAGTTTAACATTAGAAAATTCTGAAACCTGACTCACTGCCAAAAGTTTTATAAGAAACACCAAATAATTTTCGTTGTCCCCTAGCGCAATTTGAATTGGAAAGGTTTTCACCCCACCTTAGACCCACAGTTTAACATTAGAAAATTCTGAAACCTGACTCAGTGCCAAAAGTTTTATAAGAAACACCAAATAATTTTCGTTGTCCCCTAGCGCAATTTGAATTGGAAAGGTTTTCACACCACCTTAGACCCACAATTTAACATTAGAAAATTCTGAAACCTGACTCAGTATCGAAAGTTCTATAAGAGACCAAATAATTTTCGTCGTCCCCTAGCGCAATTTGAATTGGAAAGGTTTTCACCCCACCTTAGACCCACAGTTTAACGTTGAAACCGAATGTTCTTTTAAAAATATAATTAGGATATATTTCTTTATATCCTCTCGATTACATTAGTGACTAATGATGCGGGAAACTCTGAGTAAATATGTTCTCGAAAACTATGGGTGATTGAAGAATTCTGAAACCATATTTGGAATCAGTATCAAAGGTTCTATACGAATCACAAAATAATTTTCAAAGGAGAATAATAGCATTAAATCTATTGGTGAAAATATATATATGTTACTCATCCGGTCCCGTTATAGCGGATTGGTACACGTCATAGCTCCACCCAGCTACATCGGCAGCCAATCACTACGAACATCTGGTCTTTTGGGCGGAGCTTGGCGATTGTGCATATAAAAGGGGATATTTTTCAGTTTGGAGTAACAGTAGCTATTTTCGCGTCAGTGATTAATCATTCCCTCCACCATGGACCTGTACGTCTCCCCAGACTTGTATGAAGAGAGTGATACTGCAGCATTAACCGCAATTAGCCTTTTTAACGCGATTGACCGTGATGAATTATTTACAACGCAAACCGTAGAAGATATGTGCAGTGACGCTCCTTACAATCCGACGCAAGGGACTGCCATAGAAATGTAAGTGTCTATAATTAGAATTTATATATATATATATGGATGGGGTGTAGTATCTCGTCAAATAGATACTCGCCAAAATTTTTTTATGTCAATCAATGTTATTTTGTTACCCCATTATGCTAAAATCGAAATTTTTATGGCGTTCAATGTTATTCCTCGAACCAAAGATATCTTCACATAATGGGGATCTATCTGTATACTCTGTATATGTTTTAAAAGAATGAACATTATTCCTTTAAGGTCCGATGAGGATTTGACACGTGTTATACAATCTTTTGAAGAATCTCGGAATACGGGGGATATACTGAACAGTCAACAATGTCACACATCCTCCACCATGGACCTGTACGTCTCCCAGGAATTGTATGAAGAACGTGATACTGCAGCATTAACCGCAATTAGTCTTTTCAATGCGATTGACCGTGGCGAATTATTTCCAACGCAAACCGTAGAAGATATTTGCAGTGACGCTCCTTACAATCCGACGCAAGGGACTACCATAGAAATGTAAGTGTCTATAATTCGTTTTTATATATATATGGAGAGTTGTAGTATCTCGTCAAATAGATACTCGGCAAATTTTTTTTATGTCAATCAATGTTATTTGGTTATCCCCATTATGCTAAAATCGAAATTTTTATGGCATTCAATGTTATTCCTCGAACCAAAGATATCTTCACATAATGGGGATCTGTCTGTATACCCTTTGCAACAACCCCTCACCTCCCTTTGCAACAACACCCTTTGCAACAACCCCCACCCCCCTTTGCAACAACCCCACCCCCCTTTGCAACATTACATAATAACCTGCAACATTCTTGCACTCTCCCCTTTTGCGGCTATACTACTAAGGTAAACTCTATTTGGATCTTTTCCTTTAGAGCAACCCCCATTGTTTTACTGTGTTCCTTTTTAACACCCCCATTGTTCCTTTATAGCAATATTTAGGTTAATTGAATGCCCGGTTAAGTCAACTATACGTCCTTGACGATTAGTTAGGTTAAGTCGTGATATTTTCGTTAGTTTTAACGAAGGTATTATTTTGTAATTGAGGCTGGGGGCCCTGATCTTCAGGTGATCCTCGCAAGATTCTTGTCTCTAAAATGAGCTGTTTACATGAGGTTGTAACATCGGTTTATCAATACACTCCTGTTTAATGCATAAAAGTGACTTGTGAACTAACAGCTTTGACAGGTGTGTTATTAAATAGAATTTTAGTTATCATGGAATTATAATCTTATTTAAGGTTGTAAAGTTTTGAATGTTTCTTCACTAGTTTCTTCACTACTCTGTGAATATAGTCGTAAAATTGATGTTCTGTAAATTTACATCTCAAACAAATATTCGTACTGTTTGCTTACCATAAAATTGTATCATTGTTGAATAACTAGTCTCGTCTGCGATTATTTGTTGAACACTTCGCTTCGTAGTGAAGTTATTTGTGAAATTTCCATTTTCTACAGTGACTTTATGCTTTTTAGTAGTATAGCCGCAAAAGGGGAGAGTTCAAGAATGTTGCAAGTGATTACGTAATGTTGCAAAGGGGGTGGGGGTGTTGCAAAGGGGGGTGGGGGTGTTGCAAAAAAGAAAAAAAAGAGTACTGGCCTTTTTTGCCAACCTAGGTTGCAAGCGGCATGCAACTTGGAGGCGGAGTTCTCCCCCAAGCTATTCCCCCCAAAGGGCCAGAGGGAAAAGAGGAGAGGTGTTCACCTGGCAGGAGCCAAGTGCATATTAAGACTTCAGCCGAGTAGGCGTTGTTTTATAGGCTCCTAATCAGCCAGTTGGCTGAGCCAAGGGGGGAGGGGTACACCTGAAGGAGAGAGAGACACCTGAAGGAGAGAGAGAGAGACACCTGAAGGAGAGAGAGAGACACCTGAAGGAGAGAGAGAGAAAAAGAGTAGTGGCCTTTGATTGCAAGGCGCGCAACTTGGAGGCGGAGTTCTCCCCCAAGTTATTTTCGTTTTCCTAACCTAAGAGGCCTCTAAGGGGTTTTCCCAAAGGGCCAGAAAGAGAAGGACCAGAGGTCCTTGCTCGGCTGGGAGCCGAGCTTGAATGACTCCGTCAGTCGTCTCTCGGTCTTTTATAAACCTCTATTCTGGCTGAGTTGCCAGATAGCGCAATGTATTCAGTTGCCAGATATCGCCATGTGTCCCAGAAAACCATATATCAATCATCCATTTAAATAGTCTACCACAATATATATGACGGTAGTTAATCCAATTAAATTCTGTTTATTAAATAAATAATTTTACACACTTAATTTTTATTATAAATATTTAAGTCACGAATAACGAAAATGTATGAAACAATTCATTTAAAAGTTGAAATTAACCAAAACACAATCCGACGAAACAAATAACGTAGTTAACCTATTCAGCCAACCATAGAAAACAGAATTATAGAAAACCAATTAGGTTTTTATGGATAACTAGTTTATCTTGACCTAAGTTTACTATAATTATATATATACAGTCTTTTAAACATCTTGTGATATATATATATATATATATATATATATATATATATATATATATATATATATAAATTTTTTCTTTATTTAAAACAAGTTTGAATGTTTTAAAACTTTCCAAACAACATGAGCAAAATTAAACGATAAATATTTTATAATTTTTTAAGATAGATAAATAGATATATATAGTGTTTCACTATAGATGTATAGATGTATATAGTGTTTTACAATAGATGTATATAGTGTTTAACGATTAGAAGCAAATATAGCATTAACTTGAACTTCATTAAACTTGAAATTAACCAAAACACAATCCGACGAAACAAATAACGTAGTTAGCCTATTCAGCCAACCATAGAAAACAGAATTATAGAAAACCAATTAGGTTTTTATGGATAAGTAGTTTATCTTGACCTAAGTTTACTATAATTATATATATACAGTCTTTTAAATGAATTGTTTCATAAATTCACTAAATAGTTTTCGTTGTACCCTAGTGTAATTTCTCGCCGAATTGGAAAGGTTTTCACCCCGCCTTAGACCCACAGTTTAACGTGGACTCAGAATTACATCTCGTCGATTGCTCACTATTTCTTCGAGATAATTAGGACCTGCATTGTCTACATCGACTCCATCTGTTTATATATATATATATATATATATATATATATATATATATATATAAGGGTTGACAAATATACACGATTATTATGATTCTTTCTCGAAAACTATGGGCTATAGAAAATTCTGAAACCTGAATCAGCATCAAAAGTTCTATAAGAAACACCAAATAGTTTTCGTTGTACCCTAGTGTAATTTCTCGCAGAATTGGAAATAACTTGTAAGTAAAAATATAATATAAGGGACTACCATAGAAATGTAAGTGTCTATAATTTATTCACAAGAAACACGATTTTATATATATGTTACCCGTCCGGTCCCGTTATAGCGGATTGGTACACGTCATAGCTCCACCCAGCTACACCGGCAGCCAATCACTACGAACATCTGGTCTTTTGGGGCGGAGCTTGGCGATTGCGCATATAAAAGGGGCTATTTTTCAGTTGGGAGTAACAGTAGCTATTTTCGCGTCAGTGAATAATCATTTTCTCCACCATGGACCTGTACGTCTCCCCAGACTTGTATGAAGAAAGTGACGCTGCAGCATTAACGACAATTAGTCTTTTTAATGCGATTGACCGTGATGAATTATTCCCAACGCAAACCGTAGAAGATATTTGCAGTGACGCTCCTTACAATCCAACGCAAGGGACTACCATAGAAATGTAAGTGTCTATAATTCGATTTATATATATATGGATGGGTTGTAGTATCTCGTCAAATAGATACTAGCCAAAAATTTTTTATGTCAATCAATGTTATTTGGTTTTACCTCTTATCCCCATTATACTAAAATCGAAATTTTTTTATGGCAATCAATGTTATTCCTCGAACCAAAGATATCTTCACATAATGGGGATCTATCTGTATACTCTGTATATGTTTTAAAAGAATGAACATTATTCCTTTAAGGTCCGATGAGGATTTGACACGTGTTATACAATCTTTTGAAGAATCTCGTGTCATGAATACGGAGGACATACTGATCAGTCAACAATGTCACACCGAAATAATGTAAGTGTTTTTCGATCTTTTTGGGATAAGAAGACACAATATATTTTCATAAATTTATTAAATGAAAGAAATCAGTACAATAAACAACTACAGAATATATCGTTACAAATATACGAACAAAAACATTATACTATACAACGAGTACGTACAATTGGAAAACGGTTTTTTATCTGTCTGCATACCATTTCATCGTTTCGGCGAGTGTGACACGGGTCAAATAAATTTTAAAAATTTATAAATTCTTTATCACTTGACATATGCATGAGAAATGAGACGCAGTACATTCCGCAAACATTAGTAAAATATCCTTGCATGCGAAATGGGTTCCATACAACTTCGGGAATATGTAACTGAGCGAGAAATTTTACAATAATAGGGTCACTCCAGGGTTGAGTACGAGTGAATCAAAATAGTACAGGCGCTGTCTATTTTTAAAATAGACAGCGATCCAGTGAATCCCTTCATTACCGATGATGTCTGTGTTCACAATAAGACTACCGCATTCTCGCGTACTTGGCAAACTCAATGTTTCATTCTTCGCAAACACGCCGATAAATTTGGAACGTGTGACTCGCTCCATTACTTTCTGAAGTGTATTAGCATCCATTTTAAAAGTCAGTGATAACGCTCCTAAATCTATCTACTTCTATTAGGGCTTGCGATTCGAGATATACTAGTACACTAATAGGAGCGTCTATAGCTTGGCGAATTCCAGCCGCACTGAGATGTTTCCGCTCTGCTGTGGGGTTAAATGGGTATTTACGCTAGCAGATAAGTCAGGTGTAATGTCAAACGGATAAAGGTTAAATTGATCAATGAATTCTTCCTGCGTTACCCCATTACCAAGCTCATCACAATCACCTGAATATGGGTCAGATTACTATAGGCTCTGGCACAAAGAGGTAACACAGCGTCTGATGAATAGTCCGTACCCATTGTTCCACCAAAGCAGTGCCATTAACGTATAGAGTTATATTTTTAAGTCCGAAATTCTCGAATTTAAGGCACTCTTTTTATATTTTCCATTCACCGAAGCATGGTCCTGCATGCCGATTAATATCCTTTTAGGAAGATTTCCCAGGGCAATGTTTTCTATCTGCTTCGATGCCAACCCTGCAGGAACCGTATATAGTTTGATTTGCACTCTGTTAATAGGATATTTCACTGTAGCGTTTAGTAAATTTTTCTCAATTTCTAGTTGTTTTGGTGAACTTAATTTCACTCGCCGTACGCGGAGGTATGTGTCCATAATGTGAACCACAACGGCTTTGCACCCTCTTCTTGATCAGCATCCAGATTTAAGCAGATCTCAGGACTCGTGCGGGTGAGCTTTATTTTCATATCCACCCCGTTGACAAGCAACTTCTCCTGGAAAGTGAAATCTGTGTGCAACCGTCCAAAACACTCGTATATTTTCTTTTTAGAATTTTTAAATTTGTCCTTTATACTTTTCATCTTTAGTTTGATAATATCCCTCGGCACTTAAAAAGGTAGCCTTCGCTTCTTTGGAAAAGTTGAGGACATTTTCCAAGATAGGCTCGTAAATGATAGTACCCCGTGCCTGCCGATATGTTGGTCTGATTTAAATATACGTCACACTGGTTGAATATGGAGTGCAGAAAGTTTGTTTCAGGGTATACAGCATATTTGTCATCGCAGACCGTTCCATCAGAATGGGCTATACGTAGCTTAGCGTACATGTGCACACAGCTTGGATCAAAAAGTAAGGACCTGAGCTGGGTATCACGAATTCTATAGGTGCACTCGCGGAACTAATTGTGTTTAAAGGGTTAATTGTAATAAAGTCACTGTGCTCAATAGAAACTTGGGTTGGAGGTAGCTCAAAAAGGTACAGCTCCGATTTACAGCATTGTGAACTACATGGGTGGATGAAGCGTGCCATGGCGAAATAGTGACTCCTCTCTCGACAAGTGGTAAACAAACTATGATTCATGAGATCAATGTCCTTAGCATATATCAGTCAAAAAGTGGTCAACCATAGGTTTCATTCGCTTACAGCACTTCTTTTTTGATAGCCTTTTACGTTTAATACCACGTGACCCCTTCTTCTTCCGGGGAGCCCTCTTCTTCTTCCCGCCACCACGCATTTTTCTCTGCATTTGATGATTTCGTCCCGTGTACGCTTTAAATGTTTTTTTAGAGCTTCTTTAGGTTTAGCCCCGGCCAATATGTCTTCTGCAGTGTTAAGGCCTGATTGTAGCGCTTTTCTTCCAAGGTATCTGGCACCCCTCTTCAGCAAAGGAACAGCCGTACGTAGTATGGATGAAAAAATGGATCCAAGTCCACTACCGCGCTGGTATCTCACCCCTCGATAGACGGTGAAAGGCTTTAACACTGCAGAAGACATATTGGCCGGGGCTAAACCTAAAGAAGCTCTAAAAAAACATTTAAAGCGTACACGGGACGAAATCATCAAAAATGCAAAGAGAAAAATGCGTCGTGGCGGGAAGAAGAAGAGGGCTCCCCGGAAGAAGAAGGGGTCACGTGGTATTAAACGTAAAAGGCTATCAAAAAAGAAGTGCTGTAAGCGAATGAAACCTATGGTTGACCACTTTTTTGACTGATATAAGCTAAGGACATTGATCTCATGAATCATAGTTTGTTTACCACTTGTCGAGAGAGGAGTCACTATTTCGCCATGGCACGCTTCATCCACCCATGTAGTTCACAATGCTGTAAATCGGAGCTGTCCCTTTTTGAGCTCCCGCCAACCCAAGTTTCTATTGAGCACAGTGACTTTATTACAATTAACCCTTTAAACACAATTAGTTCCCCGAGTGCACCTATAGAATTCGTGATACCCAGCTCAGGTCCTTACTTTTTTGATCCAAGCTGTGTGCACATGTACGCTAAGCTACGTATAGCCCATTCTGATGGAACGGTCTGCGATGACAAATATGCTGTATACCCTGAAACAAACTTTCTGCACCATATTCAACCAGTGTGACGTATATTTAAATCAGACCAACATATCGGCAGGCACGGGGTACTATCATCTACGAGCCTATTTGGAAAATGTCCTCAACTTTTCCAAAGAAGCGAAGGCTACCTTTTTAAGTGCGGAGGGATATTATCAAACTAAAGATGAAAATAGTATAAAGGACAAATTTAAAAATTCTAAAAAGAAAATATACGAGTGTTTTGGACGGTTGCACACAGATTTCACTTTCCAGGAGAAGTTGCTTGTGAACGGGGTGGATATGAAAATAAAGCTCACCCGCACGAGTCCTGAGATCTGCTTAAATCTGGATGCGAATCAAGAAGAGGGTGCAAAGCCCGTTGTGGTTCACATTATGGACACATACCTCCGCGTACGGCGAGTGAAATTAAGTTCACCAAAACAACTAGAAATTGAGAAAAATTTACTAAACGCTACAGTGAAATATCCTATTAACAGAGTGCAGATCAAACTATATACGGTTCCTGCAGGGTTGGCATCGAAGCAGATAGAAAACATTGCCCTGGGAAATCTTCCTAAAAGGATATTAATCGGCATGCAGGACCACGCTTCGGTGAATGGAAAATATAAAAAGAGTGCCTTTAAATTCGAGAATTTCGGACTTAAAAATATAACTCTATACGTTAATGGCACTGCTTTGGGTGGAACAATGGGTACGGACTATTCATCAGACGCTGTGTTACCGCTTTGTGCCAGAGCCTATAGTAATCTGACCCATATTGCAGGTGATTGTGATGAGCTTGGTAATGGGGTAACGCAGGAAGAATTCATTGATCAATTTAACCTTTATCCGTTTGACATTACACCTGACTTATCTGCTAGCGTAAATACCCATTTAACCCCACAGCAGAGCGGAAACATCTCAGTGCGGCTGGAATTCGCCAAGCCTATAGACGCTCCTATTAGTGTACTAGTATATCTCGAATCGCAAGCCCTAATAGAAGTAGATAGATTTAGAAGCGTTATCACTGACTTTTAAATGGATGCTATACACTTCAGAAAGTAATGGAGCGAGTCACACGTTCCAAATTTATCGGCGTGTTTGCGAAGAATGAAACATTGAGTTTGCCAAGTACGCGAGAATGCGGTAGTCTTATTGTGAACACAGACATCATCGGTAATGAAGGGATTCACTGGATCGCTGTCTATTTTAAAAATACAGCGCCTGTACTATTTTGATTCACTCGGTACTCAACCCTGGAGTGACCCTATTATTGTAAAATTTCTCGCTCAGTTACATATTCCCGAAGTTGTATGGACCCCATTTCGCATGCAAGGATATTTTACTAATGTTTGCGGAATGTACTGCGTCTCATTTCTCATGCATATGTCAAATGATAAAGAATTTATAAATTTTTAAATTTATTTGACCCGTGTCACACTCGCCGAAACGATGAAATGGTATGCAGACAGATAAAAAACCGTTTTCCAATTGTACGTACTCGTTGTATATTATGTGTTTTTGTTCGTATATTTGTAACGATATATTCTGTAGTTGTTTATTGTACTGATTTCTTTCATCTAATAAATTTATGAAAATATATTGTGTCTTCTTATCCCAAAAAGATCGAAAACACTTACATTATTTCGGTGTGACATTGTTGACTGATCAGTATATCCTCCCTATTCCGAGATTCTTCAAAAGATTGTATAACACGTGTCAAATCCTCATCGGACCTTAAAGGAATAATGTTCATTCTTTTAAAACATATACAGAGTATACAGACAGATCCCCATTATGTGAAGTCTTTGGCTTGAGGAATAACATTGAATGCCATAAAAATTTCGATTTTAGCATAATGGGGATAACCAAATAACATTGATTGACATAAAATTTTTTTGGCGAGTATCTATTTGACGAGATACTACAACTCTCCACATATATATAAAAACGAATTATAGACACTTACATTTCTATGGTAGTCCCTTGCGTCGGATTGTAAGGAGCGTCACTGCAAATATCTTCTACGGTTTGCGTTGGAAATAATTCGCCACGGTCAATCGCATTGAAAAGACTAATTGCGGTTAATGCTGCAGTATCACGTTCTTCATACAATTCCTGGGAGACGTACAGGTCCATGGTGGAGGATGTGTGACATTGTTGACTGTTCAGTATATCCCCCGTATTCCGAGATTCTTCAAAAGATTGTATAACACGTGTCAAATCCTCATCGGACCTTAAAGAAATAATGTTCATTCTTTTAAAACATATACAGAGTATACAGACAGATCCCCATTATGTGAAGATATCTTTGGTTCGAGGAATAACATTGAACGCTATAAAAATTTCGATTTTAGCATAATGGGGTAACAAAATAACATTGATTGACATAAAAAATTTTTGGCGAGTATCTATTTGACGAGATACTACACCCCATCCATATATATATAAATTCTAATTATAGACACTTACATTTCTATGGCAGTCCCTTGCGTCGGATTGTAAGGAGCGTCACTGCACATATCTTCTACGGTTTGCGTTGTAAATAATTCATCACGGTCAATCGCGTTAAAAAGGCTAATTGCGGTTAATGCTGCAGTATCACTCTCTTCATACAAGTCTGGGGAGACGTACAGGTCCATGGTGGAGGGAATGATTAATCACTGACGCGAAAATAGCTACTGTTACTCCAAACTGAAAAATATCCCCTTTTATATGCACAATCGCCAAGCTCCGCCCAAAAGACCAGATGTTCGTAGTGATTGGCTGCCGGTGTAGCTGGGTGGAGCTATGACGTGTACCAATCCGCTATAACGGGACCGGATGAGTAACATATATATATTTTCACCAATAGATTTAATGCTCTTATTCTCCTTTGAAAATTATTTGGTGATTCGTATAGAACGTTTGATACTGATTCCAAATATGGTTTCAGATTTTTCTATCACCCATAGTTTTCGAGAAAATATTTACTCAGAGTTTCCCGCATCATTAGTCACTAATGTAATCGAGAGGATATAAAGAAATATATCCTAATTATATTTTTAAAAAAACATTCGGTTTCAACGTTAAACTGTGGGTCTAAGGTGGGGTGAAACCCTTTCCAATTCAAATTGCGCTGGGGGACGACGAAAATTATTTGGTGTTTCTTATAGAACTTTTGATACTGAGTCAGGTTTCAGAATTTTATAATGTTAAATTGTGGGTCTAAGGTGGGGTGAAAACCTTTCCAATTCAAATTGCGCTAAGGGACAACGAAAATTATTTGGTGTTTCTTATAAAACTTTTGGCACTGAGTCAGGTTTCAGAATTTTCTAATGTTAAACTGTGGGTCTAAGGTGGGATGAAAACCTTTCCAATTCAAATTGCGCTAGGGGACAACGAAAATTATTTGGTGTTTCTTATAGAACTTTTGGCAGTGAGTCAGGTTTCAGAATTTTCTAATGTTAAACTGTGGGTCTAAGGTGGGGTGAAAACCTTTCCAATTCAAATTGCGCTAGGGGACAACGAAAATTATTTGGTGTTTCTTATAAAACTTTTGGCACTGAGTCAGGTTTCAGAATTTTCTAATGTTAAACTGTGGGTCTAAGGTGGGGTGAAACCTTTCCAATTCAAATTGCGCTAGGGGCACCGAAAATTATTTGGTGTTTCTTATAGAACTTTTGGCACTGAGTCAGGTTTCAGAATTTTCTAATGTTAAACTGTGGGTCTAAGGTGGGGTGAAAACCTTTCCAATTCAATATAACGTCGAATAATTGCTGCTTCGAACAACTGTTTTTCGAACTATGGTTTTCGAACAATTGTGCTCGAACAATTGTGTTCGAACACAATGGCAAAAGATACAAGCATATCCCGTTATTTGAACAAAACTCTCTCTCTCTCTCTCTCTATATATATATATATATATTTTATATATATATATATATATATATATATATATATATATATATATATATATATATATATAATTGTGGGCATATCTAAGAAATGGAGTCGAGAGAGGTTTTGTTCAAGCTGTCTAGGAGAAAGGTCATTATGGTCAATCGAGTTGGGCAGATTCTTGGAATTCCTTTCCTCTAGCGGATTGTGTTTTGGTTAATTTCAACTTTTAAATGAATTGTTTCGTAAATTTTCATATTGTTTCAATTTTTTTCGCATGGGATGAGACTCGTGTGTTTCATAAATTTTCATCTCGATACAACAGATATTATATATATATATACAGAGTGTCCCAAAACAACGTATACATTTTTTAAAAATTTATGACAGGAGAACCCACTAACAGATTCAGATGATTTTTATTTATTTTTATAGCCTATAGCATAAGGAGATACAAAAGCGAAATTGTTAACAGCCTTGGCAAGCCTAAGGAGATACAAAATCGAAATTAGTAATAGCCTTGCCTGCCTACAGTAAACATGGAAAATGGAAGTGTGCGCTTATCATTTGTGCAACGAAAATGGATACTAAAGTCGTATTTTAAAGTTGAGAAGATATCAAAGGTTCAACAACAGTGGAGAGACAATTTTGGAACTAATCCTCCAACTCGACTTACCATTTCACGTATCTGTGAGAAATTTGAAGTATACTGTACTGTGCATGATGTGTACAAGCAAGCGACTGGGCGTCCAAAGACATCAACAGATGCTAACACTTCTGATGAATTGCTACAGGTATTCAACCGATCACCAAGAAAATCTGTGAGACAATGTGCTCGTGAAACAGGGAAAAGTAAGACAAGTGTCCACAGAATTCTGAAGAATGCTAAATGGAAATCTTACATCCCGAGATTATTACATGCCTTGAATGAGGATGATCAGGATCGCAGAATCCAGTTTTGCGAATGGTTTCGAGTAAAAAACACAGAAGATGGCCAATTTGCGGACAAAATTGTGTGGTCTGATGAGGCTACATTTAAGTTGAATGGTATAATTAATCGTCATAATTGCACATACTGGTCACAAGAAAATCCACACATTTATGTGGAACGACATGTAAATTTACTGGGTATAACTGTCTGATGTGGTTTTTCTTCCAAAGGTTTGGTTGGTCCATTCTTTTTCGATGGTACAGTTACCGGCCATAGCTACCTCAACATGCTTCGGGGAAAAGGTTTTCCGCAATTCGACAGCTATACGGAGATGAGGACATTTACTTTCAACAAGATGGAGCACCTCCTCATTACCATCAGGATGTCAGGAACTACCTTGATGAAACATTTCATTATCGGTGGATCGGACGACGAGGTAGTATCGAGTATCCACCACGTTCACCAGATTCGAACCCACTTGACTTTTTTTTATGGGGTCATTTGAAAAATGAAGTATACAGTAGAAGACATACATCACTTGAACAACTAAAGAGCACAGTTGAAGAAGCGTGTAGAAATATCCCTACAAACATTTTTGTTGAAGTCTGCCAATCAGTGACTCAAAGAGCGCTGTGGTGCATTGATGTCAATGGTCGACATTTCGAACACTTACGTGTTTAAAACAAATTAAACTCTCTATTATTTCGAAGTTGTATATTTTACCTATAAAAAGAAATAAAAATCATCTGAATCCGTTAGTGGGTTCGCCTGTTATAAGTTTTTTTAAAATGTATACGTTGTTTTGGGACACTCTGTATATATATGGGTTTGGGGAATGACGATCGTCTGTTTTGAATTGTTTCATAAATTTTCATTTCCGTTCGTTTTTCCCCACTGATATTCGAATGTTTATAATGAAAATTGAGTGTGTAAAATTATTTATTTGATAAACAGAATTTAATTGGATTCACCCCAACGTCAGACCATTACTTCGGTCTTATATAATTATTTTAGGAGAATTTAATAAACATAATATTAAAGTACATTTCTTTCTCATTAAAATGTTCAGGGTCACGCGGCCTGTTTTGCCTTTTTTTTTTTTGTTTCACTACAGATTTGTCTGTGGGTACTTCTTTCATTTATTTCTTGTAGTACTTGTGTTACCTTATTTCTATACAATAATGTCTTGAAGTGCTATTTTTGTACGGATATGGGAAAGGAAATTATAAGCCGTGCTTTTTAGAACATTCGAAAAGTTTAACTAAGTTTAATGAAGTTCAAGTTAATGTTATATTTGATTCTAATCGTTAAACACTATATACATCTATTGTAAAACCCTATATACATCTATACATCTATAGTGAAACACTATATATATATATATATATATATATATAGCTATTTTTGTACGGATATGGGGAAGGAATTTATACGCCGTGCTTTTCAGAACATGTTGAAAGAGTTTAATATCAGCTATTACACAACCAATTCTATACATAAGGCTTCTTTAGCTGAAAGAGTTCAGATATATATATATATATATATATATATATATATATATATATATATGTATCATAAGCTGTTTAAGACTGTATATATATAATTATAGTAAACTTATGTTGAAATAAACTAGTTAACCATAAAATTAATTATTTTCTATTATTAAGTTTTCTATGTTGAATTATGTGTGGTTAACTATGTTATTTGTTTCGAAAAGTTTAACTTCAAGTTCAATGAAGTTCAAGTTAATGTTAAATTTGCTTCTAAACACTAAACTAAAATTAAATGTTATAATATGAAAAATAAATATATATATATATATATATATATTTACCTAGCATAAGATGTTTAAAAGAATGTGTATATATATATAAGCATAATAATATATATCTAGCAAGAGCAATCCGATCATTGCAAAAAAACTGGAAAGGTATGCAATTAATAAAGATTGAGTGTGTAAAATTATTTATTTAATAAACAGAATTTAATTGGAATAACTACCGTCATATATGTATATTGTGTTACACAATGGATGATTAATATATGGATTTCTGGGACACATGGTGCTATCTGGCAACTGAACACATTGCGCTATCTGGCAACTCAGCCAGAATAGAGGCTTATAAAAGACCGAGAAGCTGATGAAAGAATCATTCAAGCTCGGCTCCCAGCCGAGCAAGGACCTCTGGTCCTTCTCTTTCAGGCCCTTTGGTAAAACCCCTTAGAGGCCTCTTAGGTTAGGAAAACGAAAATAACTTGGGGGAGAACTCCTCTCTTTCCTACAGGTGTCTCTCTCTCTCTCCTACAGGTGTCTCTCTCTCTCTCTCTCTCTCTCTCCTTCAGGCGTCTCTCTCTTTCTCTCCTTCAGGTGTCTCTCTCTCCTTCAGGTGTACCCCTCCCCCCTTGGCTCAGTCAACTGGCTGATTCAGCCAACTGGCTGATTCTTGCTGATTAGGAGCCTATAAAACAACGCCTACTCGGCTGAAGTCTTAATATGCACTTGGCTCCTGCCAGGTGAACACCTCTCCTCCTTTCTCTCTGGCCCTTTGGGGGGAATAGCTTGGGGGAGGCCCCCAAGTTGCATGCCCCTTGCAACCTAGGTTGGCAACAAAGGGCCCTTTGGGGTATTTTTTTCTTTTTTTTCTTTTTTTTGCAACCCACCCCCCACCCCCATTTGCAACAACCCCCACCCCCTTTTTGCAACATTACGTAATCACTTGCAACATTCTTGCACTCTCCCCTTTTTCGGCTATACTACTCATACCTCTCAGTTGCTCAGGAATGTGTGTTTTGAATCTTTATTTTTGTTTTGTAATGGTGAAAAGGGCAATTAAATAAATTAGCTTTATTGCTTAAGTACATATTGGCAATATTTTCCTTTCAAACAAAAACAGAAAAGTAGAGAGAGAGAGAGAGAGAGAGAGAGAGAGAGAAGAAGAGAGAGGAGAGAGAGAGAGAGAGAGTTAACTTCAAAATTTATTTGTTTTATAAAGCGGAAATCTCGCCTATTTATTTTTCCTTTTATATAATATTTAAAAAGATGAGTTTATATGTCCAAAATTTCATAGCAATCTTATCCTAAATTTTGGATTCATACTGCATTCACAATGGATAAATTTCTGTTAGATTGACCAGTAAATTTTTTATACGGTTCTATACGTACACACCTCATATAGGCTGTGTACATACACACCGTATATAGGCTATGTACGTGTATATTCCGATCGGGTTTTCGCTGAATTTCACAAATGCTTAAAGTAAATAGACACTGACATGAATAATCTCCGTATGTATAGAATGGCCACAAAGTCTCTTTGTCGTGAAACGACAGCATATCTGTATAATGCATTTTAAATTGTGAAGTTTTATTAAACTGTTTAATTTTTATTTAAAGCCTTTAATTATAAGATAGACTAAGTTTATTTTAATGACTGGCCTACATAAACGCTATTTCCGAGTTGAGTTACAGATTTGAATTTAAAAAATTGGAAATATGGTTTGCGTTTGCGGATTTGCGTTTGCGGCACCAAAAATGGCAAGCAGTTTGCGGATTTGCGGTTGCGGAAGGTAAGGTTTGAGTTTGCGGATTTGCGATTGCGGAAGTGATTTTGAGTTTGCGGTGCCCAGCTCTGGAATTTATGGCCTAGGGCCTAGGCCCTAGAGAAATTAACGTTTATATTATCATTGTTAATGTAGGGAAATTTAACGAAGATTTGACGTACATAATTTTAATATTTTTAATATTTTTATTATTAAGTGCATTTAAGAATACTGAGGTTCTAAATTGTGTTTAACCATAGGCTATTTTAGCTTGTATTAATACACAAAATGTGCATTATTAAATTTTTTTTGTGTATCTTTAAAAATTATTTTGTGTATTATTAAATTTGTGCATTATTAAATTTAACCCTATATGGACATGTGTGATATTTCTGTAACGTTTAAAATAATGCATTAAAATATATAATACGAACACTTTATCAACTGTGCGCTCAACTCATCAGATTCGCTACATTTCAAAAACGATATTTACGTAGTGACAACTCAATCAACCTATTTTCTATTTTAGAATGATGAAATATATTTTAGTCTTATCCTTCGCGTGGCAGGGCCAGAAAGCCTATTTTTTCAAAAGCCTACTTAATAGTTTCTATCCGGTCAACAATTATCGTAGGCCGTAGGGTTATAGTCGATTTTTCGAAATTATAGTAGGATATCACTGGTATATCGTATGAAACCGACGGTGATGAAGATAAGTCAATGCCGACTATAGTGGTTCTCAGTGCATGTACACTGTACAGCTTCTACGATAATGCTTGCAAAACCTACTATATTCCGACGCCAGGACGCCAGGTATTGAGTTGGAGTACACTAATATAAGGATATAAATAGGTAACTAATAAAATAACATATAGAATATCAAAGTACATTTATTTTTCCTAAATATTTATAAAATTTGGTATAAAATATGGTACTTTCTTGTTATCCCGGACCCCAGACATTTTGCCAGATTCGGACGCCACTTGCCAGATTGCTAAATTTCATTGCCATTTTTTTTTAAATGTTAAGTAACTAACCTAACCTAACCCAACCTCTGGTTAGGTTAGGTGAGGCTGAAATGGCTGAAACAAACCTTCCACTGATCAAAATTTGGTGTGGAGTTCATCGCTTAGAACTGGCCTTTGGCAAAGTCTCTAAAACTGCGAAGGAAGTGAATATGTTGTTACAAGATGGCAGTGGTCTCTCAACATTTTTTCATACATCAGCAGTTCGCACCAAAAAACTGGAAAAGGTTGGAAAAGAAAAGAACTTAACAGTACATCATATTCAGAAATATTATGAAGTTCGTTGGATAGATTTCTCTTACAATCTTTTCAGCAGTATTCTATCATCATACAGAGCAATCGTAGCATATTTAGAGCAGTAGGACTAGGAAGATGCTTCTGCTCAGGGTCATCTGAAGAATTTTACTGATCTGAAAAAGTTGAGCACAATGTGCATAGTTGCAGACAAACATTTTGTTTCTATATTCAAAATTTTCAAAAGTCCCTGCAAGACAATAAATGCACTTATTTTGATTGGGATAACAAAGTACAGAATCTCCTGGTCAATCTAGATGCATTGAAGAGTCAATCGCTTCTTGGTGGATGGGAAAGTTCTTTTGAAGAAAATTCAGATGAGGACAACTTGACATTCTTTGGCATCCAGCTGACTGACAAAAAGAGCAGAGTGAGCCATCAATTAATTAGATACAACAGCAACACGCGATTTCAAAGCTGTACGATATGAAATTATTGAATCCTTGATAAACTTCCTAAAAGAAAGATATGCTTTTGATTCTGATCGTTTAAAGTTGTTGAGCCCCTTGAGAGGTTTAGATTCCTCAGTGACTGACTTACAATTGAATTAATGCCATGCTTTCATTATTCCGGATCTTGACTTAGCAACATTTGCACTACAGTACAGAGATGCCTGTGCATTACCCGGTGTTTCAAGTATTGGGACTTCAAACCTGATGAAAAGACTTCTGCAGTTAGAAAATCAGGAATTTGATGTGTTGATCTTTACACTTGGTTGGACTGTTGCAGCAAAACTGCATTCAGCAGATGTGAAAAGACTCATTAAGTCTTATAATATTCTCAAAACAGCCGATCGTTCATAGCTGTCTTCAAATGTGCTCATGAACTATCTTTATGTTAGGCATAACATGCCAGTTGTGTCACACTTTGATCCAAGAAGTGCGGTGTTGCTATGGTTGAATGACAAAATAAGAAGAGATGTAGAACCAACAAAGCACAAGATTCAATGATGGTATGGGCCAATGTTTTTAGAAGTGTCAGATATTAAAAAAACTGTTACCAGTACTAAAAAAATTATGTTCTAATTTTGAATATACTACTAATTTTAAAAGTCTGACTCGTTTTTTTTGTACTGTACTTTGTCACAGGTGTGTATTTTTTAAATTTCCTTAGAATAGCCTATGTGTTGAACTGTAGTTTATTATTTTCCGTGGACCATGTTCCATTCGATTAACTTCTTTACAATACTTATACATTATCAGGAAATTTTTTTGCAGATTTTATATAGGAAGAATACAAAGTTTATACGTATGTTAATAAGCTTTAAAATATAGCCAGCCTCCATTTTGGAATATAGCAATTTTTGTTCACTTTGGAGACATTTTGTAACTACAATTTACAAATTAGACGAAATATTTTAACCGTTAAATGTCACTTTGGTTAGTGTATAAAGAGTTTTGTACCATTGTATGCAAATATATCATTTCTTTTGGTAAATAGCCTAATGACATTTATAGTCTTATAATTTGTTCAGTTGAACCAGAATTTAGCAAATAACAAATTAACTGGATAAAAAAAGTGTTCGGAAGTAATAATTATATTGTTGGTCTTATTTAATTTTCTTTATTTTTTTTAAGCCTTTCCTCAGTCTAATTCTCTACTTGAATTGTATAAATGTCGGAAAAGATGATGGATGTTCTTCGTTTAGATAGCCATCTTCGACATTTAGATAAACTCAGTATGTCGCTTCGTTGCGCCGACAATGAAGTTTACATTGCTGACAATCCACGGTTTTTCTTTCAAGAGATTAAACATAAGATCATCTGACTGCGTGTTACGACAATGTTATCCTTCGGTCAATGGCGTCCCCTCCCTCAGTCCGTTGAGAGAATGGAATGTTTATAAATCTCACGTGGAAGGATAAAAATGACGTGTTACCTTTTTCAGTTTTATTTCACAAAGATAGTTCATTTTTAAGATATTAGATTTCTTTTACAAAGCCACGTAAAACAGAAATCAGAGTCCTATCACTGCACTACACTGATTTAGAGAGTTATTAACGAACAATGCTTTCATCAAAAAGTTAAGGACACGACCGGCAGAGCAACTGGCTCCCCAGAGTGGTGAGGGACCGACTGCTCCTCCCAAAATGTTTACCCTGGAGGAACTCCGTGGTACCAAGTTTACAAAAGATTATTAAAGTTGCAAAGTCCTTGTCTAATAATGATATTAACAGAAGAATTTATATAATTTTGGTTTTATACTTAACTCTCTTATGTGATTTATGTTAGCCGAAACGAACATTTAGAATTTAGGAGTCTTTGTTTAAGATTATAGATTTGGCAACTCTGGAGTCGTTAGGGTTAAGAAGACTGCCAGATGATCCACTGGGCATTGAGGCAATTTATACACTATTAAAAATTCAAAGATTAATAATTTAATTTATACAAACAGAGTAATATCTTTAAATTTGGAGCAAGTGTAGTTTACGTCCCCCTGAAGCAAACGGGGACACAAACTACACTAGGTCAATGTTTGGGAACGTAAACTACACTAGGATCTTTAGGAGACATTTTTTAAATGAATCCATTAAATAAAACGTTAAAACGAACGAAAATATTACGACTTAACCTAACCAATCATATATATATTGACGATTGGTTAAGTTAAGTCGTAATATTTTCGTTAATTTTAACGTTTTATTTGATTAGGTATACGCGGACAAAGTTGGGGAACGCAAACTACAATAGGATAATGTAGGGGAACGTAAACTACATTAGGCACCACAGGGGAACGTAAACTACACTCGCTCCTTAAATTGTAACAAAAGTTTATTTCCTGTGGAAAACCTTTTCCACATAACTAAATCCAGTTACGACATTTTTATCTTTTGTAAAATGGCAATTTACTCATAAACGTTTTAATTTGGCTTTATGATAATCATAATATTTGTGATCAAAGGGAAATTATGATGGATTACGAAGCTTTTGCTTTCTGAAAGCGCATCTCGCATAACCTCGTTGCTGTTCCGTGCGTTGGTCTCTCTTCACACGAAGGTCAAGCTGGTGGCCCCGCCTCTACGTCTGGCTTGGTGGAGGAGCGAGTTGCTTTCTTGCGCTCTCCACTGTACATAGCCAGGTACACCCGGCTCATCTGGTGCCGTCCTGAGCCAGGCATCTAGTCTTCTTTTGAAGACTTCAACTTTGACCCCTGTAATGTTTCTGAGGTCCTTTGGAAGCTGGCTAAAAAGTCCTGGCCCCCTGACAGCCAAGCTATTTTCTTTCAGTGTTGAGGAGGTCCCTTGTCGGACAGTAGTATAGCCGCAAAAGGGGAGAGTGCAAGAATGTTGCAAGTGATTACGTAATGTTGCAAAGGGGGGTGGGGGTGTTGCAAAAAAAGGAAAAGAAAAAAGAAAAAAAGAAGAGTACTGGCCTTTGTTGCCAACCGGGGTTGCAAGGGGCATGCAACTTGGAGGCGGAGTTCTCCCCCAAGCTATTCCCCCCAAAGGGCCAGAAAGGAGGCGAGGTGTTCACCTGGCAGGAGCCAAGTGCATATTAAGACTTCAGCCGAGTAGGCGTTGTTTTATAGGCTCCTAATCAGCCAGTTGGCTGAGCCAAGGGGGGAGGGGTACACCTGCAGGAGAGAGAGAGAGTAGTTGCCTTTGATTGTAAGGCATGCAACTTGGAGGCGGAGTTCTCCCCCAAGCTATTTTCGTTTACCTAACCTAAGAGGCCTCTAAGGGGTTTTCCCAAAGGGCCAGAAAGAGAAGGACCAGAGGTCCTTGCTCGGCTGGGAGCCGAGCTTGAATGACTCCGTCAGTCGTCTCTCGGTCTTTTATAAACCTCTATTCTGACTGAGTTGCCAGATAGCGCCATGTATTCAGTTGCCAGATAGCGCCATGTGTCCCAGATAGCAAAAACCATATATTAATCATCCATTTAAATAGTGTACCACAATATATATTTATATGACGGTAGATGAATCCAATTAAATTCTGTTTATTAAATAAATAATTTTTACACACTTAATTTTTATTATAAATATTTAAGTCACGAATAACGAAACGAAATGAAAATTTACGAAACAATTCATTTAAAAGTTGAAATTAGCCAAAACACAATCCGCTATAACGGGGTCGGTTTCGAAGAACACCTGATGGTTGAGAGACCTTCCCCCCAATCCCTGATAAGTCTCCCTTCACTCCAAACGAAATGAAAATTTATGAAACACACGAGCCTCATTCACCCCCAATCCCCTGCGAAGAAAATTGAAAAAAACGAAATTTAAAGAAATTAATCAATTGAAATTTGCCAAAACACAATCCGCTATAACGGGGTCGGTTTCGAAGAACACCTGATGGTTGAGAGACCTTCCCCCAATCCCTGATAAGTCTCCCTTCACTCCAAACGAAATGAAAATTTATGAAACACACGCTTGTCATTCTCCAAACCCGTATATATATATATATATATATATATATATATATATATATAATAAACGAATAAACAACTCGTGCACACACACACACACACACACACACACACACGAGGAAAAAGACTGTCAATTCGATTCACCTATTGCCAGAGGCGATTTTTTTCTGACCATAATTTTTACCTTTCTCCCAGACAGCTTGAACAAATCCTCTCTTCACTCCATTTCTTAGATATACCCACAATTATATATATATATATATATATATATATATAGAGAGAGAGAGAGAGAGAGAGAGAGAGAGAGAGAGAGAGAGTTTTGTTCAAATAAAGGAATATGCTTGTACCTTTTGCCAGCAAGTTCCATTCACGTAACCTAGAATTTTTCTATCACCCATAGTTTTCGAGAAAATAATATTTCCATTTACTCAGTTTTCCCAAAATATTATTTAAAATTAAGTGTACTAATTTAAATTTACTTTCTTTTTTCCAGGTTAACTATACCCACAATTATAATAAATAATAATCGAATTACGGACGATTGTTCGAAAACCATAGTTCGAAAAACAGTTGTTCGAAGCAACAATTATTCGACGTTATAATTGTTCGAATGAACAACCAACTAAATAAAATCTTAGTTGCCAAGACGCAAATACGAAGACGTAAATAAGAAGGTTAGCCTCTTCATTTAAACTATAACATTTATAGTGCTGCAGTTAAACCACCCTTAAAATGGCAGAGTTTGTTTCTAGTGAGAAAGGAAAGCCAATGCTCTTAGTGAATGGGTTTTTATATGTAAGAGACCTAACCTAACCTAACCTAACCTAACCTAACTATAATTTGCAACTATAGTTTACCTTGACTTTCATATGCTTCTATCCTGTTTTATTAATAAAGATTTTTAACTTTGAATAACGTATGAATAAAGATTTTTAACTTTTAATGTTTTTTAATACTTTTTGTTTTTCGAACTATGGTTTTCGAGCAATTGTGTTCAAACAATTGTGTACAGGACCTGCATTGTCTATAAGGGGAAACTCTGAGTAAATGGAAATATTATTTTCTCGAAAACTATGGGTGATAGAAAAATTCTGAAACCGGAATCAGTATCAAAAGTTCTATAAGAATCACCAAATAGTTTTCCAGAAATTGTCCCTAGTGCAATTTCTCGCCGAATTGGAAAGGTTTTCACTCCACCTCAGACCCACAGTTTAACGTTGAAACCGAATGCTCTTTTAAAAATATAATTAGGATATATTTCTTTATATCCTCTCGATTACATTAGTGACTAATGATGCGGGAAACTCTGAGTAAATGGAAATATTATTTTCTCGAAAACTATGGGTGATAGAAAAATTCTGAAACCGGAATCAGTATCAAAAGTTCTATAAGAATCACCAAATAATTTTCAAAGGAGTAATACGAGCATTAAATCTATTAGTGAAAATATAAAGATGCAATTACTCGTCCGGACCCGTTATAGCGGATTGGTACACATCATAGCTCCACCCAGCTACACCGGCAGCCAATCACTACGAACATCTGGTCTTTTGGGGCGGAGCTTGGCGATTGTGCATATAAAAGGGGATATTTTTCAGTTTGGAGTAACAGTAGCTATTTTCGCGTCAGTGAATAATCATTCCCTCCACCATGGACCTGTACGTCTCCCCAGATTTGTATGAAGAAAGTGACACTGCAGCATTAACCGCAATTAGTCTTTTTAACGCGATTGACCGTGATGAATTATTTCCAACGCAAACCGTTGAAGATATTTGCAGTGACGCTCCTTACAATCCGACGCAAGGGACTACCATAGAAATGTAAGTGACTAAATCGAAATTTTTTTATGGCAATCAATGTTATTTGGTTTTACCTCTTATACCCATTATGCTAAAATCGAAATTTTTTATGGTAATCAATGTTATTCCTCTTAAATGAACCAAAGATATCTTCACATAATGGGGATCTGTCTGTATACTCTGTATATGTTTTAAAAGAATGAACATTATTCCTTTAAGGTCCGATGAGGATTTGACACGTGTTATACAATCTTTTGAAGAATCTCGTGTCATGAACACGGAGGATATACTGATCAGTCAGCAATGTCACACATCCTCCACCATGGACCTGTACGTCTCCCCGGAATTGTATGAAGAAAGTGACACTGCAGCATTAACCGCAATTAGTCTTTTTAACGCGATTGACCGTGATGAATTATTTCCAACGCAAACCGTTGAAGATATTTGCAGTGACGCTCCTTACAATCCGACGCAAGGGACTACCATAGAAATGTAAGTGTCTATAATTCGATTTTATATATATATGGAGAGTTGTAGTATCTCGTCAAATAGATACTCGCCAAAAATCGAATTTTTTTTTTATGGCAATGTTATTTGGTTTTACTTCTTATCCCCATTATGCTAAAATCGAAATTTTTTATGGTAATCAATGTTATTCCTCTTAAATGAACCAAAGATATCTTCACATAATGGGGATCTGCCTGTATACTCTGTATATGTTTTAAAAGAATGAACATTATTCCTTTAAGGTCCGATGAGGATTTGACACGTGTTATACAATCTTTTGAAGAATCTCGTGTCATGAATACGGAGGATATACTGATCAGTCAGCAATGTCACACCGAAATAATGTAAGTGTTTTTCGATCTTTTTAGGGTAAGAAGACAATATATTTTCATAAATTTATTAAATGAAAGAAATCAGTACAATAACCAACTACAGAATATACCGTTACAAATATACGAACAAAAACATTATACTATACAACGAGTACGTACAATTGGAAAACGGATTTTTATCTGTCTGCATACCATTTCATCGTTTCGGCGAGTGTGACACGGGTCAAATAAATTTAAAAAATTTATAAATTCTTTATCACATGACATATGCGTGAGAAATGAGACGCAGTACATTCCGCAAACATTACTAAAATATCCTTGTATACGAAATGGGTTCCATACAACTTCGGGAATATGTAACTGAGCGAGAAATTTTACAATAATAGGGTCACTCCAGGTTGAGTACCGAGTGAATCAAAATAGTACAGGCGCTGTCTATTTTTAAAATAGACAGCGATCCAGTGAATCCCTTCATTACCGATGACATCTGTGTTCACAATAAGACTACCGCATTCTCGCGTACTTGGCAAACTCAATGTTTCATTCTTCGCAAACACGCCGATAAATTTGGAACGTGTGACTCGTTCCATTACTTTCTGAAGTGTATTAGCATCCATTTTAAAAGTCAGTGATAACGCTCCTAAATCTATCTACTTCTATTAGGGCTTGCGATTCGAGATATACTAGTACACTAATAGGAGCGTCTATAGGCTTGGCGAATTCCAGCCGCACTGAGATGTTTCCGCTCTGCTGTGGGGTTAAATGGGTATTTACGCTAGCAGATAAGTCAGGTGTAATGTCAAACGGATAAAGGTTAAATTGAATCAATGAATTCTTCCTGCGTTACTCCATTACCAGCTCATCACAATCACCTGCAATATGGGGTCAAATTAACTATAGGCTCTGGCACAAAGAGGTAACACAGCGTCTGGTGAATAGTCCGTACCCATTGTTCCACCAAAGCAGTGCATTAACGTATAGAGTTATATTTTTAAGTCCGAAATTCTCGAAAAGGCACTCTTTTTATATTTTCCATTCACCGAAGCATGGTCCTGCATGCCGATTAATATCCTTTTAGGAAAGATTTCCCAGGGGAATGTTTTCTATCTGCTTCGATGCCATTAGGAACTGTATATAGTTTGATTTGCACTCTGTTAATAGGATATTTCACTGTAGCGTTTAGTAAATTTTCTCAATTCTAGTTGTTTTGGTGAACTTATTTCACTCGCCGTACGCGGAGGTATGTGTCCATAATGTGAACCACAACGGACTTGCGCCCTCTTCTTGATTCG
This sequence comes from Bathynomus jamesi, assembly GCA_023014485.1. Classification (NCBI taxonomy): domain Eukaryota; kingdom Metazoa; phylum Arthropoda; class Malacostraca; order Isopoda; family Cirolanidae; genus Bathynomus; species Bathynomus jamesi. The sequence goes on along the minus strand of JAJOZX010007830.1, from coordinate 96,392 downwards.
CATCCAGATTAAGCAGATCTCAGGACTCGTGCGTGTGAGCTTTATTTTCATATCCACCCCGTTGACAAGCACTTCTCCTGGAAAGTGAAATCTGTGTGCAACCGTCCAAAACAACTCGTATATTTTCTTTTTAGAATTTTTAAATTTGTCCTTTACTATTTTCATCTTTAGTTTGATAATACCTCGGCACTTAAAAAGGTAGCCTTCGCTTCTTTGGAAAAGTTGAGGACATTTTCCAGATAGGCTCGTAGATGATAGTACCCGTGCCTGCCGATATGTTGGTCTGATTTAAATTACGTCACACTGGTTGAATATGGAGTGCAGAAAGTTTGTTTCAGGGTATACAGCATATTTGTCATCGCAGACCGTTCCATCAGAATGGGCTATACGTAGCTTAGCGTACATGTGCACACAGCTTGGAATCAAAAAGTAAGGACTTGAGCTGGGTATCACGAATTCTATAGGTGCACTTGGGGAACTAATTGTGTTTAAAGGGTTAATTGTATAAAGTCACTGTGCTCAATAGAAACTTGGGTGGAGGCAGCTCAAAAGGGACAGCTCCGATTTACAGCATTGTGAACTACATGGGTGGATGAAGCGTGCAATGGCGAAATAGTGACTCCTCTCTCGACAAGTGGTAAACAAACTATGATTCATGGGATCAATGTCCTTAGCTTATATCAGTCAAAAAAGTGGCCAACCATAGGTTTTCATTCGCTTACAGCCCTCTTTTTTGATAGCCTTTTACGTTTAATACCACGTGACCCCTTTCTTCCGGGGAGCCCTCTTCTCTTCTTCCCGCCACCACGAATTTTTCTCTTTGCATCTTTGATGATTTCGTCCCGTGTACGCTTTAAATGTTTTTTTAGAGGTTCTTTAGGTTTAGCCCGGGCCAATATGTCTTCTGCAGTGTTAAGGCCTGATTGTAGCGCTTTCTTCCAAGGTATCTGGCACCCCTCTTCAGCAAAGGAACAGCGTACGTAGTATGGATGAAAAAATGGATCCAAGTACACTACCGCGCTGGTATCTCACCCCTCGATAGACGGTTGAAAGGCTTTCTATCCATATAACTCAGTGCGTCGAAAGTGTAGATTCACTGTTAAGCTCCCGTTACCGGAATGGGAAGTTTTCACCCTCAATCGTTTTATATATATTGAGAAATTGGTTATTAAATAGTTGCGACATTCACATAATGGGGTCTGTCATGTAATAACTCAAACTCCTTCCTCTATGGTTGGGGATGTGAGCAATGCGCAGCAGGCGTGCCTGGGTATCCCCAACAAACTGGTGCTCCATATATTACTGTAAATATAGCACACGTCTGGGGACCTTTCAGCCAATTTCTCCATCTTCAATTGATACATAATCTGGACAAGTTATACTGTGTCTCGTGAAATGTGTCTTTGGAAGGCTGCGCTATATCGGCCGTTGGTTAGAATTTGTACTTTCTATGTTCTTTTAATAACGTCTGTTAGTCTTTGATTTAGGATTAGTGTATGTGCAGGGTTGTTTACGATTTCATATACTAAATCATTCGTAAGGTTTGAGTTCTTAAACTTACGTTTAAGCCTCCAAAATCCTCGACCGAACCATATTGACCCGTCCTAGTCTTACTTCTGTACTGTAATACCGTGCAGCCTTAGTCCGAGCGAACGCATAGTCTCATCCATAGCTACCCCAGCATTTGTCCACACTCGTCAATGTCTCTAAGAATCGTAAAACGGTTTCTTTATGTTCAATATTTAAAAAGACGGTGTCCAGCTGAATTTCACTATCCCCACCTCATACGAATCACGACCCAATTCAATGTGCCCGTGGAGCTCTGTTACAAAGTTGGCTAGTGTGTTGTTAGGGTGTACAGACAGGGACGAGGAGGACGGGAGTGTGACGTAGAAATGGTTAGGAGCCATGTTGCATACTATTTAAGCTTCATTATTGCATCAGCTTTTATATAGGTGTTGAAGCTTTCTGGGTACCCTAGCCATTTCACCAGGTACATTTTTCTCTTTCCTGAACCTTTGCTTCCTAAAATTTTCTCAATTTTAAACACATTATTTCCTAAATTAAACGCAACTTCTGCAATTCCTCGCGGTAAAAGCCTCCTGAGATTTCTTCCCCATTCAAATCTTCAATGTAATACATCATTATCTCACCTTTAGGTCTCATAGCCCTAACTTTAAAAATCTCGCGTGTCCATCCTTGCTCAAAACCCTTTCGAATTTGTGCCCCGAACGCGACAGCCATACATAATCATTGATTTTGAAGCGCGCCGAGTGTGGTAGTGGTGGTGATCCATCTCTTCTCGGGAGCGTACCTCTTTCTAAAACTTCGTTAGGTGTTGTCCCAATCGTGCGATGGTGTGAGCGGTTGTAGGACGAGTCAATGATTCCAGAATGTCTAGAAATCTGAATGTGTTTTTTATGGTGTAAAATAACGGTGCATGCGTTCCTTTATGGTGCGCTGAACTCTTTCAGCTAAAGAAGCCTTATGTATAGAATTGGTTGTGTAATAGCTGATATTAAACTCTGTCAACATGTTCTGAAAAGCACGGCCTATAAATTCCTTCCCCATATCCGTACAAAAATAGCCAGGAAACCCTGTTTCTTTCAACATTAGCGTTTTGGTGGCTTTAGCAACTGTTTCAGGGATTTATTTTTCAGAGGAACTAGCCACAGATATCTAGAGAATACGTCTATTATGAATAGAATGTAGCGGTAACCATCGTATACACAGAATATCTTGCATGTCTGTTAAATCTGCTTGCCAATAGAATCAATCGAGAAGCCGTTGTCTTGGCTGTTTAAACCTTTTTTCACATGCTTATGAAGCGTATAAGCGTCCTGCTCCCTCAAAAATCTTTCAACATCTTTTTTTCCTACTCCGTAAACACTTCTGTACAGTCTATCTACGCCGCCGTAAGAGGATGGTTTAGAAATGTCATAATAGCGTTTAGTTAATACGTTAGCCATTTGCGTATTTTAGAGGCACGTGGGTAGGGTTGGTTTAACCTCTGCTTGCTCTCTTCAAAGGTGTTACCGCCGGGGGTGACGGCGTCTTCAATTGTGTCATCTTGGTACTCGTTGAACACTGATTGATACGTCGAATAGCAACCATATAACTTTATGCACAAATTTCGAGAACATCTCTCCCTTTCTTTAATGATTTTAAGCATAAACACAGTTTTACCACATCCTGTAGGGTCCAGATATAATACATGTGGATGGACTCGTGAATCTGAATTTTCACAGAGTCCATTTCTAAACACGTCACACTCCTAAGTGGGTCATTTACAAAATATTACAAATTTTGAGTGCTGTTCCTTATATTTTGCTTTCTTCTCCCACAAACCGTGAATGATGATGAGGTAGAGCACCCCATCATTGACATTACGGATGACCTCGACGACAGTGTAGTTGTGATCTCCTCCTCTGCCAACGAACCCTCACCAGCGATACCGGTAGCACGTCCAAAGCGGAGGTGTGAGAACCCACGTCAGGTATAAAGCGCCCGAAATACGCGCCTGTGCAGCGGTAAAGATCCCCAACCCTCAACCTCTTACGCAACAGGCCCCCCATCAGCACCTTCCGCTAATATATCCACTAATTCATCCGCCGACCCCCGTTCTGAAGAGGATGCTATAACGCTCGAATTGGTGCGCTCCGCAGCCCCCACCCCAGCCTTGACTAGAAATCGGTATAGTGTCAGGGTCGACCCTAGAGCCATGTATAGCAATGGAATTGAGCGCGGGCTACGCCGGGTTGTACAGCGTGTTATAGAGTTTGCTCTTCAGAATCGCGACGAGCGTGAAGTCAGGACGAGTCTGTCCTTTGGATTCGGGTCAGATGACGGTGATGTAAACGATTATTGGGTGATAGTGCCATTTAGACGTTTGGCGGCTGAAGATGTAGAAATATATATTAGGACGTATAATGCAAGCCGCCCAAAGTAGTATAGCCTCAATATGGACAACTTCACGGTTAAATATTGACCTTGTATCCGTGTTGCGGGTCATAGTGCCATACCGTATACTCTTAACTCAATTCTCCGACTATTTACCGAAAGCATATAAACGTCGATCATGGTTGCGGCTTATAGCAGTACTCTTAGCACGTATGTTTATGTACAAAATACACGGACTCAAAAATTTGGCTGCCTAAGGTCGTGGAGCGTGCCCGTAAACTAGCTGTAGACTGTGAACTTGATTTGACTGTAATATGGGTCCTGAAGAGCTGAGAAGGTAGAAAACGGAAATGAATGTCCGCATAGTTGTATTGGGTTGGATGATCGTCGTAGGACTGTGTATGTTTTTAAAAGCTGTGTGAGAGATCGTACAAGACCCTACTTATTTTAGGATTGTCAGGGACAACGTATCTCCCCATCCGTAATATAAGGTGGCTTTACGCAAGTTATGACAAAAGTCGAAAATAGGGAGACATCATGATTTGTGTAAGGGGGCCTCGAGTTTGCGGATGATATAGTGAGACATTGTAAAGAATGTCACATGGGTATGTGAGCAGTGTAAAAGCACCAAATGTGAAAGCCGTGTAGTTGAAGCTGAGAAGAGAGACTGTGATGTGTGTAGACGCATACTTTTCAATAATAGCTGTTGTGATTCCATAAATCAATTGGCGTGCAGGAAAATGAGAATCTGTGAATGTGGTATGTTTCACACATGGATAATTGGGGGAAATTTAAGCACAAGTGTGACGTAATTCACTGTCCTACATGCAAGGAGGAATATAAGGCGATGGAGTAAAGCATGTGTGTTATATGAAAGATGCTAAGCCTAAAAATAACCTTGTATAACTGTATACTACGATATAGAATCATATACGAACGCTGAAACCAAAGAGGTAATTCACATTTACTTGTGAGCCACACCATCTGTGATGAGTGTATGGGTATCGAATGTGACGAGTGCCCCAAATGCGGTAAACGGACAAACGTTTTTAAAACGAATGTCCGTGATAGTCCTGTGAAACTATTTGTGTCCTATATTGTCAAGTTAGCCGACAAGTTCAAAAAAATGACACTGTATATCTCGCCCATAATGGGGCAAAGTTTGACACGCAGTTCCTTATAGAGATGCTGAACACGAATCCTCTGAGATATTTACAGGTGATCCATTGAAAAGAGGCAACAAATTAATACAGATGCAGAGAAGAGGCAATGTACAATTTAAAGATACTTTATTATTCACACCTTGTAATTAACAAAGCTACCCAAGGTGATGGGAGTAGCAGCTGAAGTTTCCAAAGGATACTTCCCTTACACTTTCCTCACTAGCGAGACTTTAACTACGTAGGCCCACCACCGCCCAAACATTATTTTGACTGTATGGATGAACGTGAAGACTTTGATCGATACTACAACAGTTTTAATGAAAGTAACCCTTATAATATAGCTGATGAATGTGAGCGTTATTGCGTGAATGATGTGCGCGTGCTTAGAGTTGTTTCCAGGCCTTTAGAAGATGTACATTACCCGTTTCAATGCGATCCACTGCACAAGTCGCAACCACCATCGCATCATTATGTTTTACGGTGTTCAAGAATAACTTCATGCCTAAAGACACCTTAGCCATTATTCACCGAAACAACGCCGGAGTTACGGACACAAGGCTATTTACTGGCTCATACACCTACAGCAACAGACAGTTATACATAAAGCACGCCCGCAACACGGTGAAGTACCATTAGATTAATGGACGTGTTTTTTTTGGGTTGATGGGTTAAGTGAAAACCGTGTCACTGGTGTGAAGACTGTGTACTCCTTTAACGGTTGCTGGTGGCATGGATGCCCCGTCCTGAGTGCGGAATCGCCGGAGATATCCACGGTAGGTCTCCTGCCGACTGTCTTGCATCGACCCGCACCCGCGATCAACTTATAGGATCACAGTTCACTCACAAAGCTTGTGGAGCATGCATGAATATGATGCACGGATGGAGACAGACCGAGGTGTACCGTGAAGAAATAAACACGATCAAGCGTTCAATGGTGCTGGATCTCTCAAATGTGGTGATAGATTGTTTGGAGGACGTACAAATCCTTTCAGGACTATACTTTCCACCTACGGAGGGCGTGAAGCTCCTTACTACGATTTCTGTTCTTATACCCTACGTGATGAAGAGAAATCCGTACCCCGTGGGCGCTCCTGAGAAACTGGTGGGACCTAGCCTACCCTCAATCAATGAATTTTCAAAAAATTTGAATGATCGTTACTTTGGGCTCTCTTTCGTAGACGTACTCCCCCCACGCAATTTATGGATGCCGATCTTACCTGTCGTTATCGACAACACGCTCATGTTTCCCCTGTGCGTGAAGTGCGCGGAAGAGGATAACGGCGAATGCAACCATATACCCCACCAGCGTAAGGTCAGAGGCGTATATACAAGTCCTGAGCTGGCATTAGCCGTACGCCATGGTTATAGAATACTGAAGATACATGAGGTGTGGAGGTTTCAGAAGCTACCCAACCTTTTCACACCATATATAAACGCCTTTTTGAAGGATAAGGTTGAGGCATCAGGCTATCCGCGAGGAGTTGATACCGAAGATGAAAAGTCTGCCCATATTCAACGTTACCGCGACCGCGAAGGATACAAGTTGATCGTGTCCAAATTGTAAAGAATCCTGGCAAGCGCTTTAGTGCAAAGTTGTGTCTAAACAGTCTATGGGGAAAATTTGCGCAGAATACCGGCAGAGGGAGCATTCATTTGGCACAAAGTTATAGCGATGTCTGGGATTATGCCAATGCTCCCGATAAAGAGGTCATGCAGATCGTGAATGTAGGTAATACTTACATAATAAGTACAACAACACTGAATATGCACAGATACCTCAATGGTTACAAACATACCTGTGGCCAGCTTCACAACAGCCTACGCCCGTATAAAACTTTGGGGTCTATTGCATTCTCTTGGGCGGAGAGTATTGTATGCCGATACAGAGAGCGTGATATTCACAGAGGGAGGGTGAATACATGCCCGCTATTGGGGAGTTCCTCGGCGAGCTCACTGATGAGATCAAGGACGAGTATGGGGACAACGCTTACGCCGACTCTTTGTCTCAACAGGACCTAAGACTTATGGGGTACGGGTGAGGGTGGGTGAGGAAATGAAATATATCGTGAAGGCAAAGGGTATTACGCTCAACCATGCGAATCGGCGGGTTGTTAACTTTGAATCGTTGAAGGATCTAGTATGTTTGGACGATGATGAGGGCGAACAAACCTCCCCAACTAATTGTAGGCACACACAATTTTCGGGCGCAGAAGCTGGGGGCGTGAAGGAACTTAGGGTACGAAGGTGTGCCGTAACACTATAGGAAACGTTACCAGTTACCTGGTACCTATGATACCGTACCTCATGATACCATAACGTATGATGCTTCTATTGTTTACTGACACGTATTTGTCTTGTATATAATCGTATCGATTTATTACACGTATTTGTAAATATATATATAAATTGAATAGCTCATTTATTAAATCGTATTTGTAAAGTATCTATTGATTTATTACACGTATTTGTAAATATATATATAACTTGAATATCTCGTTTATTAAATCGTATTTGTAAATATATATAACTTGAATATCTCGTTTATTAAATAAATCATGTTTCAATTAGCGTTTCACTTTCTCCTTTGTGTGTGTGTGTGTGTGTGTGTGTGTGTGTGTGTGTGAGTGTGTGTGCGCAGGTGAAAGTTCTAAGCTCCGCCCACTGTAAGACCGTGAGTCATGCTACTATCTGGGAGTCCCTGCGTGGTCAGTCGACTGCAGTAAGCCCGAGAGATCAGACGTGTATTCAGATCAGACGTGTATTCAAATGGCTACCTTTAATATTGCTTGTACAACGTTTATGAAATGATATTCAGCAGTGTCAGGATGTGGTGGATACCGAAAAACTTCCTATTCCTCCCTCCTATACCACTTTTAAAAACACATTGGATTGTGCGAAGTTCCAAGATGTACAAATACTCTACGGATGTTCTGGTGAGACCGTTGAAGGCTTTCGTTGCACAGACGATGTGCTGAAGTATACTGCAGAGCTAATCTTTATAAAGTCTCACATACACCGTGAAGTAAAAGAAACAACGCGTGCAGAAGAGAAGCAGCAGGTATGGATAATGAGTCTTGCGGATGGGTGGTGTGACAAGCGGTATTACGTCATGCTACACCATGTCGATTACTCATACCCTACGACTGAAAATGTGAATCTCGTGATGATGGACAATCTTAAGTTTTTTTATCACTATATTAACGTATATCATGATGAGGTTCGTAGTGAGGTTGTGGCTAGTGCCCTGCGTGAGTTTTTAACAGACTTTAGAGACGAGTATCGTTTGATGGGCAGAAAGGAAAAATATGAGCATATGTTCCTCTCAAATAGTGCGCCGGAGTGTGAAGATGTTTAGTAAAACATAAAATGTTCCTAGTTCTTATCCTGAGGTAAAATGTCTGGTGCGTAGGCTGGTAGTGATGAAATTAATTCTTGTACCGGAAAAACAATATGTACAACAATTCGGTACGACTCGCGGATCATACGAACAAGCCCATTCACGTATCATCGAGTCAGCCGCCCGTCGAACCGTTCCTGCCTACCTGCGTGCCTCACACGGCTCATAGTTATCTCAGAGCTTGAACCGAGTGGTGGACGTGCGCTCCTCGAATACGATGGAACTTCCTTTGAGCAGCATTCTCAACGCCTCGTACGATGTGTCCGTGACGAAATCGTTGCGCGTGTTCAGGCGTAATTCCGGTACCATTAGCTATGTACTGGAAATGGAATGTAGACAAACAAACAAGCGGGTTTATTTAAGTGTCGAAGAGATGAATAGAATCTTCGTGATAGTTGAGAAGTGGAGTGAAGATCGTTATAAAATACCTGCTGACGTAGGTACAAGAAGAGAGCAGATTAGTGACGCACCCTCATACGCCGTTGTATGTACGTTGTGTATAAATAACGATCGGCCGTGCATTGATATACGGCTGATGTGGAAGAATGCTTCTGATAATAACGCTCTTGTTCCTACGCGAAACCGTTTCATCCTCGACAGAATGTTTGAAATCGTCGGATTCCGCAAGCTGAAACCTATATTAGACGCGCGTGTTACGGACATGCTTTATTTTGATACTGTACTTCAATACGCATACACCGCTCTGCTCGATGGGTTTACCGAGTGTAGGGCTGGTGAGAATGGTCTAGTGCTGGACGTTATTTAAAAAGTTTAGACTCTTTGAAATACCATGAACTTTGATACAAAGCAATTGATCGGTACAAGGCTGAGCTCACCTACACCGTTCACCCTGAAGAACTATTTCTTTATATAACGCGCAGTTGTCGTAACGATTTAGAAGATTATTTCAATTGCCGCTATGTTGAGTGAGTTCACGATTGAAAAGCTCGAGTCGGTAGAAATAAACCCTCGATTGGAAAAGCGTGTTTATAAACTTGTGTTTAATAATGTAGCTAACGATGAATTCTTTGTGCGTGCTTTTGGTTGTATTCTAGACGTATTTAAAGATGACTTACCAACCGGTTGTAAAGTGGGAACAAAAATAGTACTGAACGATATGAAAGCCCTTCATATCGAATACAGGTTTCCCTATACTTTAAGCGGTGAAATATTATTAAGCCGCATATACTGCGTAATGCAGAGCAATAATGATGTAATTGTAAACTCGATTAAGACCGAGTTTAGTATTTTGAAAAAAAGTGAAATGTATTTATATATTTTGCGTGATATTTCTCCTGTACTGTTATGATTATATGCATATTTCTATTATTATTGAAATGTATTTATATATTTTGCGTGATATTTCTTCTGTACTGTTATGATTATATACATATTTCTATTATTATTGAAATGTATTTATATATTTTGCGTGATATTTTCCCTGTACTGTTATGATTATATACATATTTCTATTATTATTGAAATGTATATTTATTTCTATTTGAAATGTATATTTATTTTATAAATATATCTCCATAATTGTGTGTATATATTTCCTGTACTGTTATGATTATATGCATATTCCTCAATTATTATTGAAATGTATATTTATTTTCTATATATTTATAATAAACAGAATGATGCAATGTTGTTTTACTTAATTATATCATGTTACGCCTTCTAAACCTACTACCGGTATTCTAAACCAACTTTTAAGAAATATAATAATGTATACAATGGTATCGCTAAAAAGTGGTATCTGACAACTCAAGCCATTTACGCCTTCTAAGCCAACTGGCTGATTAGGAGTCTATAATAGTGTATACAATGGTATCTGGCAACTCAGTCTTCGATTAGAATTAAATATATAGCGAATACATGGCGCTATCTGGCAACTCAAGCCATTTACGCCTAAGCCAACTGGCTGATTAGGAGTCTATTATAGTGTATACAATGGTATCGCTAAAAAGTGGTATCTGGCAACTCAAGCCATTTACGCCTTCTAAGCCAACTGGCTGATTAGGAGTCTATAATAATGTATACAATGGTATCGCTAAAAAGTGGTATCTGGCAACTCAAGCCATTTACGCCTTCTAAGCCAACTGGTTGATTAGGAGCCTATAAAACAACGCCTACTCGGCTGAAGTCTTAATATGCACTTGGCTCCTGCCAGGTGAACACCTCTCCTCCTTTCTCTCCTTTCTCTCCCTTTGGGGGGAATAGCTTGGGGGAGAACTCCGCCTCCAAGTTGCATGCCCCTTGCAACCCCGGTTGGCAACAAAGGCCAGTACTCTTTTTTTCCTTTTTTGCAACACCCCCACCCCCTTTGCAACAACCCCCACCCCTTTGCAACATTACGTAATCACTTGCAACATTCTTGCACTCTCCCCTTTTTCGGCTATACTACTGCGGACCTTCAATTTGGGAACACTACACATTCTGCCTTTCCTATTTTCCAGTTTTATTTGAATGGTAATTGGGTTTAGTTTGAGGCTTGGTACCAGTTTTTCGATAATTTTCCATATGGAGATTATGGTGTATCTCTCTTTACTTCTTTCCAGGGAGTACAGATTTAGTTTACGTAGTCTTTCCCAGTAGTTGAATTCTTTGCAGCCATCAATCTTGTCTGTGAAATGTCTCTGCGTTTCTTCTAGTTTATTAATTTCTTCCTTTTTATATGTGGACGTCAAAACTGAGCAGTATTCAAGTTTCGGTATGATTAGTGTTCTCAGCAGGGGAATCATTACTGTCTTGTCCCTCCTTTTGAACGTTCTCAGTATCTGTCCCTCGACTCCTTTTGCTTTGTTTATTGTATCTGATTTTGTGTCTCGAATTTAGCATCATCGGTCATTATTACCCACAAGTCGACCGCTTTCGTGCTTCTCTGAATTTCTTGTCTATCTGGAGCATAATATGCAGTCTTTTTAAGTTCCTCATTTCTACCATATCTCAAGAACTGAAATCTCGCAGTGTTAAATGACATGTTGTCTTCTGACCATTTGTATATTTTGTTCGTGTCCCTCTGCAAGACCTTCACTTACATCGCTGATTTTTCTGCTGATCTTTGTATCGTCTGCAAAGGATGTTACTATACTGTTGCTGTTTACTCCGCTGTCTATGTCTGTTAGCATGATAATGAACAGGAGTGGGGCCAGTACTGTACCTTGTGGTACTGAGTTGTGTACTTCCGATTCTGATGATGATATACCTTGAATTTTGACGACCTGTACACGTTCTCTGAGGAAATTGTAGATCCATTTTCCAACTTTGCCTGTTATTCCCATATATTTCATTTTATGTGCTATTATACCGTGATCACATTTGTCGAAAGCTTTAGCAAAATCTGTGTATATGACATTGTAGTTGTCTTGCCTTCCAGTGTATCTAGGATATTATTGTAGTGTTCTATTAGTTGTAATAGGCATGATCTACCTGATCGGAATCCGTGCTGATTTTCGTTGAAACTTTCCAGTGTTTCCAAGAAATCATAAATTTTCTCTCTAACTATTCTTTCAAATACTTTGGTGAGGTGGGACGTCAATGTCACTGGCTGGTCTATAGTTCTTTGCTTGAGATCTGTCCCTTCCTTTATATATAGGGACAATGTTTGCTCTTTTTCAAGATGCTCGGTATTTCCCCAGTGTCTAGGGACCTTCTCCATATCCAGTATAAAGGTGTAGCTATTTCATTTTTACAGTTTTTAATCAATAATAATGCGTTCCAATTGTCCGGACCTGCAGCTGAATGTGGTCTCATTTGCCCCATAGCTCTCGCTATATCTGGTGCAAAATCAAAGTCTGTTATACACTCTCCTTGCAATTTCTCTTCAAAGGATGCATCTATGTCAGGTATCGCTTTGTCACTTTTTGGGGTGCTGAAAACTGATTCATACTGGGCTCTCAATGTTTCAGATATTTCTTTTGGATCGTCGGTTAGTTTATTATTTCTCTTCCTTAAGGGCCCAATAGCGGCGCGTTTTTGTTTTCCTTTTCGCATAGCTATAAGAAGTATTTTGGATTTTCCTTTATTGCTTCTACCGCCTTTTCCTCTTCCCTCTCTGTATGGTCCTTAATCAGGGCTTGTATTTCCCTATCGATACCCTCCAGTTATTCTTGTATTACTTTCCTGGCATTATCTCCGCAGTTGGCTAACTTCGCCTCCACTCTCTTTCTTTTGCAGAATATTCTTCTCTTTTGCTTCTCTAGCCAGCTCCTCTTTCATTTTGGCTGTGATTTCGAAGCATATTTTTCTAAAATTCTCAGCGTCTTTTCTTCCAAGGTTGTTAGCATTTCTTCAGTTGTTTTATTCTCTGAAACTGTTCTCCACTCTATTTGGGCCATGTGCGATTTGATTGCTTCCAAATTTATAGTTTTGGAGTTTAAGTTAAAGGTCCCAAATTTTCTTCTTTCCTCAGTATGTGTATTGTCTTTTAATGTTGTCGTCATATTTGTTGATATCTTGATTAAGTTGTGGTCTGAGATATATGGTTGGGGTTATTTTTATATCAGCAGTCAAGTTCGTGTTATTCGTGAATACCAGATCTAGGCAGTTATTTTTTCTGGTATTTTCTGTTATCTCCTCTGTCAGCATAAACTAATTTGTGAGAGCGTCGTTCTTTACATTAATTATACTGTGTGTTGTTTGCAGTTAAAATGTGTGTATTATATTATATATATATATATATATATATATATTATATATATATATATATATAATATATATTCCTATCCACCTTTTTGTATTTTATAAATGGGAAGTTAAAGTCTCCGCAGATCATTATATTGGGGGATGGAGGATGTATGGCCTTTTTTAGGTTTCTGATATCATCAATGGCCTCCGAAATTTTTCGGTTGGAGTGTTTGAGGTCTATAGATGACTATTAGTATCACGTTTAGTTTTTCTCTTTTCACTGCTAGGAGTTCCACAAAGCTGTTTGATTTAATTATTATCGTCTCTGTCATATGACCTTCGCGTACATGTATAGCACAGCCACCTTTACGTCTCGTTGTTCTATCCGCTTTTAGTAAGTTGAAGCCTTCTATATTTATCTCTTTCTTATCAATACAATGTTCGCAGTTTTCACAATTTCCTTGGCAATCCTTAAGATGAGTTTCTGTGAGGCATGCGATGTCCACCCTTGTTTCGTCCATAAATCCTTTCAGGTAGGAAACTTCTGTTTCGGTTCACTTTATATTTTCACGTTTTGGTTCAATGAAGATAATATTGTACATTACTTTTAGATTAGATTCTTTTCTTAGGTAATTTATTTCATCCCAGTAGTATGCCCGAAAATGGACGAGTGCAATGCAATTGCAAATGTTGCAATGTGATGCTGCAAGTTGTTATGCAACAAAGGGGAGGGGGGCAATGTTGCACGTTATTATGTAAAAAAGGGGAATGGTGCACGTTGTTATGCACCAAAGGGGGAGAGGGAATGTTGCACTTTGTTATGCAACAAAGGCGGAGGGGGGAATGTTGCAAGAACAACAAGGGTTATGCAACTTGGAGGCGGAGTTATCACCCAAGAGAAAGAGAGAGAAGGAGAGAAAGGAAGAGGAGAGGTGTTCGCTCGGCAGCTGCCAAGCGCATATGAAGACCAGCCGAGCCGCCGTTGTCTTATAGGGTCCCTAATCAGTCAGTTGGCTGTTTATTTAATTAAGTAGATATTCTGGCTTAATCAGCCAGTTGGCTTAGAAGGCTGAGTTGCCATTTTGCGTTTATTTATTTAATTAAAGCATATATTCTGGCTTAATCAGCCAGTTGGCTTAATCAGCCAGAGCCAGCGGGCGCCACCAGCCAGTTGGCTTAGAAGGCTGAGTTGCCAGATTGCGCTGTTTATTTAATTAAAGCATATATTAAGGCTTAATCCGCCAGTTGGCTTAGAAGGCTGAGTTGCCAGTTTGCGCTATTTATTTAATTAAAACATATATTCTGGCTAAATCAGTCAGTTGGCTTAGAAGGCTTCTTAGAAGGCATAAATGGCCGTATATAACCACCGAACAAATTAAAAACGTACATACACTCACCGACTGTACGCCCATAAAGCCCCTATTATCACACACACACACACACACACACATCCCTGTGGGGAGGCTCCCAGGACCGCTGTTTGGTTGCTATGCATACTTACGCGTCAAGCCCCTCCCAAAATTCTCCGCCAGCCAATAGGAAGTTAGCGTTTGTGTTTTGCGGGTTGGTCACAGGCCCCTTATAAAGGGAGAATCTCGACTCAGAGCCTCAGTTTCTTGCATTTTACGACTAGTGCTTTATACATCATGAGTCAGTTAGCTTTGTACAATTCCCCCGATCTGACTGGGGATGAAGACTTTTACGCTCAAGCAGCACGACTAATTTTCAGAGCTGTAGATCAGGATGAACTTTTATCAACACAGAGTGTTGCGGAAAATTGTGGTGAAATGCAAGAACCAATCAATGAAGACTGTTGAAATGTGAGTAACCTATAAGTACCTAACCTAACTTATTCAGTGTTTTCCTACAAAGAAAACTTATTCCTAGGACTCTTTCTCATTTTTAACAATATAACCTAGCCATAAAAGGCGGCTATAAACGCGTTTTCAAAAAATATTTTTTTACTCTGCTTCCTTCGTGGTTTCAGTATATATATATGGCATGTTTTTATTTGTACATTTCTTGTAGGATTTTATAAAACTTACACTAGAAATATTAAAAACTATTAAGATTTGGCTCCGGGTTCGAGTCCCATTGTAGGCAGATGGTGCATAGCACACCCACCCAAAACTTTTATGAATTATCTGTACTCAAATTCGTGACATTAATCTTTATTTTAATTACAGGACCGAATCCGAGCTAGGCCGTGTTATGTCTACTCTTGATGAAAGGGGGGTAAATGAAATGGGGGCTTCTCCGCCCATCCAACCCAGTGATCCGAATACAGAAGTTGAGGTATTGGCGCACATTCGGTCCAGCGAGTGCCACGTCATCGAGGTTAAGAACAAAACACATTGTATTTTCATTTATTAAATGGTTGAAAACATGTACAAAGCGGAACCAGTGTCCGTTAAATAAGTCTTAATGGCTACAGTTACAAATGTATATACAACTTTACACAATATAGATATATGCCTTTACACATTACAGGGTGTGCTAACATATGGGGACTTTTTTTATCTGTTTGCATACACTTTTATCGTTTATTTCTGTGTTGCACAAATCGAATAATTTTAAAAAATTCATAAATCCCTTCCCACGTGACATGTGCATGAGAAATAAAATGCAATACAAGCCTCATGTTTCAGTATAATATCCTTGAAAGCGATAAGGATTCCAAACCATCTCAGGCACGTCTAGTTGCAGAATAAACTTCACCTCCACACCTCATGTATCTTCAATATGCTGTATCCATGGCGAACAACTAGATCCAGCTCTGGACTTGTATATACACCTCTAATCTTACGTTGGTGAGTTGTATGGTCACAATCACCATTGTTCTCTTCTGCGCACTTCACGCACAGGGAAACATGAGCTTGTGATCGATAACGACGGGTAAGATCGGCATCCATAAATCGCGAGGGGGAGTACGTCTACGAAAGAAAGGCCGAAATAGTACCCGTTCAAATTTCTTGAGAACTCGTCGATGGAGGGTAGTCAGGTCCCACCAGTTTCTCAGGCGCACCTACGGGGTACGGATTGTTCTTCATCACGTAGGGGTATAAAGAACAGAAGTCGTAGTAATGGAGTTTCACACCCTCCGTAGGCGGAAAGTATAGCTTGAAGGGATTTGTACGCCCTCCGAACAAGCTATCACCGCATTTGAGAGGATCCAGCACCATTGAACGCTTGATCGTGTTTATTTCTTCACGGAACTGTCCGTCTGCCTCCATCCGTGCATCATACTCATGTTCCCACAAGACTTTGTGAGTGAACTGGGATCCTATAAGTTGATCGGGGTGCGGGTCCACGCAAGACAGTCGGCAGGAGATCTACCGTGGATATCTCCTGCGATTCCACACTCAGGACGGGGGCATCCGTGCCACCAGCAACCGTTAAAGGAGTACACAGTCTTCTCACCAGTGGCACGGTTTTCACTTAGTCCATCAACCCAAAAAACACGACCATTAATCTTAATGGGTACTTCACCCGTGTTGCGGGCATGCTTTATGTATACACCTGTCTGCTGCTGTAGGTGTATGAGCCAGTAAATAGCCTTGGCCATAACTGCGGGGATTGTTTCTGTGAATAATGGCTAAGGTGTCTTTAGGCATGAAGTTATTCTTGAACACGTAAAACATAATGAGGCGATGGTGGTTGCGACTTGCAACGGATCGCATTTGAAACGCCTATGTACATCCTTCTAAAGGCCTGGAAACATACTCAGCACGCGCACATCATTCACGCAATAACGCTCACATTCAAGCTATATTATAAGGACTAGATTCATTAAAACTGTTGTAGTATTGGTTAAAATCTTCACGTTCATCTGTACTCATACATTCATAGTTAAAGTAATGTTTGGGTGGAGGTAGTCCTACGTAATTTAAAGTTTCGCTAGTGAGGAATGTGTAAGGGAAATATCCTTTTGAAACTTCAGCAGCTACGCCCATCACCTTGGGTAGCTTTGCTAATTTACAAGGTGTGAATAATAAAGTGTCTTTAAACTGTACATTACCTCTTATCTGCATCTGTATTATTTGTTGCCTCTTTTCAAGGGATCACCTGTAAATATCTCAGATGACTCGTGCTCAAGCAACTCCTTATAAAGGAACTGTGTGTCAAATTTTGCCCCGTTATGGGCGAGAATATACACAGTCATTTTTTTGAACTTGTCCGCACTTGACAATATAGGACACAAAGAGTTTCACAGGGCTATCGTGGCACTCGTTTTAAAAACGTTTGTACGTTTACCATTTGTGACACTCATCACACTCGATCTCCATACACTCATCACAGATAGTCTGGCTTACAAGTAAATGTGGAATAACCTCTTTGGTTTCAGCGTTCGTGTATGTTTCTATATCGTAGTACACAGTTATACAAGGGTTTTTTTAGGCTTAGCATCTTTCATATAACACACATGCTTTACTCCTCCGCCTTATTTCTATTCATGTAGAGACAGTGAATCATCACATTTATGCTTGAAATTTCCCCAATTATCCATCATGTGAAACATACCACATTCACAGATTCTCATTTTCCTGCACGTGCCAATTGATTTATGGAGCTCAAAACAGTTATTATTGAAAAATGCGTCTACCACATCACTCCCTCTTCTCAGCTTCAACTACACGGCTTTCACATTTGGAGCTTTTACACTGCTCACATACCATGTGGCAATCTTTACAATGTTTCACTATATCATCCGCAAACTCGATACATCCCTTACACAAATCATGATGTCGCCCATATTTTCGACTTTTATCATAACTCGCGTAAAGGTCCCTTATATTACGGATGGGGAGATACGTTGTCCCTGACAGTCCTAAAATAAGTAGGGGTCTTGTACGATCTCTCACACTGCTTTTAAAAACATACACAGTCCTACGACGATCATCCATTCCAAATACAACTATACGAACATTCATTTCCTGTTCAACCCTTCTCAGCTCTTCAGGACCCATTACAGTAAAATTCAAGTTCACAGTCTACAGCTAGTTTACGGGCACGCTCCACTACCGTAGGCAACCAAATGTTTTTGACCCGTGTATTTAGTACAGTAAACATACGTGCTAAGACCACTGCTATAAAGCCGCAACCACGATCAACGTTTATATGCCGTCTAAAAATAGCCTGAGAATTGAAGTTAAGAGTATAAGGTGTGGCGCTATGACCCGCAACACGGTATACACGGTCAATATTTACCGTGAAGTTGTCCATATTGAAGGCTATACTACTTTGAGAGGCCTGCATTATACGGCCTAATATATACTCTATATCTTCAGCTGCCAAACGTCTGAAGGGTATTACTACCGAAAAATCATCTACATCTCCGTCATCTGACCCGAATCCAAAAGACAGCATCGTCCTGACTTCACGTTCGTCGCGGTTCTGAAGGGCAAACTCTACAATACGCTCAACTAGGCGCCGTAGTCCATACTCAACGCCATTGCTATACACGGATCTAGGATCGACCCTGACTATATACCGATTTCTAGTCAAGACTGGGGTGGGGGCAACGGTACGCACCAACTCGAATGTTATGCCATCCTCAACAGAGCGAGAAGCTGCTGCGGGGGATGTACAAGGGCTTGAACAGGAGTAAGGGGATATATTTTTATTTGAGGAAGTTACTATTGTGGGGATTGCGCCGTAAGACGTAGAGGGTTGGGGCTCTACTACTGGTGGTCTAACAACCGGCGCAATCCTAGCACGTTTTATACCTGACGTGGAGGGCTCTTCATCATGTCTCCGCTTTGAATTGTCGTGTGTTACAGGTATCGCTGGTGAGGATTCGTCGGCGGGGAAGGATTCTGTGATCACAACTACACTGTCGTCGGGGTCATCCGTAATGTCGATGATGGGGTGCTGTACCTCATCGTCATTCACGGTTCTGTGGAGAAGAAAACAAAATATAAGGAACAGCACTCAAAATTTGTAATATTTTGTAAATGATCCACTTAGGAGTGTGACGTGTTAGAAATGGACTCTGTAGAAAAATTCAGATTCACGAGCCCATCCACATGTATTATATCTGGACCTACAGGATGTGGTAAAACTGTGTTTATGCTTAAAATCATTAAAGAAAAGGAGAGATGTTCTCGAAATTTGTGCATAAAGTTATATGGTGCTATTCGACGTATCAATCAGTGTTCAACGAGTACCAAGATATTTTGTTCCACAAAGGTGTATATGACGTTAATTCGTTAAAGGGAAATGAACATACAGTCATTGTAATTGACGATCTCATGTTGGAGATGGATAAAACGTTTGCCGAGACATTTACAGTATTCTCCCACCATCTTAACATAAGCGTGTTCTTCATCAATCAGAATCTATTTTTCAAAAATAGATACATGCGCGATGTGTCGTTAAATACACAATATCTAGTCTTATTCGCGCAACGTAGAGATGTATCACAAATTGGGGTATTAGCCAATCAAATGTTCCCGAATCAGCGTAAGGAGTTTTTGGAAGTTTATAAAGAAGCTACAAGCACGCGTTACGGATATTTGCTTTGCGACCTTCATCCGCGAAACACGTTTAGGGTGCTTCTAAGAACGAATATATTTCCAAACGAGCCTGAAACGGTGTATATTCCAGAATGAAAGAGACTAAAGAAATACCGTGAATTAATAAAAATCTATCATCGACTGCCCCGGGCAATGCAGCAGATGTTTATTAAAAATATCGACTCCGACTTTTTAAAATGCATCTGTGAAATCTGTCTTAACGTTATAAATTGCAATGTATCAATGAAACCATCTCAGAAGGCTCGCCTACGCCGTTACAAGAACATAATACGTGCACTCGCTCGTAAAAGTCAAACTGTAGCGAAGAAAAAACGAATTATTGTACAAACAGGAGGGTCATTTCTCCCCATCTTATTTTCAGTTTTGGGTCCTTTACTGACTAGATTAATATAATGAAGAAAGTGGTAGTGATTCCACACGAGGTGTACGCTTCACTGCAAAGGAATCCAGACACGGATCTAGATCCCCGTAAAAGCAGACTTAAAAGAATGGAAAGCGAATTGCTAGCCCTATTAAACAGTGAAAAAACACCTGATGAGAAAAGAATCTTATACCAAGAAGCTCTGCAGAAATTTCTTCACGAGTACGAAAATTATAAGAACCCGACAGAGATTCCTGTGGTTATTAGGCACAGCACGGGGACGATGGACATGGCGACATAGGACCTGTACCCGACGATACAGCTGACCAACCAAAGATTAAGGGATCAGCCACACAACATATCGAGCATGTATTAAAAAGCACCCTCCCACATACATTGAGGAATAAAGGTTTAAGTCTTTATAATCTATTGAATGAGGACCCAGCCATACAATGGACCGATACAGGCGAGATCATTGTGGAAGGATCAAAGGTACAGGGTCGAATATCGTAGACATTGTCCATGATCTGGTGAGAAAGTGGGATAGGCCTCACCATCAGGATGGAAGCATATTAAAGCAAGACTACAACAAATAAATGTCCCAAAACGTTGATAGGAAAAGGTTCTTGGAACATCTGGACACAATTGAAGACGCCGTCACCCCGGCGGTAACACCTTTGAAGAGGAGAAAGAAGAGGATAAACAACGGTCAACCCTACCCACGTGCCTCTAAAATACGCAAATGGCTAACGTATTAAGAACGCTATTATGACATTTCTAACCCAGCCTCCTACGGCGGCGTAGATAGACTATACAGAAGTGTTTACGGAGTAGGAAAAAAAGATGTTGAGAGATTTTTGCGGGAGCAGGACGCTTATACGCTTCATAAAGGTGAGAAAAAGGTTTAAAACAGCCAAGACAACGGCTGCCTCGATTGATTCTATTTGGCAAGCAGATTTAACAGACATGCAAAGATATTCTGTGTATAACGATGGTTACCGTTACATTCTATTCATAATAGATGTATTCTCTAGATATCTGTGGCTAGTTCCTCTGAAAAATAAATCACCTGAAACAGTTGCTAAAGCCACCAAAACGCTAATGTTAAAAGAAAACAGGGTTCCTGGCTATTTTTGTACGGATATGGGGAAGGAATTTATAGGCCGTGCTTTTCAGAACATGTTGACAGAGTTTAATATCAGCTATTACACAACCAATTCTATACATAAGGCTTCTTTAGCTGAAAGAGTTCAACGTACCATAAAGGAACGCATGCACCGCTATTTTACACATAAAAACACATACAGATTTCTAGACATTCTGGAATCATTGGCATCATCCTACAACCGCTCACACCATCGCACGATTGGGACAACACCTAACGAAGTTTTAGAAAGAGGTACGCTCCCGAGAAGAGATGGATCACCAACACCACCACACTCTGCGCGTTTCAAAATCAATGATTATGTAAGGCTGTCGCGTTCGGGAAATAAATTCGCAAAG
This sequence comes from Bathynomus jamesi, assembly GCA_023014485.1. Lineage (NCBI taxonomy): Eukaryota > Metazoa > Arthropoda > Malacostraca > Isopoda > Cirolanidae > Bathynomus > Bathynomus jamesi. Next base: position 74,903 of record JAJOZX010007830.1, on the reverse strand, counting down.
GGTTTTGAGCAAGGATGGACACGTGAGATTTTTAAAGTTAGGGCTATGAGACCTAAAGGTGAGATAATGATGTATTACGTTGAAGATTTGAATGGGGAAGAAATCTCAGGAGGCTTTTACCGCGAGGAGTTGCAGAAAGGCATTTAATTTAGGAAAAAATGTGTTTAAAATTGAGAAAATTTTAGGAAGCAAAGGTTCAGGAAAGAGAAAAATGTACCTGGTGAAATGGCTAGGGTACCCAGAAAGCTTCAACACCTATATAAAAGCTGATGCAATAATGAAGCTTAAATAGTATGCAACATGGCTCCTAACCATTTCTACGTCACACTCCCGTCCTCCTCGTCCCTGTCTGTACACCCTAACAACACACTAGCCAACTTTGTACAGAGCTCCATGGACCCATTGAATTGGGTCGTGATTCGTATGAGGTGGGGATATGTGAACTCCAGTTAACCACCAAATTTTTAACTCTTGAAAAAGCACAGGTCATATTTCTGATCCTTAGAAGCACCGATGAATGCGAAAAATTAGGCATAATCTTAGACAATACTGTACGCTCAACCCTGTGCGGTGAGGGACGGTTCTATAGCATAAATGTTTCGTTAGGAATCGGGCATTATGATACAGCCATGGATATTGTGGAGGGTTTAAACAAGAGTCTTGAAAATTCGTACCTGACAAACGATTTACTTTTTGAAATCGTAAACATAGACACGCCCGCATGCACATTGAGGTTAAAATCAACGCTTAGTAAAAATATTAGAGATAAAGAGCTGTTCACAATTGCGGCTGAGGGCCGATATAGCGCCTTCCAAAGAGAGACATTTCACGAGGCACAACGTGACTTGTCCAGCTTAATGTTTCAATTGAAGATGGAGAAATTTGCTGAAAGCTCTCAGTCCCCAGACATGTGCTATATTTACAGTAATATAGTGGAGCACCAGTTTGTTGGGGATACCCAGGCACGCCTGCTGCGCATTGCCCACATCCCCAACCATAGAGGAAGGAGTTTGAGTATTACATATGACAGACCCCATTATGTGAATGTCGCAACTAATTTAATAACCAATATCTCAATATATATAAGAACGATTGAGGGTGAAAACTTCCCATTCGGTAACGGGAGCTTAACAGTGAAGCTACACTTTCGACGCACTGAGTTATAATGGATAGAAAGCCTTTCACCGTCTATCGAGGGGTGAGATACCAGCGCGGTAGTGGACTTGGGTCCATTTTTTCATCCATACTACGTACGGCTGTTCCTTTGCTGAAGAGGGGTGCCAGATACCTCGGAAGGAAAGCGCTACAATCAGGTCTTAACACTGCAGAAGACATATTGGCTGGGGCTAAACCTAAAGAAGCTCTAAAAAAACATTTAAACGTACACGGGACGAAATCATCAAAGATGCAAAGAGAAAAATGCGTGGTGGTGGGAAGAAGAGAGCTGTCCGGAAGAAGGGTCACGTGGCATTAAACGTAAAAGGATATCAAAAAAGAAGTGCTGTAAGCGAATGAAACCTATGGTTGACCACTTTTTTGACTGATATAAGCTAAGGACATTGATCTCATGAATCATAGTTTGTTTACTACTTGTCGAGAGAGGAGGCACTATTTCTAACTCGTCATGGCACGCTTCATCCACCCATGTAGTTCACAATGCTGTAAATCGGAGCTATCCCTTTTTGAGATGCCTCCAACTCAAGTTTCTATTGAGCACAGTGACTTTATTACAATTAACCCTTTAAACACAATTAGTTCCCCGAGTGCTCCTATAGAATTCGTGATACCCAGCTCAGGCCCTTACTTTTTTGATCCAAGCTGTGTGCACATGTACGCTAAGCTACGTATAGCCCATTCTGATGGAACGGACTGCGATGACAAATATGCTGTATACCCTGAAACAAACTTTCTGCACTCCATATTCAACCAGTGTGACGTATATTTAAATCAGGCCAACATATCGTCAGGCACGGGATACTATCATCTACGAGCCTATCTGGAAAATGTCCTCAACTTTTCCAAAGAAGCGAAGGCTACCTTTTTAAGTGCCGAGGGATATTATCAAACTAAAGACGAAAGTAGTATAAAGGACAAATTTAAAAATTCTAAAAAGAAGATATACGAGTGTTTTGGACGTCTGCACACAGATTTCACTTTCCAGGAGAAGTTGCTTGTGAACGGGGTGGATATGAAAATAAAGCTCACCCGCACGAGTCCTGAGATCTGCTTAAATCTGGATGCTGATCAAGAAGAGGGAGCAAACCCGTTGTGGTTCACATTATGGAGACATACCTCCGCGTACGGCGAGTGAAATTAAGTTCACCAAAACAACTAGAAATTGAGAAAAATTTACTAAACGCTACAGTGAAATACCCTATTAACAGAGTACAAATCAAACTATATACGGTGCCTGCAGGGTTGGCGTCGAAGCAGATAGAAAACATCGCCCTGGGAAATCTTCCTAAAAGGATATTAATCGGAATGCAGGACCATGCTTCGGTGAATGGAAAATATAAAAAGAGTGCCTTTAAATTCGAGAATTTCGGACTTAAAAATATAACTCTATACGTTAATGGCATTGCTTTGGGTGGAACATTGGATACGGACTATTCATCAGACGCTGTGTTACCTCTTTGCGCGAGAGCCTATAGTAATCTGCCCATATTGCAGGTGATTGTGATGAGCTCGGTAATGGGGTAACGCAGAAAGAATTCATTGATCAATTTAACCTTTATCCGTTTGACATTACACCTGACTTATCTGCTAGCGTAAATACGCATTTAAGTCCACAACAGAGCGGAAACATCTCAGTGAGGTTGGAATTCACCAAGCCTATAGACGCGCCTATTAGTGTACTAGTATACCTCGAGTCGCAAGCCCTAATAGAAGTAGATAGATTTAGGAGCGTTATCACTGACTTTTAAAATGGATGCTAATACACTTCAGAGAGTAATGAATAGTGAACGAGTCACACGTTCCAAATTTATCGGCGTGTTTGCGAAGAATGAAACATTGAGTTTGCCAAGTACGCGAGAATGCGGTAGTCTTATTGTGAACACAGATGTCATCGGTAATGAAGGGATTCATTGGTTTGCAATCTATTTTAAAAATAGGCACCGCCTGTACTATTTTGATTCACTCGGTACTCAACCCTGGAGTGACCCTGTTATTGTAAAATTTCTCGCTCAGTTACATATTCCCGAAGTTGTATGGAACCCGTTTCGTTACAAGGATATTTTAGTAATACTTGTGGAATGTACTGCATTTCATTTCTCATGCATATGTCACGTGGTAAAGAATTTATAAATTTTTAAAATTTATTCGACCCGTGTCACACTCAACGAAACGATGAAATGGTATGCAGACAGATAAAAAGCCGTTTTCCAATTGTGCGTACTCGTTGTATAGTATAATGTTTTTTGTGTTATTATATATTTGTAACGTTAGTTTGTATATTCTGTAGTTTAAGATGGTTATTGTACTGATTTCTTTCATTTAATAAATTGATGAAAATATATTGTCTTCTTCCCCCCAAAAAAGATCGAAAAACACTTACATTATTTCGATGTGACATTCATTGCTGACTGTTCGGTATATCCTCCGTATTCAGGTCCATGACACGAGGTTCTTCAAAAGATTGTATAACACGTGTCAAATCCTCATCGGACCTTAAAGGAGAAAGAATAATGTTCATATTGAATCTTTTTTAATAAAAACATATACAGAGTATACATATTGTAAGACAGACCCCATTATGTGAAGATATCTTTGGTTCGCTCAGAGAAGCTCATTTAAGAGGTAATTCCGAATAACATTTATAAAAAACATGCAAAAGATTGCCATAAAAAATTGCGATTTTAGCATAATGGCGAGTATCTAAATGAAGTATTTGACGAGATACTACATCCCCTATATATATGAAATAATCTTCTTTCTGACAGTTTGTGAATAAAATAAAAAATAAAATTATAGACACTTACATTTCTATGGTAGTCCCTTGCGTCGGATCGTAAGGAGCGTCATTGCAAATATCATCAACGGTTTGCGTTGGAAATAATCCATCACGGTCAATCGCGTTAAAAAGATTAATTGCAGTCACTTTCTTGATACAAATCCGGAAAAGGGTAAAGTTCGTGATCCATGGCGGAGGGAATGTTTATTCACTGGCAGAGGGAATGTTTATTCACTGGCGAAAATAGCTACTGTAACCCCCAACTGAAAAAAATTCCTTTTATATGAACAATCAAGCTCCGCCCCAAAAGACCAAGATACACCCAGTGTATCTGGGTGGGGCTATGATAAGTTTGTGTACCAATCGTAACACCGATATAAATAACGGGTCCATGCTTTGGACGACTAACGGTGTCTTTATATTCTCTCCATAGATTTAATACTCGTATTACCCCTTGCATTCTCCGCCACGACAATATTTGTATCTATACTTGGTTTTCTTCAATCCACCCCTTTATCCAATATCCATCGCAACAACCATCTCTATAAAAGATTTCCAGAATGTGCATTATTATTTTTTGCGCCCTACTAATTGAGTCAATTTTTTCGGATGCATGTTATTTGCAACCATACTAAATTGATCCTCAATTTTTCAGATGCCGTTCGTTATAGGAATATATTCATTAGAGTGGTTCAGCTCAGTATCGCAGGAGACAAAATTAGCACCGCTACTCTTTATTACTCTGACATTAACACCACAGTAATATCCTATGACATAAACATCAAATCTAGAAGATTTTTGTGCATTACCATGTTTTGCGCCCATTCTAAACTCAGCTTTCCCAAGATTGCTATATTCTCTCCGTAGATTTAGTGCTCGTATTACCCCTTGCTGTCTCTACCACGTCAATATTTGCGACAATACTTGGTTTTCACCACCCACCCCTTTATGCAATATTGTTCACAACAATATTTTATTATTTTGCGTCCATACTAAATTGAGTCTCAATTTTCGGACGCAAGTTATTTTGCGCCCATACTAAATTGATCTTCAATTTTTCGGATGCCGTTCGTTATAGGAATATATTCATTAGAGTGGTTCAGGTTCAGCTCAGTATCGCAGGAAACAAAATTAGCGTCGCTACTCTTTATTAGTCTGACATTAACACCACAGTAATATCCTATGACATAAACATCAAATCTAGGTTTTTGTGCATTACCATGTTTTGCGCCCATACTAAACTCAGTTTTCCCAAGATTGCTATATTTTCTCCGTAGATTTAGTACTCGTATTACCCCTTGCTGCCTCTACCACGTCAATATTTGCGACAATACTTGGTTTTCCCCAACCTACCGCTTTATGCAATATCGATCACAACAATATTTTATTATTTTGCCGCCATACTAAATTGAGTTTCAGCTTTGATTAATTAATGTATTTGATTTGACTTCTCGCGTAGGCGTGTGGAAAAATTGTATTTAGTTATTGAATTTCTGCTTGGTTGGCTGATAAATGGGTACCCTATGTATCCTACTGGTGGATTAGCCGGCGGTTGAGAGATCGGGGCGATGACATTTCTACTCGCCCGGATTAATGTATTTGGTTTCCAAGTTAAACTGTGGGTCTAAGGCGGAGTGAAATGCTTAACCATTGTTAGAACGAACAATTCGGCGAGAAAGAGTTAATTATTATTATTATTGTAATTTGTAACACCTATATATATATATTATATATATATATATATATATATATATATATATATATATATATGCACACACACACACACATACACATATATATATATATATATATATATATATATGTGTGTGTGTGTGTGTGTGTGTGTGTGTGTGTGTTAATCTTGAAAAATGTATAATAATAATAATAATAATAATATATCCATCCATTTTTTTATTCATTCATTTCAATAACTAAGACGATGATATACAAATTACGTGTAAATAAAAATAACGAAGTTGATAAAATATAAAACATTTTTTAATTACAAGGAACAGTCGCTTGGAGTGCGAAGCGTGTCTTTCAGAGAGAAAGTTTTTGACCCAAATTCCTTCTCGCTAGTTTGTGGTTTTAAAAGGCCTCCGGCTGGACCTTTTGCTGGATATTCTCATTACCTGCCTCCTCTAGCTGTAGTCTGAACACAATGTTAAAATAAACGTATTTGTAAGAGAATAATTATTTAATATAATTGTGTGTGTGTGTGTGTGTATAGATTTGAGAATATGTTAATGGAACGATTTCTTTTGCTAAGCCAATTGTTTAGTGAATTTTTTAATGTTAATTTTGTTTTAATAATTAATTCACTTTAAGGTGAAAATCCGTTTATACAAAGTTTATGACAAAATTAAATAGACACAGTTAATATTCTTTCTATATATATATATATATATATATATATATATATATATATATATAGAGAGAGAGAGAGAGAGAGAGAGAGAGAGAGAGAGAGGAATGACAAAAGAAAATAGACAGTTAATTTATATATATATATATATATAATATACACACATTGATTCACTTGAAAGTAATGAAAACTATAATGTACTATACACAGACTTTGCTAAAGCGTTCGACAAGTGTGACCACGGAATCATAACACTGGTCAACACTCATTTTATTGCCAATCATATTAGAGTGATTTTGGGGTAACTTTGTGGTGCTGATTCCGAATATGACATCGGTTTTGCTAGATTGGCTCTAATTTATGAGATAATTGGTACCCCATTGAAACACGTAAAAATGCAAAAATTTTAATGTTCAGGCGGAGCCTACTTACAAATCGCATTGAAATTGTCTCAAATCATACAAAAGTAAACACATGAAATACATAATGGCATTTTATTCGGTCTCACCATCTAGAATGTTCCGGTAGTTTCCCATATGCACGCGTTATGGTTACGTTTCCTATTAATTGAGGGTATTCATTATCTCAAGAACTAGAGCCAAATCTGAAAAACTACTTTCATTTTGGAATTCAGCAACCCCAAAATACTCTAAATTCGTACGAATTTCCTTGGCAACGAAACAAAAATTTTTTTTTGTTGAGCTGTGTAATACATAAACTGAAATATATGGGAATAACAGGAAAAGTAGGGAAATGGATATATAATTTCCTTAGTGAGCGGAGGCAAGTCGTTACAGTACAAGGAGTATCTTCATTAGAATCAGAGGTCCTCAGCTCAGTACCACAAGGAACAGTATTAGCTCCACTACTCTTCATAATCATGCTAACTGACATAGATGAGGACGTTACCAGAGACAGCACAGTAACATCCTTTGCGGATGACACAAAGATCAGTAGAAAAATAAGAAACACAGAAGACATAGGATCTCTACAAACCGACATAAACAAAATCTACAAGTGGACTGACGACAACAATATGAAGTTTAACACCGAGAAATTTCAGCTATTACGGTATGGAAAAAGAGAAGACCTAAAGTGCATGGAATATTATACCCCAAATGGACAGGAAATTCAGAGAAATTCCACAGCAAAAGATTTAGGAGTTGTAATGACAGATGATGCGAAATTTCAAACACAAAATAAGATAGCAGTAAACAGAGCAAAGAGAATAACGGGTCAGATATTGAGAACCTTTAAACGAAGGGATAGGAATGTAATGATTCCTCTACTGAAAACCCTGATCATACCCAAATTAGAATACTGCTCGGTCCTAACTTCCCCATATAAAAAGAAGACATTAGACAGTAGGAGGGGATCCAAAGAAGCTTCACAGCCAAGATCAATGGGTGCAAAGAACTAAATTACTGGGAAAGGTTACGAGAACTAGACCTATATTCACTGGAAAGGAGAAAGAGAGATACACCATTATTTACACTTGGAAAATAATGGAGAAACTAGTCCCTAATCTTACGCTGAATCCCATAACTCCCCAAACAACGATGGAAAGTAGAAGCGGTAGCCTGTGTCGTATTCCCAAATTGAAGGCGAGACAGGGAACATCCTTAACCCTGAAAGAAAATAGTTTTGTAGTGAGAGGACCAAAACTGTTTAATCAGTTGCCCAAAGACCTAAGAAACACGAAGGGAGTTGCAGTGGAAATCTTCAAAAGAAGACTAGACGCCTGGCTCAGAACAATCCCCGATGAGCCGGGCGTACCTGGCTATGTGAGGTGGAGAGCGCAAGAATCCAACTCACTACTTCACCAGGCCAACTCGAGAGGAGGGGCGACAAGCTTGACCTTCGCGAAATGAGAAATCATCGCGCGGAACCTTTGTAAGGTTGTAAGGTTATATATATATAAGGAATGCCAAAATTAAATAGACACAGTTGATATGATTCTTTCTATATATATAAGGTAAGGAGAAAGTTGTTCAAATGTGTGTGTGTGTGTGTGTATTTCGTCTGAACTATTATTTTGGTGGTTATACGTTTCGTATTATATTATTTTTTGTGCAGTCGAAGACAAATTCTATTTATTTTCAATAATTAATAAACATATTGAATTTTCTATTGTCAATTTCGGTTTCAGAAAGTGTGTGTGCTTTGGTAACGAATTAAAATAAACGGTGGTGTTTAGCAACTCACCCTAATAATGTATACCTGTACAATTAAAATAAAAAATGGTATCTGGCAACTCAACCTTCCTCTATATAAGACCCGCTTGGCTTCGGAGCCATGTTTGCCAGATTGGGCTACTTTTCGCGAATTGGGCTACTTGGAATGGGCTGGCGCTACTAAAATTTAAGACTGGGCTACTTGCGACTTTTGTGCTACTCCCAAAAATTGTAATGCTATTTTGGGCTATTTGGAAAATCGATAAATTTTCTTGAAATAAAATATTAATATATTAGTTTAATATATACATTAATATGAATTCCATATTAATTTAAATTGTACATTTTTTGTTTTGTGTGTATGGTCGACTCGTATACCGCAGCCGTACTATATAACTATACCAGATGTTCAGATCGATCAGAGTCGATCGTGACTCAGTGACTCAATTGTGAGTCTCGAGCCACTGAATCGCGTCTTCAAAAACGTTTAAAAACGTTTTGGAACGTCGCAGTACATATTGATACGCATGCGGGTGTTAAATCGAAGTTTGAATTGAAAATTCAAAATTATGCATTCCGTGATTGGATTCAGGAAGTTAAAACTGATGGAACTAAAACGTATTGTAAAATATGTAAAACTGAGTTGAGAGCACACAAAGCAGATTTAAAAAAACATAGTGAATCATCAAAGCATAAACAAAATTGCCAGTCTATTTCGCAACCAAATTTAAAGCAAGTATTTGCAAATGTTAATAAATCTAGTTTAACTAAATTAGAATTGAAACTTGCAACGTTTGTTGCATGTCATTCATCTATACAATCCATTGATCATTTAAGTGAATTATTTAAAAGTGATATGCCATCTACCTCAAGTGCTGCTAGTTTACGTTTACATAGAACAAAGTGCACAGCGTTAATAAAAAATGTAATTTCTCCTGCATTATTAAAGGAACAAATTACTGAATTAAATCGCGTTTCGTTCTCCTTAATATTGGACGAGTCGACAGACATTGCGTGCGTTAAACATTTATGCGTATGTTGCCGTTATTATAATGCGAAAGAAAATAAAATTGTGTCACAGTTTCTAGGGCTTATTTATGTCACAGTAACGACTGCTGATGCATTGTACAAGGACATTAAAGATTTTTTTAATGGTATTGGAATTAATTTGAACAAGTGCTTTTCAATTGGAACTGATGGAGCTTCAAATCTTTGTGGAATAAATCACTCGCTCTTCACATTAATGAAGGAAGACATTCCAAACTTAATATTGGTTAAATGTATGTCATTCACTTCATTTAGCTTGTTCCCATGTTTCAGAAGAATTACCTTCTAATATGGATTATATGCTAAAAGAAACCTACAATTGGTTTCATCGATCTGCGCTTAGACGACGTATATGGATATATACAAGCTAATTAATGATGGGAAAAATCCACTACAGTTAATTCCTCTCTCATCAACACGATGGCTTGCAAGAAGCAACTGCGTTAAGAGAATCCTCAATCAATGGGAATCGTTAAAACTTCATTTTGAAACTGCTTCTTCGACATGTGACAAATATGTGGCTAGAGAACTTTATGCCATGTACTCTGATGCAGTAAACAAATTATATTTTACATTTGTAATGCCCATTCTTTCTGAATTTGAAAGAATAAATTTGCTTTTTCAAAGTGAGTAAGCAGATCATTGCACGTTGCTAAATGAACTTGAAAATTTCACGCTTTGCATGCTAAGAAGAATTCTGCATCCTCAAAGTGTTAATCTCTCAGTAGACATGCAATTTGCATCAATCTTTCTACCGATTGAACACGTAGACTTTGGGCATGTGTTTTCTGTACAGTTGGCGAATAAACTTAAATATAAGGAAATATCGATAGAGGCTCATAAAAACACTCGCGAAAGATGCCATGGGTTTTTAAAACGAGCTTGTAAGGAACTTCTTGTTCGCATCCCCAGAAATATTGAAACGCTAAAAAAAATAAAAAACATATCGCCTAATGTATGCTTAAGTCACACTCGACCTCCTCTTTTCTGATCTTCCTTTGGAACTAGCTGATCAGTCAAAACTAGAATATCTAGAAAATCAATGGAGACAACTACTTAACGTAGATTGGAAGTGTTTTTCCCCCTGGCTGGTGACATTCCAAGCGATGGTTCATTATTTTGGAACCAAGCCGTGGCAATGAAAAATGCAGCAGAACTATTGTTGCAGGACATTTCACTATTCGCATTAAAAGTGTACAACCTGCCGATAAATAACGCTACCGTAGAGCGACTGTTTTCGCGAGTGACATCAACGAAAACCAAACTAAGGAACCGTATGGGTTTAGATCTCTTAGCCTCTATACTTCGCATCAAAATGATGCTGGAAGAAAGAAACATCTGCTGTTTTAACTTTGAACCTTATTCATCGATGTTAAAATATAATTCCGACATATACAAGAAATCTAACGACGAAGTTGAAAGCAATGAAGATGAAGAAGAGGAGTTATTAAATTCCATACAACTGTGATTTGTGAATCATATAAGGTAAATAAAATTTAGTATTTAAAATTAAATATAACGAAATTATATATACAACCTCACAACCTTACAAAGGTTCCGCGCGATGACTTCTCATTTCGCGAAGGTCAAGCTTGTCGCCCCTCCTCTCGAGTTGGCCTGGTGAAGTAGTGAGTTGGATTCTTGCGCTCTCCACCTCACATAGCCAGGTACGCCCGGCTCATCGGGGATTGTTCTGAGCCAGGCGTCTAGTCTTCTTTTGAAGATTTCCACTGCAACTCCCTTCGTGTTTCTTAGGTCTTTGGGCAACTGATTAAACAGTTTTGGTCCTCTCACTACAAAACTATTTTCTTTCAGGGTTAAGGATGTTCCCTGTCTCGCCTTCAATTTGGGAATACGACACAGTCTACCGCTTCTACTTTCCACCGTTGTTTGGGGAGTTATGGGATTCAGAGTAAGATTAGGGACTAGTTTCTCCATTATTTTCCAAGTGTAAATAATGGTGTATCTCTCTCTTCTCCTTTCCAGTGAATATAGGTCTAGTTCTCGTAACCTTTCCCAGTAATTTAGTTCTTTGCACCCATTGATCTTGGCTGTGAAGCTTCTTTGGATCCCCTCCAGCTGTCTAATGTCTTCTTTTTTATATGGGGATGTTAGGACCGAGCAGTATTCCAATTTGGGTATTATCAGGGTTTTCAGTAGAGGAATCATTACATTCCTATCCCTTCGTTTAAAGGTTCTCAATATCTGACCCGTTATTCTCTTTGCTCTGTTTACTGCTATCTTATTTTGTGTTTCAAATTTCGCATCATCTGTCATAACAACCCCTAAATCTTTTGCTCTGGAATTTCTCTGAATTTCCTGTCCATTTGGGGTATAATATTCCTTGGACTTTAGGTCTTCTCTTTTTCCGTACCGTAATAGCTGAAATTTCTCGGTGTTAAACTTCATATTGTTGTCTTCAGTCCACTTGTAGATTTTGTTTATGTCGGTTTGCAGAGATCCTATGTCTTCTGGGTTTCTTATTTTTCTACTGATCTTTGTGTCATCCGCAAAGGATGTTACTGTGCTGTCTCTGGTAACGTCCTCATCTATGTCAGTTAGCATGATTATGAATAGTGGAGCTAATACTGTTCCTTGTGGTACCGAGCTGAGGACCTCTGATTCTGATGAAGATACTCCTTGTACTGTAACGACTTGCCTCCGCTCACTAAGGAAATTATATATCCATTTCCCTACTTTTCCTGTTATTCCCATATATTTCAGTTTATGTATTATGATTCCGTGGTCACACTTGTCGAACGCTTTAGCAAAGTCTGTGTATAGTACATCATAGTTTTCATTACTTTCAAGTGAATCAATAATGTTGTTGTAGTGTTCCATTAGTTGTGATAGGCATGATCTGCCTGATCGAAACCCGTGTTGGTTATCATTGAATTTTTTCTGAGTTTCCAAAAAGTCATAGATTTTCTGTCGAACTATTCTTTAAAATATTTTAGTGAGATGAGATGTAAGGGACACTGGCCTATAGTTTTTGGCCTCGGATCGATCTCCTCCTTTATATATTGGGACTATGTTCGCGCTCTTCAGGATGCCCGGTATTTCTCCCGTGTCCTAATGATCGTCTCCATATCCAGTATAGGGCTCAGTGATTGCATTCTTGCAGTTTTGATCAGTGTGGCATTCCATTTATCCGGTCCTGCCGCTGAGTGTGTTTTTAGTTTCCCTATGGCTTGTGTAATATCATCCGTCGTAAAGTCGAAATCCGTTATACTTTCCCCTTGTAGTTCTTCTTCAAAGAACGCGTTTCTATCGCATATCAATTTGTCAGTTTTTGGGATACTGAAAGATGATTCATACTGAGCTTTTAATATTTCAGATACTTCTGTTAGATCATCAGATATATCCCTGTTCTCATTTTTTAAAGGTCCGATAGTCGCTTGGTTTTTCGACTTTCTTTTTGCGAAATTATAGAAGTACTTTGAGTTAGCCTTTATCGCTTCTATAGCGTCATCTTCTTTTTCTGTATGCTTCTCGATTTGTTCCTGTATGACGACATCGATACTTTGTAGTTTATCATTTAATATTTTTCTGATGTTGTTATCTTTACAATTACTTAATTTTGCAGTCACTCTTTTTCTCTTTCGGAACAATGCCCTCTTTTGTCTTTCGAACCTGCTTCTCTTTCCTCTTTGTTGTATCTTTGGGACATGTTTTTCCACAATTTCTAGCGTCTTCTCCTCTAACGTCATTAGCATTTCTTCCGTTGTCTTGGCCTCGAAAATCGTTTTCCAATCTATTACTTCCATGCTGGATGTCACATCTTCCCAGTTTATAGCTTTGGAGTAAAAATTAAAAATTTTGAATTTGCTTCTTTCTGTTGTGCGTGTTCTTTCCTTTCCTGTTGCCTTTATATTAGTTGTTATTTCAATGATATTGTGGTCTGATATCATAGTTGGGGATATTTCTACATTATCAATTAGATTACTGTTGTTTGTGAATACCAAATCCAGGCAGTTGTTTTTTCTTGTGTTTTCTGTTATTTCTTGCGTTAACATAAATTCATCAGCTAAAGCTAGTAGCATTTTTACCTGCTCCTGGTCTTCTCGTGTGCCCCCCTTGTCCTGGTGTATACATATATTTTTTCCTATCCTTTTATATTTCATGAATGGGAAATTAAAATCACCACAGAGAAAAATATTTGGGGTTGGAGAGTGTAGATCTTTTACTAAGTTCTTACCTCTGTAATGGAATCTGAAAATTTTGAGGTTGGTGTGTTTGGGGGTCTGTACATTACAATTAGTACCATATTTAATTTTTCAATTTTTGCTGCTACACATTCTACGTAATTGTTTGAGGTACTTATAGCCATTTCTGCTATGTGCCTTTCGCGTGTGTAAATAGCACATCCTCCTTTACGTCTCACTGTTCTGTCGGCTCGGAGGATGTTATAGTTGTCAATTTGTATTTCTTTTTTGTCAATACAGGACTCACAATTTTCACAATTCGCCTGGCAGTCCTTTAGATGAGTTTCCGTGAGGCATGCAAAGTCTGCTCCGGCTTCTTGCATGAGTCCTTTCAGGTATGCAACTTTGTTCGTGGACTGGTTTGATTTAAGGCCCTGTATGTTGGCTAGGATTATTTTTATTTTTTCTTTCTTTTTCGCATACAGGTGGTTCCGCTTTGTTTTCCAATGGGGGTGCCGGTTTCGTTGCCTTGTGGTCCTCCGAGAATTTACCTCTTTTTATCTTTGTCGGTACCTGTTGTCCCGATAACGCATGAAGTGTCTTTGTTCGTACCTTCTGTCCGGCTCTCATTTCTATATTTATATTTGTCAGCTGGTTTTGTAATTGCTGGAGAGTATTTAGCAGCTGAAATGTGTTGGCTGCGTCTAAAAAATTGCCATATATATATATATATATATATATATATATTATTTTGGGCTACTTTGAATTCTATTTCGCTACTTTTGGGTAGTGTTCTCGCTACTTTTCTTGAAAAGTATCTGGCAACCCTGTTCGGAGCTGGCAGTTTGATGATGACAGCTGTTGAATAAAGATATCTCCTTCCTTCCTTCTTAGGTTAAGACTTCGCTTAGTTTCCCTTTGGGGCGTTAGGATGCCCCACCTTGTCCCCCAAAGCCCTCCTCCGTCTATCCTTTCTCTCTTAGGTTAAGGCAACCCCTTTGGGGGGAGGCCATCCTTCCTTCTCTCCCCGAAGACCCCTTCCCCTCAACCTCCCCTCTTCCCCTTGGCTCCTTCTAAGCCAACTGGCTGATTAGGGGCCTATAAGACAACGGCCACTCGGCTGAAGTCTTAGTGTGCACTTGGCTCCTGCCAGGTGAACACCTCTCTTGCTTTCTCTCCTTCTCCTGTCTTTCTCTTGGGGGATAACGCCGCCTCCAAGTTTCATGACCCCTTGTTGCACCTGCAGCATCCCCCAACCCCCTTTGCAGCATTGAGTTGTTGCACACACCCCTCCCCCTTTATTGCATACCCCACCTCCCTTCATTGCATACCCCTCCCCCTTTGCAAAATTGATCATTATCTCTTGCAACATTGCAACATTCTTGCACTCGTCCATTTTTAGCCCATACTACTAATATCATCATCATCATCATCATTATTATTATCATGATTATTATTATTTAGCAGATTAGTTGTGGTTAACTAATGGTTTTCACTGGTGATTTAAAAGTAGTGAAACAAAGTACAGCAGCGGTCAATAAAGCGAACGAAGTGTTAGGTTTTATAGCTCGGAATTTTGAGTACAAATCGCGCGATATTATAGTTCCTCTATAAATCATTAGTTAGACCCCATTTGGAGTACGCGATCCAATTTTGGAATCCGCATATGCGCAAAGATATAGACAAAATCGAAAGAGTTCAAAGACGAGCAACTAAGATGATTCCGTCGCTTAGGTCAAAGTCGTACGAGGATAGGCTTAAAGAGTTAAAATTGACTACACTCGAGACTAGAAGGCTAAGGGGTGATCTAATCTAGGTTTTCAAAATTATGAATGGGTTCGATAACGTAGATAGAGATAGTTTTTTCGAAATAGATGTGCACTTTGAAAATGAAACGACATTATCCATTAGGAGCTGAAAAACGGAAAAAGAAGAAAATAGAGGAGGAGAAGCTTTCCAGTAGCACAGGTGAGATGTGCCACTTGTATATTCTTATGATTACAGTTCAGGCAACTAGGTTAGGCAGACCATCAAGCTAGGCAAGTGCTCAGGAATCGTGTAGAGTAAGCTAGTCTCTGTAATATTTATAATATTTCGAAATGTGAAACTTAATGGATCACATCACCTCAAATTCTGTTCATACAGATCAATTATCAAACAAGATAAGAAAGAGTATTTTAGCAAAAATTAACAGAATATGTAATGTTATGTTCTTCTCAGGAGCACTACTGAAATATTTGGAAAAGCCATCTTCAGCAAAGCCTGATGAGCATCATGAGCCAACAGCAGGACCATCCTCTATGCAACCTCAAACACCAGTAGAAGTAGAGCCTGATGAACCAACAAGTGGTCCATCTTCTGTTCAGCTTCAAACACCACACACAGGCATTTCTACTGAGCAACAAGAACCAAGATCTGCTCCACCGCTTGATCCGTATGACTGGCCAGTTGTCCTGTCAGATGCCTTGAAGATAGATCTGGCGTCTCGAGGACCATTTCAAATCAGTCCAGATTTCACATTCCCTAAAAGAGAGGACGGTAGAAGCGTTCATCACCATTACATGTACAGAACATTAATTAATGGGGAAAAAATAAAGCAAAGCTGGCTGATGTACTCTCGAAGGAATAATGCTCTTTATTGCTTCTGCTGCAAGTTGTCTTCAAGGAAGTCGTACAAACTAATTACGGATGGATTTTCAGACTGGTTAAACGTTGGTTCGCTTCTGAAAGGCCATGAAAATAGTTCAGAACATGCAGATAACATGGCAACATGGAAGGATCTGGAACTGCGGCTAAAAACTGGGAGGACCATTGACCAAACTGAAATGTCATTAGTGGAAGTAGAGCGAAGACGCTGGCGAGATGTTCTCACACGTCTTGTAAGTATAATCCAATCACTGACAGAGAGAAACCTTGCTTTCAGGGGATCTTCCTCTACATTGTACAATTGAGACAATGGCAACTTCTTGAAGGAGGTTGAGCTGCTTGCCAAATTTGATCCAGTGATGAAACAACACATCAGCAGAGTCGAAAGTGGCCAATGAAGTCATTCAAGTTACCTAGGAAACATCATTCAAAATGAGCTCATTGGGTCCATTAGTGGGAAGATCTTGGATGCCATTGTTGCAGAAATAAAACAAGTTAAATATTACTCACTCATTTTAGACTGCACTCCAGACATAAGCCACCAAGAACAGATGTCGATTATTATCAGAACTGTTAAAATGGGTGAAGTACCAGAAATAAAAGAATACTTCTTGGGCTTTCTTGAGGCTTCAGAAAGTACAGGCCTGGTTTTATCAGTTCTGATTCTGAAGAGACTAGATGAACTGAATATTCACTTTGATGACTGCAGAGGACAGTCATATGACAACGGAGCGAACATGAAGCTCTCTAAGTTACTGAACTCTGGAGCTGACTCTGACATTGATGGAAGAGAACTGGCCCTCGAAATTAAGAACTTGCCGACTTTACCTTCACACAACATGACTGCATTGGAGCTTCTCTCCTTCATTCATCAGAAGCAACTGAAGGAACTATACCCCAATCTCTAGGTTGCACTAAGAATTGCCTGCACTCTACCTGTGACAGTAGCGTCAGCCGAGAGGAGCTTCTCTAACATGAAGCTAATCAAGAACTACCTCAGATCATCAATGGGGCAGGATCGCCTCAGAGGCCTTGGCATCATAAACATCAACCAGGACGTTGGCAGGGAGATTTCATGTGATGATGTTATTGATGATTTCGCCCCGAAAAAATCTAGGAGGCAAAAATTTTGAAGATACAAACTGTTCTGTATAACTGTTAGCTGTTACACGATTGTATCGTAGAGTTAGTAATTGTTTGGTAGTTGATAATTGCATTATTTTTTTATACATAGTTCTGTCATTTATTCTAAATAATGTATAAGCTAATTTTCAGGAATTTCATGAAGAGTATTTTTTCTGTTTGTCTTCTGAAAGTACATATTTGTTGTTTTGGACATAAATGTTTCATTAAAATTGTTTCATAATTGTTTTTTATTAACACAGCCATTTTTTGTATGTGTGTGCTGAGGTGATGTAGTAAGGCGTGAGTTGGTGGATGGAGGGGTGGGGCCTCAAATGGGTATACTGCTTAGGGCCCCCTAATGGCTAGAAACGGCCCTGCATATACTCGTATCTGGGCAAGCCTTATGTTTGTGCAGCTGTTGAAAAAAACGATAATAGGGGATACCTTCAGAGGGTACTCGTATGAATCATCATTAGTCATCATATATATACAAACACGTGCGTTAGGTTAGTTTCTTAGGGTAGCGTGATTTAGGGTTCGCACACAATTATGTTAGCTGGTTGAAGGGGTAATCTCTGGGTGGGTGAGGGGTGTCAGTCCCATCTAAATGCACCTTTCTCGCGCACACGCTGCTGCCGTCACGTGCCCCATCCAAGCGCACCCGCGTTTGTTTGTTTGTTTCTTAACACAAAATTTCGCTAGAGTTCATAGTATGACGTAACGGGCACACACACACACACACACACGCACATACACACACACACACACATATATATATATATATATATATATATATATATATATATATTCAGACCAACAAAGACCCTAGGATCCACTCATGGCTGCTCTACCTAACTGTGTTCGTAATCGTGTATTGTGTATGTCCTCCGTGGTGGCGGAGGGGACCTACAATTTTACGTGGGTTCCGAACCACAAAAACATAAGAAATTTATGTAAAAACTGCCGGTAAATTGGCAACTACCAATTTTTACGAAACTAAATAATTATCAATTTAAAACCAATTAATTATCGATTTAAAACTAAAGATAGAATCTCTGGATCCAGAGGATCTAGTCATAATAGACTACTATCCACAAATATGTTACACTCTATATCTATTTATAACGGACATGCAAATATATCAGATCCAAAGAATCCAGTCAATTTCATTACGGTATCCATCAAGTCACGGTCCATATCGATTGCGGACCAAGTCAAAATTTACAATCATATACATTACAATATATACACTTACAAGAAAAAGTGTAGGTGTGGCTGTAAAGACTGTATAGTAATATAGAAATGTGTGTGCACCCATTTTGGGTCTCCCATTTAAAGGTGTTTGTGGGGCAAGTGAAGATCATGAGTTTTTCAATACCTCACAGTACTATGGGGGGCACCGCTCGGCAGAGGAATCTCTTTAAATGGGGTGTGTAAGGACAGAGAGTATCCCCTAACCCAAGACGCTGCCTCCCTATATCCCACAACACTTGTGTTGAGCTGTGGGATCTATCCCCAGAAAGCCTTAATTTTACTACCTTAAACTATACACTTTCTATCAACATATGCGTCTAATCGATTTTTAAACATGTTTATAGACGTGCTACTAATTACTTCTACCGGCAAACTATTCCAGCTATTTACTATTCTATGCGTAAAAAAGTTTTTCGCAACTGCTGTCTCGAACCTTCTACTTGTCAACTTACACCCGTTATTTCTAGTCCTATTATATTGAGATATTTCGAAAAAGCTATCTCTATCTACGTTATCGAACCCGTTCATAATTTTGAAAACCTGGATTAGATCACCCCTTAACCTCCTAGTCTCGAGTGTTGTCAATTTTAACTCCTTAAGCCTATCCTCGTACGACTTTGACCTAAGCGACGGAATCATCTTAGTTGCTCGTCTTTGAACTCTTTCGATTTTGTCTATATCTTTGCGCATATGCGGATTCCAAAATTGGACCGCGTACTCCAAATGGGGTCTAACTAATGATTTATAAAGTGGAACTATAATATCGCGCGATTTGTACTCAAAATTTCGAGCTATAAAACCTAACACTTTGTTCGCCTTATTGACTGCTGCTGTACTTTGTTTCGCTACTTTTAAATCACCCGTGACTATAACTCCTAAATCTTTTTCCTGCTCTACGCTTGTTAAATCTTTCCCTGACATACTATACGCAAAATTACCGTTACGTGAACCTATATGCAAAATTTTGCACTTATCAACGTTAAATCTCATTTGCCATGTGACTGACCAATCAACGATTTTATTCAGATCTTCCTGAATTTACCTCTATCTTCGTCATTAATCGCCCTACCACCCAGCTTCGTGTCATCCGCAAACTTTGAAACTGTACTGACTAGGCCGACATCTAAATCGTTAATATATATAAGAAAAAGCAAGGGGCCCAATACAGAACCCTGAGGAACGCCACTAGCTACATTAGCCCAACCCGACTCCGCTCCATCAACGACCACCCTCTGTTTCCTGCCTCGCAACCACTCTTCTAGCCAATTTATTACTACACCCCTGATTCCATGAGCCTTAGTTTTTTCAATGAGTCTTTTGTGCGGCACGGTGTCAAACGCTTTTTGAAAATCTAAATACACTACATCAACCGCCCGATGTCTATCGTAAACGTCAACCACGCTTTGGAAAATTCTAAAAGATTAGTTAAGCAAGATTTGTTTCGCCTAAATCCGTGCTGCGTATTTCTAACTAGCTTATCGGAATTCTAAGTGTTCGACTATACGATCCCTAATTATTGATTCCAGTAGCTTACCTACAACAGACGTTAAACTGATTGGTCTATAATTTCCCGCCGCACCTTTATCGCCTTTCTTAAAGATAGGTGTAACGTTTGCTAACTTGAAATTATCTGGTACGCACCCCTCAGAAATAGACGCATTAAAAATCTTTGTTAGCGGCACAACAATGCTATCTTTTAATTCTTTTAGTTGTATGGGATATATGGAATCCGGCCCCGGTGATTTACGCGTTTTCATTTTATCAATATAGCGCGTTACCACCCCTTCACTAACCACTATATTATCCAAAATATTACCATTATCAAACGGTATTATGTCCATTACCGTAGAGATATTTGTTACATCTTCTATAGTAAAAACTGACGTAAAAATTCGTTTAGCAAGGTAGCCATTTCCTTGTTTTCAGAAACTAGATATCCGTTTAGATTTTTCAAAGGCCCCAAGACGCTTTTTACTGGATTTCTATTATTGACGTATTGAAAGAATCGCTTGGGGTTTTCTTTACCGTCACGAGCTATGGAGATTTCAAATTCGCGCTTGGACTTTTTATTACACTTTTCGCTTCACGCCTTAGAGATATGTAGTTGTTTCGTAACCACAAATTGTCTTTATCGCACTTATGTAGCCTATAAGCCCTATCTCTACTCTTTATAATGTCTCCTACTCTAGAAGTAAACCACAAGGGCTAGTTGTTTACTTTCGCACGTTTAATTTTGTACGGTACACATTCCTCATTTATAGTCCTAAATACTGTTTCGAACGATTCCCACATTAGTTTTGCGTTGGAGTTCCCCATCACGTTTTCCCAATTGACGTGTGACAATTTATTTCGAAATTTACTAAAGTCTGCGTGCTGGAAGTTAGGAATTTTCGTCGAGTTAGCTGGTTTCGAGTGACTTACTGAGAGGACAAACTCTACCATATTGTGATCGCTATTGCCCAACGGTTCTATTATTTGAAGATCAGTAATTAGCCTATCATCCGTAGTTATTACTAAATCAAAATACTGTCCAACCTCGTAGGTTCCCCAACCTTTTGAATAAGAAAGCTATCCTCGAGAAAATTAACTAAACGATTACCTTCCGCGTCTCCCTGCATTGTATCGTAATTTACGTTAGCGCAATTAAAGTCACCCATAACTAAAGCCTGCTCACTACCGATTATTCGCTTTAGTTCACGATATAACGCTTCGTCCGTATCAGCTGTTTGATTAGGGGGCCTATATATAACCGCAACAACAAGTTTGAAATCGTTCAATTTAAGTTCTGCTATAGTCGAATCTATCGGTTCTGGAATTGTGTGCTTTACTTCTATAACGTTCGCTATATTATCTTTGATATACAACATAACACCGCCTCCTCGCCTACCTATTCTGTTTTTAACAAAAAGTCTATAACCTTTAATTTGATACTCCCCTACAAAGTCACGAGTTTCAGTGCTAAGCCACGATTCATTTATCGCAATTATATCATAGTCTTTACAAGCAATTAAAGAAAAAAATTCGTTTATTTTATTTCGTAGGCTACGAGCATTTAAGGATAGAACCTTCAAATTGTTTGTAATTGCGACAACTTCGCGAGCGCAGTGGAAATTTATGGAATTTACGCTGGGACTGGTTCGAGTTACGGCAGCCTGAAAAGAAGAGACAGTATTATGAAATAGTCTTCCTAAACGCGCAGCTCCTACGTCATTAAGATGAAGTCCATCTCCGAGGAACAAGTCCCTCCTGCCGCAGAAACTGTTCCAAAAATTCTCAAAATGCACTCCTTTCTGTTGGCAAAGAGACTTTAGGTTATTGTTAATATAGGTCGCCTTGCTGTAGAAATCGTTACGATGGATAATTCGAGGCAGTATACCTGTTAAAACAATCTTATTAGTTTTTTCCTTTAATCGCTCTAGTAAGTCCCTGTACCTAGCCAGCAGTTCTTCCGATCTAGAATTTAAAACGTTATTAGTACCGACATGAATAACATACGTTGTGTCCTCGGAGGTACCATCTGTAAATTGGTCAACACTATTAGTTATATCCTCCACCCTTGCACCAGGGTAGCAGTAACGGCGCCTACGACGAGGGTTTCTCCCACAGAATTCCTCGAGCTGTCCTCGAACAATGGAATCGCCAACGAGTCGTATTTCCGGTTCATCATCATCTTCAAAACCTAAAACAGAAAACTTATTGTTTGTTATTATTGGTAGACATGTCTTAGGTTTTCTCAATGGGGCTCCATTACGCACTCGAACGAAGGGTTGGGAACTAGGAGAAGAGAGAGGGCTATTAATACTATTTATATTATTAATAGAAACTGAGGCAGGAGGAGTCGCAACTGGAGTCTCAAGGGATTCTAATTTTGCCGTCAGGAGCATCACCCTTTCTTCAAGGCTTACTCTGGCCTCCTTCTCACGTTCTAACTCGTTCCTCAGCACTTTTAAGTTTGAGCACCACCTGCAAACTAACTGTTCATTATTATTAGCCATTGTAAACGCGTAAGCGGCAAATTTCCCTTCACAGCGACTGCAAGTACTTGACGGGGGTGCCATGCTTTTAATTAGTTAAAAAAAAAAAAAAAAAAAAATACGAGCGTTTGGAAATTAATAAATTACAATGTAGGTCTACCGCGTTTTTGAAACGCAGAAACAGGTTCTTGTAACACAAATCTATACTAAATGCATATAGAATTAAGCTACCGACAAAAGATCTGTAAAAGAAGAGTATTTATAACACTTATCTGTCCGCGATTTGACCCGACTTTTTTCCCTTTTCTTCACACGGTGCGGGACAACACTCTACCTGACCTCTCGAAGGAAGGAAAAATGAACCTTATGTCAGCACGTTTTTTGATAGATTTGAAAAACAACACGGCAAGCCACGTTTGATCAAATAATATAGTATTGAATAACGACAATAAATGAAATATATTCGTTAATGAATGATTAGTAGCACGAAGTAATTTAGTTATGAATGCACCGAACACTATTTTTTTTTAAAACACTTCAACGAAAACCACTTATTCAATTGATAACAGGACACTCGATAAAACACGTCTGTTCACAAGGAAAGACTGATCACGAATATATATATATATTGAATTTTCCCTTATCACCATTCCCACCCCCTTATCTTATCTCCCATTCCCCCTTATTATTCCCCACCCGAATATATATATATATATATATATATATATATATATTTCTCTTATTACCAGCCCCGTCCCCACCCTCCTTTGAGAGATTGTATGTTCGCATAGCTATGGACCAGAAAGATCGCCAATTCCCCTTATCACCATCCCTTATCCCCACTCTCCCATCTCCCTTATCTTATTATCCGCCGCCACCCTTCGAGAGATTATGTTTACACAGCTGTGGACCAGAGAGATTAAAATTTTGCTTTTTTCCCCTCTTCTCTTTCTACCCTCTTTTTTCCCTTTATCCCCCTCACTCCCATACTTAGTGCCTGTCTCAGCGCCCTCTGGTTGGCGAAACGCGTACAATGAATCAACCAATCAACCATCTTCAGTTTAGTTTAACTATCCCGAGAATTGTTACTTACCCCATTAACGCCCAGCATCCTTTTTTGAGGACGCACTTTAACACTACAATTTTGGTTGGAACTTGAAAGTGAAATTTTTAAATATTAATTTTTAATTTTTAATTTTTAATTTAAATTAAAAATTAATATTTAAAAATTTCACTTTTAAGTTCTAACCTAAATTGTAGTGTTAAGATGTGTCCTCAAAAAAGGATGATGGGCGTTAATGGGTTAATTAAGGATACAGTAAAGTTTTGTAGATGATAATAAACCCCATATTTTTCAATTAATTAATGCGACTCGGTGGTGTAGTGATTAGTGTTTCTGACTGCGAATCCATCGGCCACGGGATCGAGACCTAATGACGGCAGGCGGCGCGCAGCAAAACCCACCTGTTCACCTTTTCACACAATAAAAATTGGTTGGTAGATAAATGGGTACCTTGGGTAGCCTAGTGGTTACGACACTGGGCTGCTATGGGACGTGGTTCTGATTTCGCGTTAAACTGTAGGTCTAAGGTGGAATGACAAGCTTGACCTTCGTCAGAATGAACAATTCGGGCGAAAGCAAAACCAAGGTTAACCAATGTTAATTCGACAAAAAATATTTATTCTGGTATTCTCATAAGGTTGGATGAATGTAGCCAGACAATGCCTCTCCTATTTACAGTTTCATTTTGTAAAGTTGGAATACGATTTCATTTGTACTTTTTGTTGCGTTCTGCTATCGTTTCATCCTACTTTTCTTTTTTTTTTTTGTCTCATGCATTTAGCTCCTCAGGTTTCTTGGAGGCGCCTCTTTGGCGCTGATGTGTTTCCATCGCCTCCTCGATTTTCTTGCGCCATTCTTTGCATTTCTTCATCATATTCTCCACTGCTTGTCTTCATTTCTCACTTTTTCTTCGATTATTATAGAACGATCCACTCTTGAACAGTATTTTACCTACTCAATTTTCTAGCATTCAAGATGAACACTCAAAATGTTAAATCTTGTTCATAAACTTCGTATTTACGAAGTAATGTTTCAGTGCATGTATTAAATATATTGAAATATTGGTATCCCCACCAAACTTTACGGTTGAGAAATGTTTTCCAAGTGTTTGGATCCTCATGCGGAGTTAGACAAGGCTCCTTGCTTTCTCTTCTGCTCTTTAATGCGTACAAAGGGTTGTCAAAAGTAAATAAACACCTTCGGTTTTGCCATAGTTTTTTATTTGATAATAAAAGTAAATAAATAATTATGGATTTATTGAATAAATATAATTAGAATACTTTCCCCTTTGCAGAATGTAAAACTAATACATGTTCTGGTATTCCATTGATGAGCTTTGCCACTTGTTCTTGAGACAGTCATCGTGGTGTCTGTTACTCTGTTTACTTTTGTCAACCATCTGTATATAAATAACTTAATTACTTCACGCAACGAGGCCAAAGTAGGATGCCAAGCATATAATATAAGGCTACCAGTTTATACTGATGACATGGTATTAATAAGCCCTTTGATTAAAGATGTGATTTATCGCGAATTATATTCGCATGATACTGCTTTCAGTTTCACCGAAATTAAGTTTATGGCTGCATTTCCCTACCACGATCTCGAAACAATCAGACACCATTATTTAGAAAATAAAAGGTGAATAAAGGAAGAGGTACGAGAATTCATAGATTTGGTTTAGATTATCACCTTCAATTCCTTGTTTTAATATTCAAGGTTCTCTGATAAAGCTAATGTGATAATAGGGAATTTCAGATCGCTTAAAAGTATATTTTCCAAATACATAAATTAGTTTATGTAAGAATATAAAATTAATAATAAATATTAAGGATTATTTTTATGTAGATTATGTGTGAAAAGTAAGTAATTTTAGGTTAATCGAAGAATAATTATAAAAATAATGAAACAAAGTTGTTATTTGCAATACCTCAATTTAGACCAAAAGGAAAGAATAAATAAAGGCTTTGTTTCTTCGAATTAAGAAATGGGTTTTTTTTTAACCAAACAAAAATGAGGAGCTGAAGCTGTATGCAATTGTTCTCGGAAGGCAAAACTCTTCGTGTTTCGTTTAAAAGAAACATACTATTCAGATCATGTTAAGTTTTTAATATCATATGTAATCGTTACTCTTCTCTCTCTCTCTCTCTCTCTCTCTCTCTCTCTCTCTCTCTGTATGTAACGTATCCTTAACTAAGAGAGAAAAATATACATGTAATTACACTCCACCATCACTTATTGTTTGGGTAAAATGAATGAAGTGCCATATTACACTCACTCAGTCTCTCGATCAAGTGAGTTAGTAGGCCCGAAGACGAATGAGTAAAACATTATTATAGAATGGATAAAAATGAATTACGATACCGTAATATACATGTTTCACGTCCGATACTCTCTCTATTAACCTATAGTTAATTAAAGGAGTTAATTTTAACATAACCTTTGATTAAGGTATCAGATATATTAACTCAAAATATGATCTTTGAAGATGTTCTACAGGAAAAACATTCGCAGTTTCCCCAAAGAGGGATGTGAGAATGGAAATTTCTCTAGATCTTCGATCGAATCAACTCCATATGAGGTACTAGTTGACTGCATGCCCTCCCAAGGTCAGCTCAACGTCGACGATTCGAATTTGTACGGATTAGACAACATTCCTTTGACATTTCCTCCTCGATTCTAAGAAATGGAGAGAAGATGGATATTGCGTTCTGAGATTCAATTTAAACAAAATTTCAAGGTTATTCTAGTTTACCTTTAAGCGTCACCTCATTTTGCTATTGATGGTGCATGGGGGAAAGTATGACGAGCTCTAATATATATATATATATATATATATATAACGTAAAGAACGACGCTTGTATAGGAGATATTCCGCGCAAGACGAGAGAGAGAGAACGAAACAAATGAAAAAATGAGGTAACCACCCGGGAATCGAACCCGGGATCTTCCGATTGCCGGTCAGATGCGATACCATTACACCATGGGCCTCACTCTTCCAAATGCCGTAATTCTTCTACATACTCGCAGAAACCAATGCCCCAAGGGGGCACCTCCCGCATGCCGTAACATTATATACATTCAACTGCAAAGAACACGCAGTATAAATAACGTAAAGAACGACGCTTGTATAGGAGATATTCCGCGCAAGACGAGAGAGAGAGAACGAAACAAATGAAAAATGAGGTAACCACCCGGGAATCGAACCCGGGATCTTCCGATTGCCGGTCAGATGCGATACCATTACACCATGGGCCTCACTCTTCCAAATGCCGTAATTCTTCTACATACTCGCAGAAACCAATGCCCCAAGGGGGCACCTCCCGCATGCCGTAACATTATGTACATTCAACTGCAAAGAACACGCAGTATAAATAACGTAAAGAACGACGCTTGTATAGGAGATATTCCGCGCAAGACGAGAGAGAGAGAACGAAACAAATGAAAAAATGAGGTAACCACCCGGGAATCGAACCCGGGATCTTCCGATTGCCGGTCAGATGCGATACCATTACGGCATTTGGAAGAGTGTATGTTTTATAAATATAAGATTAGTGCTATAGTAACATTATTAACAAGAAGTTACCGTATTTGCTCGGATTACTTTTCGTTAAACGAAGAATTTAAATTTTTAAAACAGTACTTTATTAACAATTACTACCCTTCTCATCTATTCGATAACCAATTAAAGAAATTTTTAAATAACACTTTTGATACTAAACTCCCCATAACTACAGTACAAAAAGAAACCAGATATATTAAATTACCTTTTTATGGTTATTTATCATTGCGTATTCGAGGTGAATTGTCCAAACTGCTCAAGTCTAGTTATCCCCAAATAAATTTTAGATTCGCCTTCGTCAACCCACTTAAATTATCAAATTTTTTAAAGTTCAAAGATGAATTCCCCAAAACTGTATGCCCCAATGTTGTTTACAAATACACGTGCGACAGCTGTAAGGCTGCGTATATTGGCAGCACTCAACTCCAACTGGAGGTGCGCCTTTCTCAACATTTGGGCTTGTCAGTCCGTACCAACCGTCCCCTCAGTAGCCCTCCACAATCCGCAATTAGAAACCATAGTAATGAAAACGACCATCCCCTTCACAAAACTCAGTTTGAAATTTTAACTAGATCCAATAACCTTACAGAACTCCGAATTTTAGAATCTTTGTACATCTATAGAAACAAACCCTCCCTTAATAATAATAGCTCATCCTACAAATTACAACTCTTTTAACTAACCAACCGATTCTCACAGACATACCCTTTCTAATCCTCTGACCATCCAGTGTTCTCTTAGACTTTGCCAAGTATGGAGGTGGATGTAAACATTGTGTATTTACCTATTGAGGTAATTTAATTTAATTTTAGTTTTTATAGTGATGAAATTTAAATGATTTTAATTTTGTATTGATGCAATTTTCATTTTTCTTTAAGGTTTTAATTTTAATGGTTTTAATATTGTATTGATGTAATTTTCACTTTTCACTTTTTACTTTTGTTTTAAGGTTTTAAGACTTAATTCACTGATGATGACAAAAGATTTGTCGAAACGTCTGAAGTACAAATAAATGAAAATGTTTGCCGTTGTGTTGATCCAAGAGTTCAAAGACGAGCAACTAAGATGATTCCGTCTCTTAGGTCAAAGTCGTACGAGGATAGGCTTAAAGAGTTAAAATTGACTACACTCGAGACTAGGAGGTTAAGGGGTGACCTAATCCAGGTTTTCAAAATTATGAATGGGTTTGATAACGTAGATAGAGATAGCTTTTTCGAAATATCTCAATATAATAGGACTAGAAATAACGGGTGTAAGTTGACAAGTAGAAGGTTCGAGACAGCAGTTGCGAAAAACTTTTTTACGCATAGAATAGTAAATAGCTGGAATAGTTTGCCGGTAGAAGTAATTAGTAGCACGTCTATAAACATGTTTAAGAATCGATTGGACGCGCATGTTGATAGAAAGGGTATAGTTTAAGGTAGTAAAATTAAGCCTTTGTGGGGATAGATCCCACAGCTCAACACAAGTGTTGTGGGATATAGGGAGGCAGCGTCTTGGGTTAGGGGATACTCTCTGTCCTTACACACCCCATTTAAAGAGATTCCTCTGCCGAGCGGTGCCCCCCATAGTACTGTGAGGTATTGAAAAACTCATGATCTTCACTTGCCCCACAAACACCTTTAAATGGGAGACCCATAATGGGTGCACACACATTTCTACATTACTGTACAGTCTTTACAGCCACACCTACACTTTTCCTCGTAAGTGTATATATTGTAATGTATATGGTTGTAAATTTGACTTGGTCCGCAATCGATATGAACCGTGACTTGATGGATACCGTAATGAAATTGACTGGATTCTTTGGATCTGATATATTTGCATGTCCGTTATATAATAGATATAGAGTGTAACATATTTGTGGATAGTAGTCTATTATGACTTGATCCTCTGGATCGAGAGATTCTATCTTTAGTTTTAAATCGATAATTAATTATTTTTAAATTGATAATGTATATGGTTGTAAATTTTGACTTGGTCCGCAATCGATATGGACCGTGACTTGATGGATACCGTAATGAAATTGACTGGATTCTTTGGATCTGATATATTTGCATGTCCGTTATAAATAGATATAGAATGTAACATATTTGTGGATAGTAGTCTATATTTGCATGTCCGTTATATAATAGATATAGAGTGTAACATATTTGTGGATAGTAGTCTATTATGACTTGATCCTCTGGATCGAGAGATTCTATCTTTAGTTTTAAATCGATAATTAATTATTTTTAAATTGATAATGTATATGGTTGTAAATTTTGACTTGGTCCGCAATCGATATGGACCGTGACTTGATGGATACCGTAATGAAATTGACTGGATTCTTTGGATCTGATATATTTGCATGTCCGTTATAAATAGATATAGAATGTAACATATTTGTGGATAGTAGTCTATATTTGCATGTCCGTTATATAATAGATATAGAGTGTAACATATTTGTGGATAGTAGTCTATTATGACTTGATCCTCTGGATCGAGAGATTCTATCTTTAGTTTTAAATCGATAATTAATTATTTTTAAATTGATAATGTATATGGTTGTAAATTTTGACTTGGTCCGCAATCGATATGGACCGTGACTTGATGGATACCGTAATGAAATTGACTGGATTCTTTGGATCTGATATATTTGCATGTCCGTTATAAATAGATATAGAATGTAACATATTTGTGGATAGTAGTCTATTATGACTTGCTCCTCTGGACCGAGAGATTCTATCTTTAGTTTTAAACCGATAATTAATTATTTTTAAATTGATAATTATTTAGTTTCGTAAAAATTGGTCGTTGCCAATTTACCGGCAGTTTTTAAATAAGTTTCTTATGTTCTTGTGGTTCGGAACCCACGTAAAATTGTAGGTCCCCTCCGCCACCACGGAGGACATACACAATACACGATTACGAACACAGTTAGGTAGACCAGCCATGAATGGATCCTAGGGTCTTTGTTGGTCTGAAACATTATAACATTATAACATTATATATATATATCATGCAAAATCATGTGTATTTATGCATGATATTCCAAATATATATATCTTATGATACCTTGTGATGGTTTCGAAGGACGTTTCAGGATCGAGCTGTGGTCGACCCCTCTGCAGCATCCTGCCTCATTTGGGGGATTTGTTGGAGGAGGGAATTGGTTTTCGAGTTCCTTCTGCCCTCATAACCAGTCACGCATGGCTGTTCAGGGACTTTGCACAAGAACCTGTCCAGCTAATTCTTGAAATTATTGAGGTCGGTGTGCTGGAGATTCCTCAGCTCTTTTGGCAGAACCATTAAAAAGTTTCGGCCTCCTATTCTGAGGGTATTTTCCATCCTCGTCTTCATCGCCCCCTGTCTCACCGTAGCTGGCACAGTACAGAATCTGCTTCTTCTGTCATTTCATTGTGTTTCTATTTCATTTCTAAGGTTAGGGACAAAACCCTCGAGTATTTTCTATACGTGCATTATTATGTACTGTTCGCGTCTTCTTTCCAGAGAGAAGAATTTCAGTGATTGTAGGTTTCACCTTTTCGTTTCTTCTACCTTAGACGTAAAGTTCTTTGTATGGCTTCTATATTTGCAATGTTCCGTTTTCTGTATGGGCTTGTGGGTACTGAGCAATACTCAGTTATTGTCGGACTAGTCACTAGACTCTTCCATAATTTCAGCATGATGTTTGCTTTTCTGCTATGGAAATTCCTCCAGATAATTGCCAGATAATTATCTAGCTGTTGTAATCTTAACTTTATAGTGCTGTCTGAGTTCTGCATCCGACATTATTACTACAAGGGACCAAGATCCTTGACTTGTGGGTTTGGTGTATGTCTCTCTTGTAGTGTTTCTTACCCTTTATTCCGTAGTACCTTGTAGCTATATCTTAAAAGTTGCAATTTAACTTCGTTAAACTTCATATTGTTGTCTTCTGCCCACTGAATAATGTTTCAATGTAATTCTGTAATTTTTCTATGTCACCTTCGTTTGATATTTCCTCGCATAGCTTTGTGTCATCCGCGAAGCACGATACTATACTGTTATTAATATCTACATCAATGTCTACGATCATTAGTATAAAGGAGCTAGGGAGCTAATACTGTACTTTGTGGAACAGAGCTGACGACTTCTGAGACTTCAGACTTGACTCCATTTACTACCACTCTTTGTGTTCTTTGAGTCAGCTTTCCAATAATTCCTGTATTCTTAAGTTTGTGTGCTATAATTCCATGATCAAATTTATCGAAGGCTTTAGCAAAATAAGTATATATATATACACACATACCGGTATATATATATATGTATATCTAACAAATGAAAAATGAGGTAACCACCTGGGAATCGAACCCGGGATCTTCCGATTGCCGGTCAGATATGTTAACCACTACACCATGGGCCTCGCTTAATCAGAAGTCGTAATTCTCCTACATACGAGCAGAAACCAATGCCCTGAGGGGGCACCTCTCGCATGTCGCACATATATACATTTTAACTGCAAACAACACACAGTATAATTAACGTAAAGAACGACGCTTGTATAGAAGAACGTTCCGCACAGATGAGGAGAAAGAACGAACAAATGAAAAATGAGGTAACCATCCCGGGTTCGATTCCCGGGTGGTTACCTCATTTTTCATTTGTTCGTTCTTTCTCCTCATCTTGTGCGGAACGTTCTTCTATACAAGCGTCGTTCTTTACGTTAATTATACTGTGTGTTGTTTGCAGTTAAAATGTATATATATATATATATATATATATATATATTATTATATATATATATATTAGTGATGGGACGATACCAAAATTTTTAACGATTCCGATTCCGATTCCGATATCACTAAAAAGTCTCGATTCTGATACGATTCTCGATTCCGATTCCGATTCTCAATATTTTTAAATATAATTCTATACTTGTTTTTTCTGGAAATTGTCATATTTTACTCTGGTAAGATTAACTATTTACATTATGAGTATGGTAATATAAATTATAAATTATAATAGATTGGTTTAAAAATAAAAATCAACTGTAAGTTGTAACAATTCATTTTAATCTTCTTGATTACACATCATGGATATACATGTTTTAATGTATAGCTACAATACAATAAAAATAAAATTTGTTATCCTCTTTCATTTAATTTTAAAGTTTACATTGCAAAACTGGTTTAATTAAAAGTTTAAAAAAATCCTTTTACTCAAAAAGGAATCAAAAGCAAGTTAAAGAATCGTTTTAAGAATCGGAAATCATGGTACAATTCTCTCGATTCCGATTCCGATTCCTTAAAAATGCTCGATTCTTCCGATTCTCGATTCCGATTCCGATTAATCGTCCCATCATTAATATATATATTATATATTATATATATATATATATATATATGTGGTGTGTGTGTGTGTGTGTGTGTGTGTGTGTGCTGCAAACCCACAAGAAAAAGAAAAACGATTCCAAGGCCTTTCGTGTATTCAGAGCTATACCTCGTCAGGGAATGAAGAGAGGCAAGATGCCCATAAATATATACAACGTAGCGGAAACCAAACAATTAGCACATACTTAACAAGAGTTAATGAGAGGCAAAAGGAATTTTAAGAAGATATTGTCAATTTTATACATTCCCGCACTGTTATTGAAATTTGGATTGGCGATGGGAAATCCCCTTTCACCTGTACTAGCTAATTTATATATGGAATTTTTTTTAAAGTAGAATTTTGCCTTCGATTGTTAATTTTAACCTGGTTTGGTACAGGTATATAGATGATATTTTATGCCTTTGGCCTAATAATTTGGATGTTGACTTATTTCTTGATAGGCTCAACAATTTAGTCCCATCTATTAAGTTCACAGTTGAAAAAGAAAATGATAGAAGCCTATCTTTTCTGGATCTTAAAATTTGGAGATGCTCTAATCAGTTCAAATTTGAAGTCTATCGCAAGCCTACTAATAATAACTCTTATGCGCATTTTTATTGTGACCATCGTCCCTCGATTAAATCCTCTATTTTCTCCGCTATGTTTATGTTTCTTAGAACATTGAGAGTCAGTCCTGAATTTTTAGATTCCGAGTTATGCAATATCATGAATATTGGTACTAAATTATGTTATCCTATTTCATTTTTAGATAACTGTCTTAGGAAATCCAAGAATAGGTATCATAATAATGTAACTGTAAAGGAATTTGAGCGTAAAAATATCCGTAGCCTACCTTACCATGTTAATTTTCAATATCTTCCGACTTTACTTAAAGCAATTGGCATCAATGTAGTCTTTAAGTATAATAATACTGTTAAATCACGCCTTAATAAAGAATAGCCTGGGAAAATGTTGTTGGTTGTGTGTTAGTGATGTAGGTCACATCCGCATCCCCGGAACATCCGCACATTTTCTCGTATCCGCATCCGCGTCCGCATCCGCACTTTGGACTGCGGATGTCGTGCGGATGTGGACCGTTGAGATAAAACGTCATTAATAAGCGGAAATTATCAAATTCTACTATATTAATAGAACTAGTTCATTGTGCGCAAAAGTGATGCAAGCGACAAGACGAGAGGCTGTTCTTGTATGAAGTTACTCTCTTGCAACCTACTTAGATCCACGTTACAAAGCTAAGTTATTTTCACCTAGTACATTAGAACGAGTTAAATCATCACTTGGCAAAGCAGTTGAAGAGCTTCAATCTCTTGAATCTGTCGCTTCGCCACCCACCAAAAGAATAAAGTTTCAGTGACAGAACCAACACCTTCAACAAGCAAATCTATCACAGAATCTGTCTCTCAGTTTCTTGAGTCAAGCAGCAATGACGAGACCTACGCGATGTCAAAAGATGTAGTAGTAAAAATGATCGAGAGCTATCACCAAGAAAAACGCCTGGCTGCATGTGACAATCCCATTAGTTGGTGGAAAAATACGCAGAATATCTATTCATACTTGAGTAAACTTGCAAGGAAACATTTAGCCTGTCCTCCAACAAACGTACCAAGCGAGAGATTATTTAGCAGTGCTGGATTAATATATGATGAAAAGAGAAACAGACTGGCAGCAGAAAAGGCAGAAAAATTAATGTTCCTCAAGCATAACCTTCCTATAATTAAGTTTGAACATTAAACGATGAACATCTTAGTTTACTTTATTTTAATTACTCATTTATAAATATTCCTAATAAAACTTTAAACTTAATATAAATAGTTATCAAGCTAATTAAAGATCTCTTTCTATAAGGGTGGAGGTTGGGGAAAGAGGTCGGTGGGGGTGCATTTGAGTTGGGTTCACGTCCCGCATCCTGGTAACACAATTATGGTTTCTAATTGTGGCTGAAACTCAACAAAATATAACGAATTTATTTGCAGACGAATTCACTGATTGATTTCTATATTAGTTAGATGCTTGATATTATTTTATATGTTCAGAGAAAAGTACAGCAATTACACTGGCCAACAAAATAAAACTTTTTTTCCTCATCACAAACATGATCACACTTTTCTTAATGCATTTTTTGCGCTGATTCCGAATCTGGTTTTATTTGTTTTCTAGCACGTATAGTTATATAGATACACTGGTTTTGATATTTTAAGTTTTTGATATTGCTATAAGAAAATTTATGGATGTATAGATCACACTTAGGAATGCTAAACAACAAATACATCATATACCTTATTCAATGTACTTATAAATAAAGAATATATACACATTATTTTATTAAAAGCGCTGTGTGTGTGATTTCCTTTTGTAAATTTGGCCTGGATTGTCACGATACAGCATCCAACAATGGTCTGCCATCATGCTTTCATTCCAATATCCTTGGTAGCGCTTCTCCATCATCTGAATATCTTGATGGAAGCGCTCTCCTTGCTCGTCACTCGCTGCACCAAGGTTTTCAGGAAAGAAATCTAAGTGGGAATGCAGGAAGTGAATTTTTAACGACATTCGACACTCCATTTCTTTGAAGGCATCAAGGAGGTTCTTGATTCCATCCTTATACGCAGGTGACTTGTTGCTTCCAAGAAAGTTTTCACATATCCATTTGAACGCCAGCCAAGCCTTCAATTCCAGCGGACTTAGGACTTTTTCAAATTCAGTGTCATTCAAAACCTCCCTTATTTGTGGCCCAACAAAAATTCCTTCCTTCAATTTTGCTGCAGTAACTTCGGAAATTTCCTTGAAAGGTATTGGAACCCTTCAGAATTGACTTTACCCATTGCTTTAACAAAATTCTTCATTAAACCAAGTTTAATGTGAAGAGGTGGCAGATAGATCTTTTGGGGATCCACTAAAGGGACAGACTGGACATTGCTTATCCCTGGGACATATGTATACCTAAGTGGCCAGTCACTTTTGGTGTAATGTTCTATAGTGGCGCGACTGTCCCACAGGCAAAGGAAACAACAAAATTTTGTGAATCCTGACTGCATACCCATAAGCATTCCTATAACTTTTAGATCTCCACAAACATTCCATTGATGACTGTCGTATTTGATTGCCTTAAGTAGTATATCCATATTGTCATATCTCTCTTTTAGATGGACGGAATGGGCAATGGGGATGGATGGCATTATATTACCATTATACAAAAGAACTGCTTTCAGGCTTCTCTGCGACGAATCAATAAAGAGGTGCCACTCAGATGCCACATACGTCTGAGATATGGCTGTAAATAGTCCATTGATGTCATGGCAATAACAGAGGACCGTCTACTGAAAAGAATGCTGTTAATTCAAAATTCCGCTTTCGGTAGTAACTAATACGAACATTGTTCTCAAGTAAATTGTTCTCCTTTAGTCTTGAGGTGAGAAGCTCTGATTTCTCTTTAGACAGCGATAAGTCTCTAACAAGATCATTCAACTGTCCTTGGGTTAACTTTTTAGGCTCTAAATGTCTACCTTCAAAAGTGAATCACAATGCTGCTAGACGTAAAAGCTCACACCTGAAATACATAAGATGTATAATTAAGATAATTGAAATAAATAAGATGAATAAACTAAAAAAAAACAATAAAATAAACACAATCAAATGTTGAAATATTAGTATTTTGCCTATTTAAAATGGTTAAATCTGTGTAGTTATATATATGCCTTCATCTTGAAAACTATACGTGTTAGAAAACATCTGAATGCAGTTTTGGAATCAGCGTGAAAAATGCTATCCAGCCACCACAAAGTTTACTCTGATGAAAAATCTTTGTTGACCAGTGTTATTGTACAATTAATCAATTATACTACATTATAGCTACAGCTCTCTCTATATAATAACTTATTATACAGTATACGTTAAACACAACAAATCTCGAATATATCCTAAAAAATAACGAAAATGTAGACATCCGCATCCGCATCCGCGGATGTTGAAATCAAACATCCGCATCCGCATCCGCATCCGCGGATGTGAAAAAAATGACATCCGCTACATCACTATTGTGTGTATTCGATTGGATGTACACAATGTAACTCAGTATATATAGGCCAAATGGGTAAAACGTTAGATATTAGGGTAAAACAGCATAAATATGCATGTAGAACAGCTAATAATTCCAATGCTTTGTTTAACCATATGTATAGATGTAATCATAGCATCAAGTGGGATAGTTCTAAAGCGCTCGTTAAAAACAGAGATATAACAGAAAGAAATATTCTAGAATGTGCATTTATTCATTTTAAAAACAATTTCAATAACAGTGCGGGAATGTATAAAATTGACAATATCTTGTTAAAATTTCTTTTGCCTCTTGTTAAGTATGTGCTAATTGCTTTGGTTTCCGCTACGTTGTATATATTTATGGGCATCTTGCCTTCTCTCTTCATTCCCTGACGAGGTGTAGCTCTGAATACACGAAAGGCCTTTGAATCGTTTTTCTTTTTCCTTGTGGGTTTGCAGCATTCATTCATTTCACGTGTTTAATTGTGAAATTCATCCCATATATATATATATATATATATATATATATATATATAACCAATGAAAGAGAGCCACCCTCAAAAGTTTCTAGTAAACAATGCCACCCTAAAAAATGATCAAGTAAACAATGACACTCCCCAAAATCACTAAACTAAAGCATGTAAGTAGAAACACCTTCATGAGGAATTGTTTATTATTTATTACTGTATGCCCTTGATGATTGGTTAGGTTAAGTCATGATATTTTCATTTAAACTAACTAAAATATCGCAACTTAATCTAACCTAACCTAAATAACCTACCTACCTAAATAACTTACAGATCAATGAAAGAAAGCCACCCCCGAATTGTGTCAGTGAAAGAAAACCACCCCCGACCCGTTTGGGGTGGCTTTCTTTCATTGATCATATATATATATATATATATAACTTGGTTGAATGGTTTGTTCTTAGGGAAGCGTAACTTAGCGAGGAATAGGAGGACGAAAAGATGGTACATGTTTATTGACAGACGTTTCTGAAAAATTCAATTTCCATCATCAGTGCTAAAAAATTTTAAAACAAGTAAAAATAAATAAGTATAATAATTTTTAGCACTGATGATGGAAATTGAATTTTTCCGAAACGTCTGTCAATAAACATGTACCATCTTTTCGTCCTCCTATTCCTCGCTATATATATATATATATATATATATATATATATACAAACTCAGAATGGCCCCCTGGGAAACTTAAATGTTAAACACAGACCGTGCATGGAACAAGGAACTCTTCTGGGAAATTACAACCACTATAGTTCGAATAAGTAATGATAAATGACAAATACTATAGTTTTTTCTTTTTGATGATGGAAAGCCCAACGTAGGCACCGGGTTACTCACAAAGAGACCCCAAAATATAGCTTCCCTCACCAACTATCTGCAAAGCAAATAGGATCCAGCTTTGGGACAGGATCGAGGGGTTTACAGTTTACACCTAGCCTACTACATTCAGAACCTCAATATACGCAAGAAACTCGTTGCATTCACGTCGGATTGAATACATCAAAGAAAAAGGGGTAACTATTGTATTTTTAGCCACAAAAACAAAACTTAAACCTCAACCGGGACATTGAGCGTCCACTTTTCAAGGCACATAACACGTCCGTTTAATATACACAAATTCAGAATGGTCCCCTGAGAAACTTATATGTTAAACACAGACCGTGCATGGAACAAGGAACTCTTCTGGGAAATTACAACCACTATAGTTCGAATAAGTAATGATAAATGACAAATACTATAGTTTTTTCTTTTTCATGATGGAAAGCCCAACGTGGGCACCGGGTTACTCGCAAAGAGGCCCCAAAATATAGCTTCCTTCACCAGCTACAGTATCTACAAAGCTGGATCCTATCTGCTTTGCAGATAGCTGGTGAGAGAAGCTATATTTTGGGGCTTCTTTGCGAGTAACCCGGTGCCCATGTCAATATTTTTCTGAACTTTTAATCTTCTTCAAAATTTTAGTTCCATCTTCTGACTTCAAGTATAATTAAAATTCTCAAGTTGTATGGTCAAGCAATCGCAGGATTCACACTAATTCAAAACTTACAATATAACTACAGCCGAAAAACTGCCAACTCGTGGCCAAACACATTTTCTAAGCGTTATGTAATTTCTAGGATGTTCTAGAACATTCAACATTACTCTACAGGATTATACAGGATCCTACATAATTCTAAAAAATTCTAAATCAATTCATCCCGAAAAAATTTGCTTAAAAA
Organism: Bathynomus jamesi; assembly: GCA_023014485.1. Lineage (NCBI taxonomy): Eukaryota > Metazoa > Arthropoda > Malacostraca > Isopoda > Cirolanidae > Bathynomus > Bathynomus jamesi. The sequence continues at coordinate 35,964 of JAJOZX010007830.1, read as the reverse complement.
ATATTTTTTGCGGAACATTTTGAATACAAAGCGCGACGCGGGATTTTTGGATCAAATGTGGAACTGTCCCGCGCGGGACGTCTGGCAAACCTAGGTGAGAGCTACGAGCCGATAATTTTTAAGCATTGTTCTCTTACCTCCTTTGAATAAAGGGGTAATATTCACGTTCTTTAACGGGGGTGGAATTTGTCCTGTGTCGAGTGATTTTCTTCATAATAAATATGGAGGCTTGGCAATACTCTTTATATTTGTTTAGAAACGTGGCACTCCGTGTGTCTAGCCGTGATGCTGAATTTTCTCGTATTTTTTAATGGAGTCTCAATTACTTCTTCCAAGAATTCTAAATCTATTAATAAATCGTGTCCGAACTTGTTCTTGGCTGTTTGCATCTTTTCTATTTTGTTTCTTAAACAGTTCGCTCATTTTTTCTGAGTCATTTGTATGTGTGTGTGTGTGTGTGGTTTTGATAACATATGATAACGCCCCCTTCGATATGAGTACTGCATTGTGGAAAATGGATACTGTGTGTGTTTTGAGATGATCCTGCTGCTAATAAATTCTTTTGATTTTGAGTAGAAAACGGAAGCTTGTGACGTTCGTCAATAGTGTTGTGAAGATCAACACACATTTTAAGAAAGAAATCAAAATTTTAATTTTAATTGGGTTTTGGGTCATTTCACGGAGTGTTACAGCGACCGTCACACCGAAAAAGAATATATTTTAGAACAAATGTCGCCAAAATGTACCTGAGAGCATACTTCACAATGTCTCATAGCAGTTTTGTTCTACCCACCATACTTTTACTTTTTTAATTGAATGTATACCAGACAATTGTCCATAATGTTGCGACCATCATCGTGGAATGATTATTATTGAATGTGAAATAAAAATGGTATAATTAAAGTGGGGAGACCGGGGGTTGAAATGGTTTCAAAAGAGAGGAAAATCGAAAATAAAAACTGAGAATTTCAGAATGAATGGACCGGATCCTTCGCATTCATATCGAGTTCGGTTGGGCTCCCTTTATGCCTGCAATGTCAAGCAGACCAAAGTAAGAACACGTTTGCTAAATGGTTGAAATCACCAAGTAGCACAACTGTTGCACTAGTTTCGAGGCAACTCAAGAGATTATGAGACAAAGAAAGCCGTTCACAGAGGGTGAGGGTGGCTGCTTACCATACTCCTCGGCCGGAGTCCTCGGCTGAGTCCTCGCCTTCCATCAGTCTCTCTGGAGACGAGGAAGGATGAGGAGGTGTAACGTCACAGACGACACCCGCAACTGACCTACTCGGCGGCGCTTGATCTCTTACCCTTGTCCGGTTGTGGATGGAAGGTGAATAGGTGGGCGCAAATCGCTATAAAAAAGTGGGGGGGTACATTTGGATATAAACATTAATGGATTTTTAGTACATGTATTTAAAATATCGTAACAAAAATTAAATGATAATATCGCTGTGGATCACGTGACCATTACCTAATCAGAACTGAAACTAATAACAACCAATATTATTGCTTGTTATTAGTTTCTTGGGACTTGCTTGTGACGGCCATTCTCATGATTAGTGACCATAACCACGCGGAAATTGAAATACTCGTCGGAGAAATCGCCTCGAAAATAGACACCGTATACTGGCAGTGGTGGGCACCGTTAACCAAACAGTTAACTTCGTTAACCGCTAATCCGTTAACCAAAAAGTTAACTTCGTTAACCGTTAATCCGTTAATTCGTTAAACATGTAACGGAAGTTACCGATAAACCGTTAACGTTAACTTTTATTATAAAAAAAATGAAAAACACAATATATATATAATTTAATTTTCCCTCTTCTTCTCGTTCTCCATTTTGTCCATGAGATGCATGTTGCCCTTCATGAAAATTAGCATATCAAAGTTTTCATCAGACAGGGATGATCTCTTGGCCCTCAGGATGTCCTTGCCCATAGAGAACAAACGCTCCACTGCAGCACTGGAGGGGATGGCAGAGATACTAAAGAGTAAACAGCCTCTGGCGCCACACGCTCACATTTACTTCTCAACGCCATCTATTATCTCATAAAGAAACTAATTCACATTGGGACTTGAAAGTACCGGCAGGATCAACCGGGTAGAAAAATAATTATGGAGATTTTAAAGATGTGGTACCAGAAGTACCGCCAGGACATAAAGGGTTAAGGTGAAAACGCTCCCATTGTAAGACATCAATTGACTTAATTTATGTCATCAAAGTGACATGAGAATTGAAATCTTACCTGATCAGTTTTATGGTTCTTGAAATGTATCAAGGAGACTACTAATAAGGTACTCACAGACATATTATAAATATACATGACTTACTTGACAACGAATATTTTTAAATATTCACTAGCACAAACATGTTGCGCAAGAGACAGACTGCAAATGAAACGAATGTAGTTATTTGTTGTAATTGTTACATATATATTATTGAAAGTGCCTTAAAATGCTCGTGATATTTCTTGAAAGAAGTTGAAACATTCAACTCAAATGGCAAATCTTTCCGCCTGATTTTACAGTCGACCATGTTTTGCTCAAACCAATGCCATAAATAACTACCATATTTGGTAAGACAAATTGTGGCGACGGAAACAAATATATCGCCTGATTTTGCACTGCGGAAATGGAAATTCGTTCATCACTATTAACAGTGGCGGATTAATTGCGCACCTGCTCAGCACTGAAAATAATAGAAACTTTTAAACGTTTATTTATGAATTTTTTGGGTTAACGGACTTGAGTTAACGGAAGTTAAATGTAACGGAAGTTAATTAGTCCGATAATGATTTTCAAAGTTAACTTAAAAGTTAAATCGTTAACGAAAAAGTTAACTTCGTTAATTAACGATTAACGGATTAACGGTTTGTGCCCAGCTTTGTATACTGGTCATGGATTTCAATGGGATATAATAATAATAATAATAATAATAATTATTATTATTATTATTATTATTATTATTATTTATGTATTGTAATTCCTCTTCTTACTTTGGTATAACGTTAGCCTAATGAGAGTTCCTAATACTGTAATTCCCAAATAGTTTGGGTTACAATTAATACTTTGTGCCGGGTCTTCAAAAAGTGGGAAGGAGTAAATGTACCCCTTCCCATAGGGATTTGTGCCTATGGGTGAATATATAAAAAGTGTTTTATCAAAGTATCAGAGCAGCTGTACATTGATTTCTAAAACAAAAACAAAAATGTTCAGAAAATTTTGTCTGCAAAGACGGTGAGGGACAGAACTGGATTGTGAGAAAGTTGGAAATTTATATTATTCTGAATTTGTGGTCACTTCACGGTTAGAACAGAGTGGTGGTTTTGAGCATTACCTATAGTGCAAGCATTGAAGCCTCTATACGAGTCTTCAAATTTGAAATCTGGGACAACGCTTGAAGTTGAATGTGAAAGGTCAGAACGTTTTGTGGTCCCAATCCCGAGGTTGAACTTCAGCAATAAATTTGGAGGTCGAAGGCAGGACTGGAAGTAAAGCCTACCCTTTCCTGCTTATTAGTGGCGTAGCTTGGGGGGGGGGGTTACTGATGGGGCGACTGCCACCCGTGATCGGAAAAATATTTGGCCCAGTCGGAAATCTAGAACCGGTTGTAAAAAAATTTCTGCCAATAAAGGAGAGAGAGAGAGAGAGAGAGAGAGAGAGAGAGAGAGAGAGAGAGAGAGAGAGAGAGAGAGAGAGAGAGAGAGAGAGAGAGAGAGAGAGATTTCCCTGTGGCCAATTTTAAATTCAGCTTCTCAAATAATACATTATATTATAGCATGGCTAAGCCTGTGACGTAGTGGCTTGAAAAACATATATTAGTCACGGAAAAGGTGCCAAATTTGTCCAGTCAGGAATTTATAACACATTCCCCCCCTCCCCCCCTGAAAAAAGACCACGCTATGCCACTGCTGCCCATCTTCGGCATTTACAACGGTTTGGACACCACTGTAACTGTCTGTAACTAGCCCAAAGTGAAAAATGTTATGGTGGAAGTGAAGCAGTGAGAGCTTACCCAAAAAAGGATGATAACGGAAATACCTGTGGCCATTTGTGCAATTACGACAAAAATGAGTTACATGATGAAGGATAGGTTAGGTTAGGTTTAATTTCTGTAAATTGTGCATTCATGGGATTCGTTTTTATATCAGAAACATATTTCTGGTAGTTTGAGGTTGGGCAAATGTCGTAAAACTGAAATCATGCCTAGCAGAGTTTTGGGGCATTTGCGCAACCTCAGACTATCAGAAATGCGTTTCTGATATAAAAACGAATCTATGAATGCAGAATTTATGCAAATTGAACAGTTTGGAGTTATTCTAAACAATTACATACTTTTGTGAACACCATATTGCGGAAGTCCGGAATCCTAGGAAATATTTTTAATATAAAATATAAAATTTTTAATATAAAATATAAAATTTAATATAAAATATAAAATTACCTGAATTTCAATTGAATGGTATGGTGCTGTCAGAAGTGACCCAGACTAAGTATCTTTACCACATACTAACGGATAGTCTTTCAGATGACTGATATTCTAAGGGAATGTAGACACTTATATGTTCAGGGAAATACTTTGATTAGAAAATTTCATATGTAAAGTATGTTAAGTTGATTTTATTCAAAACTTTTTGCACGCCAATGTATAAAGCTCATTTGTGGTGGAACTATGGGATGTGTAATTTGAGGAAATTATATGTTGCATATAATAATATTTTTAGGAGTTTATTAAGAACTCCAAGATTTATAAATGGTGCTCCTTCTAGTGTCAGTATGCTGTTTGTAGTCAATAAGGTGCCTAACTGTGCCAGTGTCATTCGCAATTTTGTATTTAGATGTATCACTAGGATTGGTAGTCAGTCAATAAGATAATAGAAGCCATGGTTAGTGGAGTGGTCTCCGATATATTTTATAAATCTCAAATCTGGAAGCAATGGCGTAGGCAATTGTATGTTCATTATGCACAGTGATTCACTGGCCTACTTAGTCAGTGCTCCAGACAACTATCTCTTAATCTTCTATGAACCACTTGTATAATGTTTGTACCTGTTGAGTCTGAAATAAAGTATTTGCTTGTTTGAATACTGTACAGTACGTATATAGGCCCATATATGTATATAACTGAAAAAAAAATATTTGCGTATATACATTAAAAATATTTCCTATGATTCTGGACTTTTGAAACACCCTGTATAATGGAAAGTGGGTCTAGTTCACAAGAGGCCACAATACCCTCTGTATCATTTAATCTCTCAGTGCTGTCAACGGGCCAGCCCAGGTGCGGGACCGAGTGCAGTGGACCTCCAGCATCCGCCTAAAACCGGCTCTGGTCCCACACAGTTCTGCATCTGTTTTTCTTGTTCTTTGGTTATAATTTTCATCAGAGGGTAAAAATTTGTTTGTCAGATGTTCTTGGGTTTAATGGTTGGTTGGTGATGTTTTAAATACATAAAAAGTTTGACTGATCCCTGTTGCTGCTTCATGCACTTTATACAAGACACGAATTACTGGTATGGCTTTGTTTACATGCTTTATGAAGTATGAATGAAATGTATTCTACAACAGTGTGACCAGTGGCGGTCCTAGCTTACATGACGCCCTGGGCGAACCTCACCTTCAGCGCCCCCCCCCCCTGTTCGCCAACACACACACATTCGAATCCCCCCAAAATAAAGGACAGACATAACTCTTTCACAAAATAACTTTTTATTGGACTAATTGTTGGAACTTCAGAACCAAAACAAAGACTCAAATTTCTGAATTTTACAAATCCTTCATCACGTAAATAGAATAACTCACTTAAGAGAATGTAATTATGATACTATGAACAGGAAAAATACAAATTAAATTGCACAACTGCCATAAATAAACTAGAGAATCAAATTTCTAAATTGTACAAATGCTCTATCACATAAATAGAATAAGACACTTAAGAGAGGGTAATTATTATGCTACACTTTGAACAAGAAACAAAATAAATTGCACCACAGCACAACTGCCATCTAAAGCCTGACTCTTCTTACCTTCCTTGATGCAAAGTCATGAATTAAATCATCATATGAAATCTGCTCAGCAATTGTATGATTTATACTGATGATGGCCAGACCGGTAAGGCGTTCCTGTGACATAGTTGACCTCAGGTAGGATTTGATGAGCTTCAGCTTTGAAAAGCTCCTCTCTGCTTCAGCAACAGTGACTGGAAGAGTAAGACCAATTCTGAGAGCAGTCCACAAATTTGGATATATTTCAGAGAGCTCCCTTTCATGGATAAATGTCAGCAGTTCAAGCAAGGATATGGTCTTTGATGGCAAGTCAGGCAAGTTCTTCAGCTCCTGTGCAAGCTCTCTGCCATCCAAGTCAGATTGTCCCTTAAAGTGTAGTGTAGTACTAAGGTTCACACATTGTTCTGTCAGCTCCTCAAATGTGAGATTTTGGAAATGTGTCAGCACTCCAAACTTCTCTCCCACAATTTCCAACGTGGAAAATCTTTCCTGAATGGCTGATGTTGCAACATCAACCACTGCATTGAAAAATGTCACCTCCAGCTTCTTCAAAGCATCAATCAAGGGCTCATCAGATGCTTCATAGGAGAAGTGCCGCTTTGTGGACCTCAGCCGTTTTTGTTTTAACACAGCCTCCACATTCATTTGTTCACAGATATCTGTGGCTGCCATTTGTGCAGCCACAAAACCTGTTGCCCTGTAATTGCGGAGACCTCTCTCTGTTTTTTTTAGGAGATTTACTGCAACATCAACGTGCATGCTAGGAGACTGCATCTGCTTGCTCACATGCTGAATTTGGCACAACAGGTCATGCCACACCACTGAACAAATGGCGAAGCGGTATGACCCAACCTCCTCTGACAGAGATTGAGCCTCGACCTTTATTACAGAGTCTTTGGTGTGGTCCCTCACCTCGATCAGTGCATCTCTCACTGCAGCTGCCTGATATCTCAGGGGCTCCACACTCTTGATCTTGCTTTCCCACCTTGTATCAGACCACATCTTCAATGTGATGTTCACATGTTTTTTCAAAATGGCCCATCGTTGTGTGGAGGCTGAAAACAAGTTGTAAAGCTTCTGCAAGATGCCAAAGTAACTTGTGGCATCAATAGATCCCTTAGCAGCATCGGCCACAAGCAAATTCAGAGAATGAGCCCCACATGGAACAAACAGAGCTCTGGGATTAATTTCTAGGAGCCTGGATTGAACACCCTTGTTTTTTCCCCTCATGTTGGCCCCGTTGTCGTATGATTGTCCTCTACAGTCCATGAAAGGAACTTTTAGCTCCTCCAGTCTCTTCAGAATCAGAGATGCCAAATGTTGACCAGTGGACTCCTCTGCCTCCAAAAACCCCATGAAATGTTCCTTTATATGGGGCTTCCCCTCCAGTGACACAACCCGAATCACAACTGACAACTGTTCAGTGTGGCTGATATCTGGAGTGCAATCTAGAATTATTGAAAAAAACTTTGATTGTTTGATGTCGCTCACCATTGCTGAAATGGTCTTGCTGCTCGACAAATCAATGAGTTCGTTTTGTATGTGGTGGCCGAGGTAGCTGGTGTGACTGGAGGTCCCTTTTTGGACACGGTTAATGTGCTCTTGCATTATAGGATCAAATTGTGCCATCAGTTCAACTTCTTTCAGAAAATTGCCATTTGATGGTGAGAACAATTTTTCTGTATGTCCCCTTAGTGCCAAATTCCTAACTGCAGAGAATGCACAATAGCAGTGAGACGTGTCAGCACCGCTCTCCATCTCAACTTCTCAGCCTCCAGAAGTGCCATCTCCTGCTTGTCAATGGTCTCCCCCTTTCTCATCCTCACTGCCAGTTCTTTCCAGATTTTCATAGAATTTAGGTGTTCTGAACTGTTGTCATGTGATGTGAGCAATGAGCTTGCATGCTTCCAGTCCGAGAGTCCCAAACTTGTTAAATTTATTTTCCTCTTGGAAAATAATGTACAACAGAAACAGAAAAGGCTGTTGTTTTTTAAGGAATAGACCAACCAACTTCTGATTATATTTTCCCCACTCACCAATGACTTCCTGAAGTATTGATGGTGGAAACTTCTTCCGTCACTGTCGTTTCTAGGGAATACAAAGTCAGATGGTACTTGACTTGGTCCCCTGGAAACCAGTTGTGTCCGAATTCTCTCAGTCAGAACTGAAGGCCAGTTAGCAGGGTCGGTGGACAGAGACTCATCCTCAGGAGGCGATTCTGCTCCAGGCATTTCTAATAGAAAGAACAAGAGCATTACTCATTAGTATACACACCTAAGTTAGATAACACATTATTCACAGCACTTTGTTATGGTGGTGGTGTTATGGAATTATGGTGGTGAAACACCACACATACCCAGTAACCCAGACCCAGTGATAATAACATTATAATTTATAACTGCTTGCAAAATGCTTTGCAGGGATGCACACACATACACATACACACACGCACACACTCACAGACATATGTGCACACAAACTCACCTGAAGAGTCCTGCCGGGGAGAAGTAGAAGCAAATGGGTCTTCATCCTCAGGATCAGACTGCATTTGTGGAGACATATGTGAGGCTGAGGAGGTAGATGGCTCCTCAGCCTCAATAATGGCAGAAGTAGACGGCTTCTCATCCTGGCTAGTGGCAGAGGGTGTTCCAAAATATTTCAAAAGTGCCCCTGCAAATAGTAAAATAGAACATAACAGACCAATGCATGAATAGGCTAGTACAATTAATTTAACATGTTATTAAGCACAATTTATTAAACTTTTAGAATAGGAAACAAATGAATAATACAACCTCCTTGGTTAATGGCTAATTATATACATAATAGTACACTTCAAATGACTCAGAAAGCTATATCACAAAATAGCAGTGCAATATAGCAGTGAAGAGTAGATGACATAGCTCTATACCTTTATCTTTTGCTCGTTTCTCTTCTTCTTCTTTCCTCTTTTTTCTAAACTGAGCACCTGATAGCTTTGACCTCTTCTTATCCATTTGCGGTTATTTGACAGACCTTAGTGGCTTAGTGTGAAGATTCGTTCTGTAATAAATAATATACATTTCACTATTTAACCAAACACAGAAAAATAACATTACATATGTTAAAGTATGGGCCTTTATTCCCAATAATATTAATCTGGAAGCATTTTGCATTGTTTAGGTCTTTTATGGGAAGGTTTATGGAAAATGCAATAGATGTTTTTTTATTAATAAAAATATATTTATTGATCTTTTATTATTTATTTTATTTTATTTTTTATTTTTATTTATTTCTTTATTTATTTATTCTTATTTTTATTTTTATTTTTTTTGCAGGCGCTCATGCCGCCCCTCCACAAATGCCGCCCTGTGCGGCTGCCCATATTGCCCATATGAGGAACCGCCACTGAGTGTGACTTAAAATCAAAGAATCACTCTATATTCATAATTAGTATGATACTTTGTAACAAAGGTACTTGAAAACTGAAACAAAATGCCAATCACTTGTTAAAATTACAGTTATTCTCTTCTCTATTCGTATAAAATTACTGATATAAGAAGGCTTCCCCTAAAATTAGTAAACAAATTTCTATTCATAGAAAATGTAGCGGAAAAGTTTTAAATGGGATACTATACTTAATTAATTTTCATGTATTAATTTATAATGAATGCATAAAAAAAATTGAAACAATGGTCGGTTATGGAAAGAAGTTCGCACTCCACTCCCACTCAAAAAATGACTAATTACTCACCTTTTAATTCTATTTATTTATGTGGAAAACGTTTTTAAAATGCCGTAATTAATAAAAACTTAGGTAATTATTCGTTTTAGTGCTTTTTCTCCTTTCTGAACCAAAACACATTTTTCTGGTGTTTTTTGGTGTGATTTGTTCAAATCTGAACTTCGTTTCTTTGGGAAATGAGCCGTTTTTGAGAAATTTTAAAATTGAAAATTTCTCAAAAACGGCTCATTTCCCAAAGAAACGAAGTTCAGATTTGAACAAATCACACCAAAAAACACCAGAAAAATGTGTTTTGGTTCAGACCTAACCTAACCACCTAACTAACTAACCTAAACCTAACCTAACCCGCGTTTTTTCGCAATTTCTAACCTTCAATAGCAGCGTTGGGGTGTTTATACAAATGAGCGGCGACCAACAGGAATAAATAGACGATTTCGCCAGGCCCACAAATTTGAACTTGTTGGCCTAGGCCGCCCTAGCCAATGCTCACAGACGTCGAAGCAAAAACTCCTCCAATTAACTGCACTTTCGGAAGCCAACGCTAAATAGAGCTGTGCATCTAGCTTTGTCAAGAATAACCCAACGTACAATAAGTTTTGCCACAGTTTGTTGTGGGATTTTTCAACCCACGTGCCTTTTCGACGGGAAACAGAGAAGGAACACTTTTTTTTTCTGCCGCGCTCGTCCCTAGTCAATCTTGTGCAATAATAATAATGTACGTCTCTGATTGGTCGGATAAGGTCACGTGAAACAAAAACCAGATTTAATTGGCTAATTTGACCTATGTTTCCTAATTTTGCCACGAGATGTCTCCCCATAAAACTGGAGAGGACAACGATCGGTTAAATTTTAACAGCGTTAAGAGCCAAACACTCGGTCAATGGCCTATGATGGCTGCTTTTTACGTCTAAATTTTTTTTTTTCCATAAAAAATAATTATTACATTTCCTTGATTTTTATCAGTTTCCCTGAGGTTTCAAGGTGTCCTGAATACGAATTTATATGTTAAATTGTCATAGAATGTCTCCTTCTATCGAAAACGAACAAAGCATTAAAACGAATATTAACCAAAACTTATTATAAAAAATGATAATCATATTTAAAAACAGTAAAACATTAGCCTACATTTTTAATACAAAATTTTTTAAGTAATAAAATTATGAAGGTTATAAGTGTAAAACATTTCATATCATTTAAAATCAGTTGCCAAACGTACGATGTTTTGACACCGCTTCCCATGGATCAGCGAAGATAAGCGACACTGGTTCTGGAGAGTAATTGTATTGGAGACCGTCCTGGGCATCCAGATTATGCAGTAACCCGTAGTTCAAATCCCACGTAAAGATGAAGATCCCCTCCATTAGATATTACGAACGAAGTTAAACAACCCCATGAAACACCGACAAACATAGTTGTACTTGTACAGTACTTTCGTAAGAATTGATCTAATCAATAGTGTTTGGTGCAAAAAGGAATCAGAATAAAATTCACTTTTCGTTTCAAAACTAATTTTTAAAGTTAATAAATTTTGTTCTTTTGTTAAACTTGAAAATATTTCAAACTTGACGAAATTGAAGGAAAGTTTGTTATAGTTTACATTTTCACCGATTCTTTATATTAGTAACGGCAAAACTTCAGAAATTGGTACAAATAAAATAGTTTTAAGCTATTGCTTTAAAAAAAAAAAGAGTTTCAAGTTAATCCAACTATATATATATATATATCGTAAAGAACGACGCTTGTATAGGAGATATTCCGCGCAAGACGAGAAAGAGAAAACAACAAATGAAAAAATGAAGTACCACCTGGGAATCGAACCCGGGATCTTCCGATTGCCGGTCAGACGCGATAACCACTACACGGTCTGTGTTTAACATATAATGTTCTCAGGGAACCATTCTGAGTTTGTGTATACTAAACGGACGTGTTTCGTGCCTTGAAAAGTGGACGCTCAATGTCCCGGTTGAGGTTTAAGTTTTGGTTTTTTGGCTAAAAATACAATAGTTACCCCTTTTTCTTTGATTTATTCAACACGACGTGAATGCAACGAGTCTTTTACTTATATAGAGGTTCTGAGTGTAGGGATCTAGGCTTGCTTTAAACCCTAGATCCACGTCCCAAAGCTGGATCCTGTCTGCTTTGCAGATAGCTGGTGAGGGAAGCTATATTTATGGGATCTCTTTGCGAGAGACCCGTTGCCCACGTCGGGCTAAAATCATGAAAAAGGAAAAAAACTATGGTATTTGTCATTTACCATTACTTATTCGGACTATAGTGGAGTTAATTTTCCCAGAAGAGTTCCTTGTTCCATGCACGGTCTGTGTTTAACATATATATATATACAGTGTGTGTATATATATATATATATATATATACACACACAATAGACATCCAAATTTTGTGACATTAACCTATTTACATGAATTTTTTTAGGTAATGGAAAGATGAAACGTTTGTTCAAAACGTTTATTAGTATTTTGTGGACTTTCCAGTAATTTTCACCGTTTTCCACATTTTTTCAGTTTAAGAACTCGATTCGTCATACTTTTGATGTTCACCTGATTCATTTTTTCCAATTCATTCTCGATGTTTCTAAGTAAATCTGCTTTTGTAGCTGGTTTCTGCGGCAATTTCTTCAATGCTCTTCCAAGTACACCCGAAACATTTTCTATCGGATTCATATCAGGCGATTATTTATCCAGGCCATGGGAAAGGGATGATGCCATTTTCAACGTGCCACTTTTGTGTGGCACGGGAGTATAAGCAGTAAGTTCTGGTCTCTTTTGATAGTTGCCCATTTGAATAAATATCAATGTATTTCTGTGAATTGACTATTCCTTTACAAGCTATGAAAGCAGAACGTCCGCCAACCCAAATAGTACTTGACATCATAATTGAAATCCCTCCATGTTTAGTTGTCGCTTGAAGATGACTCAGTAAAAACGCTTCTTCTGGATGTCTCCATACCCACACACGGCCACTATCAGAAGACTCAAAAGTGAAAAGAACCTGGACTCATCGGAAAAAATGACACTGTTCTCGAGGATGTTCTGTCATCTCTCTGCTCACTTCTTCCCGCGTGAAATATTCCTTGGTGTCAACAGGGGCTTCTTTCGTGCTGCTCGACAGTTGTATCCCATGCTATGGAGGTAACAGCGAAGTTTTTTCCAACACTTGATGTGTTTGTGCCACCTCATGTTGACTCTACTGGTTCGTTTTGGGCGCCCTGCTCGCTGTCTAGTCGTGGTTTTACTATTAGTATTAAACTGCACCATAACTCGGTTGACCGTCGATAGCGGAACATCAAGATTCCTTGATCTATGGCGTTGACTCCATCCAGCATCAAACTGCACAACAATCTTCCCCCTAACAAAATCTGACAAATCTCAATAATTAGCTCTTCTAAGCATTATCAAGCCTGAAAACAGATTAATTTATCAATTAGAAACATTTTTAGTATAATTGATTACGGTTTTCACTGCTTTAAATTATAATTTATCATTTTTGTCTCTTATTTCTAGTGTCAAACAGACAATATTATTTTCAAGTGAAAGATGAATGAATGAAGCAAATACAAGAATTTAAGGATCTTGGTCAAATCATCATCAGCTCCTTAAGACGACTCAATCATAAAAAGACAATATCAAAGTTTCTATGCCAAAGCAAACATGATTATGAGGAACTTCAGATCCTGTACAAGTGAAGTTAGACTCATTTTTGTACTTTCTGCGTTAATACGTATGGGCAGAAGCCTAAATTTGTTTTATAACAGCTTTTTTAGACTTCTGTATAAATTATCTCCAAGAAGCTCAGTTTTGCACATGTTTGCTGACCATAATGTCTCGAGCCTCCCTTAGGTACAAGACGTGTTCAGTACAGTCTAATACATTGGTTCTCAACCTTTTCTATACGAACGCCCCTTTACCAATTATTAGACCTCTCAACGCCCCCCCACCATGAAAATTCAATTCTTAAGTCTTGGAATGTTGAATACGGTCATGCAAATCTTCCCTGGAAATGAAACAACAGCTTAACATAACATGAAAGAATTTTATTCAAACAAACAAAAACGCAGTAGTAGTAACGTAAAATAAAAACAATGTGCCACACAAAAATAATACAAAAATACTAGTGAGAGCCTTGCGCTTGGTGTTTTCCAGCCAATATCTTCACTGAAGGTTGGACAGAAGTCAGGTTCAACCTCAGTGCACCTGAGGCTGTTATATTAAGCCTGTTACGATATTCGGACTGCATGTAAAGGATATGGCTGAAACCCTGTTCCACTAAATATGAGGTAGGGAATGCCAAGAGAAGAAGACGAGTTCTTTTTCCAAAGAACTGGATAACGTTGCCAATGTGTTGCCCACATACCACGCCAGCCAGAGGTGCGGAAGGTTACCTGGGCCTCATCGTCATTTTGTATATCAACAAGCTCCTCCTGGATCTCAACTTCAAATTTCGTAACATCTGATTTGAAGGGCTGTACCACCCAGTCAGGGACGTCAAGCTTTTGAAGATCGCTGAATCGGATTTCCATGTCAGCCTTCATCATCTTTAAGTGGTCGATGTAACGGAGTAGATGTTCATCAGTCAGTTTCTCGGACACCTGTGAATAAATTCAATAAAAGCACATTAAAAAACAAGTAGTTTTTAAATAAAAATTTCTGAAATTTATTAAAAGTAAGTATTTAGTAAAATCAATTACCTTCATCAATTTGGGAAAATGAGCCAGCTGACGCCGTCCAATGCCTTCCTGGTATATGTTCAGCTTGGCGATGAAGCTGCAAATTACAGATTTGCAGTGAATCAGCGTCACTTCATTTCCTTGTAATTTAATGCTGATCTCATTCATTTTTTCAAAGATGTCTGCCAGGTAGAAAATATCGCATTGACTTAACAACACTTGTTCCTTGAGAGTTGCATCAGTATCCTCAAAAAACTCTAAAACTGTGCTGAACAACTCACACAAACGGGAAAGACAATTGCCTTTCGAGAGCCAGCGCACCTCGGTGTGAAGTAGCAGACGCTCAAAAATTTCATCATTGTCCCCACAGAGTTGTCTGAACACTCGGTCATTCAGTGCATTGGCCTTTATCTTGTTGATGGCCTTAACTGCCACACTCAGTGACTCGTGGAGAGGAGGGCTGATTTTTTTCGCCACTAGATTATGACGGTGCAGCACGCAATGGACTGTCAAAATGTGTGGAGCCCACTTTTTCAATAGAGTAGTGAAACCACGGTACCGTCCAACCATGGATGGAGCCCCATCGGTGGCACATGCAATGATGTTGGCAGCTGGAATAGAATTGCAACTCAAGTATTCTTCAACTGCATTAAATATGGTCTGCCCTTTAGTGTCGGTTTCCAAATACTTGGAGAACAAAAACTCTTCGGAAATTTCACCAGATGACAGATAACGAACATAGGTCATCAGCAAAACGTTATTATCTGAGACAGTTGTCTCGTCAGCCTGAAGAGTGAACGGATTTTCTCGCAGAATGGCACACAACTGCTCCTCACTATCCAATGCCATTTCATTGATTCTCCTTGACACAGTGCCATTGCTGAGGGGGATGGATTTTAGAACCTGCGAAGGGTCACATTCCATAACAGTGCAAATAGCTTCTTTAATAGCAGGAAGAATCAGCTTTTCTCCAACTGTGAATGGCATTCCACATTTGGCAATAAGGAGAGAGATATTATATGAGGCAACTAAGCCCTTCTCAGTTTGGTTTACGTTCTTTTTGAATATGCTACTGATTGTGCTTCTGGCATGTCTTTCTTTGGTCTTTAAAGAATGCAAGGTCTTTGTCAGTTTTATCAGGATGGATTTTAATTATGTGCTCCTTCAGGCGTGAGGGTTTCATGGCCTCGTTAGAGAATACTTGCTCACACAGTAAACACATAGGAAGCCGTTGATTCGTAGGAGAAGGTACGAAGCCATAGCTGAGATATTCAACATTATACTGACGACACTTTTTCTTGCATTGTGACATCGCGAAAACTGTAAAAACATTCAGAAATTTTATTTTTAGTTAAGTTAGCCGTTAGCGTAAGAAATGTTTTTATTTGTATGCATAAAATAAGTTTTATGGTAAACTAGCCTAAATTATACTTCTGCGAGCTGAATATTTTGCTATATCTTTAACAAAATGGAATCATGTTTGCTGTATTAATGTATTTAAATGTTTTTCCTAGCAAGGATGTTACTAACAACTATACTAGACTATATACTAGACAACTATACTAGACAACTATTTAAATGTCAGTTGACTAATAGAAGACGGCTTTAGTAAAATTACAAAAACACTTACCGAAAAAATGGCGTCTACTCACTTCCAATAATTCACAATAAATGACATAATTACTCAAGAGCCATCTATTGAGAGAATGTTGAACTTGACATAGTGACAATTCTCCCAGTAGATGGCGCTTGAGAAATTACATCAGCTGAGTGGATTCCATATTTTTCGGTAAGTGCTTTTGCAATTTTGCTAAATTAAAAGGTTCTAGTAACCTTGTTTCAGCCACTTAATTTCATTCAACATTCAAATTTAATGTAGATTCCAGAACTGTGTAGATGAAATTCATTGAAACACATGAACGCCCCTCATTAGCTGACTAACGCCCCCTTTTCAACTAACCAGCTTCTAACGCCCCCGACACCCAGTGAACGCCCCCTGGGGGGCGGTACCGCCCCCGTTGAGAACCACTGGTCTAATACAAAGAATTCAAAACTCAGACAATCCAATTGTCCAAGCTATCCATCACTCCAGCTTTATATCTTCTAAACTATTGGCTTCGTGGAATGAAAACTGAGCTGTGTCACGGCCAATGTTATAACACCGCTTTCCCGTCGATCAGCGAAGTTAAGCGACATTCGGTCTAGGTAGTAGTTGGACGGAGGACCGTCCTCTGCGCCCAGATTATGCAACGACCCCTGTTTCGGATCCCACGTAAAGCTCTAGGTCTACCCCGGCATATGACCTCAGATATTGCGAAAGAGGTTATACAACCCCATCAAATAACAATAGCATGGAAATATACGTCTGCAGCTCCTCTTAATATCGTATTTTCATTATTGTCTTTTTATTTTTAGTCCCATTTTTCTCTTAGTTTTTATTATTGCTTTTATTATTTTATTATCATTTATTTCCTTATTTGTATTTTTATATTTAGTTTTAGTTTTTATTTGTGTTTTATCATAACCAGATCTATTATGGAAATTATTTTGTTTCTTCTGTTAATAAACTCTTCAATTTCGTGTGTATATATATATATATATATATATATATATATATATATATATATATATACAGTACTGGGCGCAACAGTCACAAAAGTAAATTCGTTATAAGCTTCAAATAACTTTTTTCGGTATATTGAGGATAACGAATCACAGATACGCAGAGAATAATTGTAATTGTAACGATACAAATTAAAGAATAAATAAACAATTAATATTTGTAATCGTTACATTTCGTTCTCTAGCAGTCTGTCGTTACTTTTTCTTGAGTTAAATATCCCAATCCCAGCAAGCGCGCCATGTGAACGACTTTTTATCCATGCTAGGCTAATCTTCCGGTCTCATCGCTTGTCTTTCATTGACAACAATTTACAGAACACCTTAATAGTGAAGCTGAACAAATCTTTTTGAAATTTATTGTATGAGAAGTTATTTGCTTCCATGCATTGATTTGATGAAAATGATAGTTTTTACAAGTGGAAAAAGTTATTAACGAGAACACCTAGTATAAAGTCTTCGTTGTTTTCCCTTCATCTAGCCAGTAGTATAGGTTCATTTGATGAGAAGGAGGAACGAGTGGGGGAGAGTGTCAGTTAAATATAAAATATAAATGTGACGTCATACTATGAGTTTTGAAGACCACCACGTTAAACGATAAAAAGTAAAAGGAAATAAAAGTACATAAGGTTTAGAGACCACCTGATGTAATGCAGCACGCTAAACCAATGTTACATACTGGGAGGGCAGAAAATATCTGGATACGGGTCGGCATTACGGGGTTTGTGCTACCGGGTTGGTTTTTATGGACACGCGTCATGAAGGTGACAAATTCCTTCTTGGCTTCAAGTTCTTCAGCGCTGCCTTCACCGTCTTCTACCTGAATTTGCATGTTTCTGTCCCTCCCAGCCTGAAAGTAGGTATAAATTAAGTACATAATACAGGGACGTAACTGGAGTAAAAAAGTTTGGGGGGGAGACGAACACAATCCTATTGTTTGAAGCACTCATCATCTATGGGAGTAATTATAAAAGTTGCCCCCCCCCCAACTTTTATTATTACTCCCATAGATAATGAGTGCTTCCAACAATAGAACTGTGTTCGTCTCCCCCATCTTTTTTACTCCAGTTACGCCCCTGACATAATGGCTATATAATATTTATTGACTAAATAAAATCATTTACAGAGCCAAGTGCCAATATGTTGAGATTCTAAGTAAATAATTGAATACACTAATTAATAATTACTCCCTGACACGTACGAATATTTATATACGTATATTGAATAAAGAATTTTAAAATTATATATGAGAGAGAGAGAGAGAGAGAGAGAGAGAGAGAGAGAGAGAGAGAGAGAGAGAGAGAGAATGTTGTGTATCGTATTGCAAATGACATTTTTACCATTAACATTTATAATATTAACTTTTTATTCATATTTTTATTAATTATTAATTAAAGGAAAAGTGAAATTTATTTTTTATATATTTAATTTTGACATTAACCTATTTGAGCATTTGGTTTAAAATTTCTATATTAGTAAATTATTAAATTTGATGTGTATCTGTGGTTAAATCGAAATGAGCAAGACTGGAAAAACAATTACTCTTATTTTAACATATTTCATATTCAGATATTTTTATTCATTTAAAAGAAAATTAAATAAAAGTATTATTGTAGTAAAGGTATACTAGAATTTTAAATATTATATCTAAAGAAAACCTGTCAGATTTAAAAGGTCATAAAGTTATTGCTTTTCACGGTAAAAATTTACTTATATTCGTAACTCTTTCGTACGAGAGAAATCTCTTTAATGATATTTCATGCGTAAAGAATTACTGTAGGTTTTTGGAAGTAATATTTATCATCCCTTATGATGAGTTCCTTGGGCTTCAGTAGTTTTTAACGATCTCAAAATAAGACTCATATTTTCTTACTTGATTTTAGCACCTGATATGATTCTGGAATTTTTTTTTTATGCGAGAGCTTAAAGCAGGGGTTCTCAACCTTTTCTTCTGTACCCCTTGACTCTGTACCCCTTAATTCTGGATTATTGCGAGGCATAGAGGTTTTCACTTTCTTTACGACTGTGTGATTTGTGGCCGTTTGTCAGTCGTATATAAAATTAAAAGGGTTATATGATAATAAAAACCCACTCTAATAGACAGAGTTTATTTCCACAACAGTTTCGATGCCCACTGGCATCCTCTTCGGGTGGATACAGAAAAACGAATGAACCAAAAACAAGAGGGAAAACAGTAGAGGGACCATTAAGAAATTCGCACCTAGGTTAGATCCCGTTCTCCCGACACTGGAAGGGCATTTTCATTAAAGGGACTCGCTTATAAGTACATTCGCACAAATTTAAAACTATCTCCTTGTTCTATACATACAGATTCTATTATTTTTTTTTATATAATTATTACATATATTATTAAATTTATTACATTTAATATTGCATTATTATTTATTACAGAAATTATAAATTATTATTACATTGATTAATTATTACATTGTTGTTTATTATACAGAAATTATAAACCGAAAAACGAATGAAAAAGGCGAGAAGGAAACAATCCAGAGACCATTAAGAAATTCGCACCTAGGCTAGATCCCGTTCCTCCGACCCCAGAAGGGCATTTTTATTAAAGGGTCCCGCTTATAAATACATTCGCACAAATTAAAACTATCTACTTGTTCTATACATGCAGATTCTATTATTTTGACATAATTACTGCATTTATTATTGCATTTACATTTTTTTACATTTATTATTATTACCTTTACACTAATTATTACATTTATTTTATTACCTTCATTATTACATTTATTGCATTTATATTTATTTCCACATTTATTACTTCCATTATTACATTTCATTTACATTCATTATTATTCCATTTACATTTTATCGGAACCCCCCCCCCCCCCCCCAAAACCGAATGAACCAAAAGCGAGTAAGGAAACAATCCTCAGAGACCTTTAAATAATTCACACAGGTTAGAACCCGTTCACCCGACTCCGTAAAGAATTTTTTGACCAAGAATCTCAGTGAAGGGTCCAACTTAAAAGTACCTTCGCACAAATTAAAATTATCTTCTTGTTCTATACATACAGATTCTATTATTTTTCTTTTGACATAATTACTACATATATAAAGTATCTTACTTGATTCCCAATCTATAGCATGATTATTTTGGCTGGTGTGATAAAAAATGGCATTATTAGTATTACAACTTCTGAAGGCTCCCAAAGAGCACTAGGGATTTGTAGCCCACATTTGCTGGACCCGGAAAATTCAAAAATTTGGAACATTTGTAAGGATTTAAAATATCCTGAGTGATTTATCAGAAAGGCGTATTTTAAAGCCAGAAAATCTTTTTATGCTCCTCGGGAACCTTCAGTTAACCAAAAACAATATGTGAGTTTGCCTTACATTGCCGGCTTAAAAAGAATAAAACCGTTGACGAAAGATTTTAAGTTTGCTTTGGCGTTCAAATATTCGTCTACCGTGAAAAGTAAATTGGTTAGGAATAACGTTGCAAAAGAGGAACAAGCTTGTGTCTACAGCATTCCCTGTAAAAGTTGTGATTTAGTATACGTAGGAGAAACTGGAAGAAATATTGAAACCCGTATTAAAGAACACAAATATGCCTTCAGAAGTTGTAATACTAATAATGCCATTTTTTATCACGCCAACCAAAATAATCATGCTATATATTGGGAATCAAGTAAGGTACTTTATATATATAATAATTATGTCAAAAGAAAAATAATAGAATCTGTATGTATAGAACAAAAAGATAATTTTAATTTGTGCGAAGGTACTTATAAGTTGGGTCCTTTAATGAGATTCTTGGTCAAAAAATCCCTTATGGAGTCGAGTGAACGGGTTCTAACCTAAGTGTGAATTTCTTAAAGGTCTCTGGATTGTTTCCTTACTCGCTTTTGGTTCATTCGGGTTTTTTTTCCGGTAAAATGTAAATGGAATAATAATGAATGTAAATGTAAATGTAATAATGGAAGTAACAAATGTGGAAATAAATATAAATGCAATAAATGTAATAATAAAGGTAATAAAATAAATGTAATAATTAGTGTAAAGGTAATAATAAATGTAAAAAAATGTAAATGCAATAATAAATGCAGTAATTATGTCAAAATAATAGAATCTGTATGTATAGAACAAGTAGATAGTTTTAATTTGTGCGAATGTATTTATAAGCGGGACCCTTTAATAAAAATGCCCTTCTGGGTGTCGGAGGAACGGAATCTAGCCTAGGTGCGAATTTCTTAATGGTCTCTGGATTGTTTCCTTCTCGCCTTTTTCATTCGTTTTTCGGTTTATAATTTCTGTATAATAAAAAACAATGTAATAATCAATGTAATAATAAATTTATAATTTCTGTAATAAATAATAATGCAATATTAAATGTAATAAATTTAATAATAAATGTAATAATTATAAAAAAAAATAATAGAATCTGTATGTATAGAACAAGAAGATAGTTTTAAATTTGTGCGAATGTACTTATAAGCGGGTCCCATTAATAAAAATGTCCTTCCAGTGTCGGGAGAACGGGATCTAACCTAGGTGCGAATTTCTTAATGGTCCCTCTACTGTTTTCCCTCTTGTTTTTGGTTCATTCGTTTTTCTGTATCCACCCGAAGAGGATGCCAGTGGGCATCGAAACTGTTGTGGAAATAAACTCTGTCTATTAGAGTGGGTTTTTATTATCATATTTTGACCTTCACGTAGAAAAAAGTGAAGTTTTTTGCATTTAAAAGGGTTATATTTTCAGGAACCGTCGCGTAGCCCCTAAGATTCCTCGCGTACCCCAGGTTGAGAACCACTGGCTTAAAGGAACAGATTTTAGCTATTTTTCCAAACTGCCATCTTGGATAGGGTGTAAAGGTGTGCAAAGTCGTAATAAGACTGGGAATTATAGATATTTAGGAATGTGGTATGTACAATATGAGAGCGAAAAATAGATAGTTTATTTAATGTGTTCGATGTGGGCTTGGAGGTTTTCATGTAAGTACACCCAATATATTTAACTCATTGTTTTTCTCTCATTTAGATGTTTTATAGTTTAATAATAATAATGCCAATAATAATAATAAATAATAATAATGATAATGATAAATATTTGTCTTATAAGGTCGAAATACAAGTTTTCTAAAGTTTAAAAAAATCTGCAATTACTTTTGATGCGCCAACTCACCAACCCGGTAGTGCAAGCTCGCAAAACCAAAATCCACGCAACCTACTCCAGATGTTTCTGTCCCCCCCAGGCTACATGTATACTGAATGAGCCGAGCTCTTCTGTGTACCTGTTACCACGGGGCGCGACTGCGCCCACAAGCCGACCTGGCTGGGCTGGTTCCAATCAGGTCCCACACACGCACAACACACACACACACACACACACACACACACACACACACAACGGTATTTAAAAAAATAAATGCATTTTCTTTCATTCACCTTATTAAGACGCATACATAGACATAATTTGAAAATGATTAAGCAGTAAATAAAAACACAATTGCATACAATATTTATTAACATGTGAAGACAGTATTGTCTTATTAGTATAGTAAACTCACAAGTAATGCAGGAAATAGTTACATTCTCATTGTTTTGTATAATAGATCCAATTCATTTTAGAAATAATACCCCTTTTAATGTATAAGGTAATTTATACTCGATATACAAAGCCTTTAGGATACAGTCATTTAGGATTATTTTTGTTCCTACTTTATAAATGGGTGTAACATTTTCATAATTAATCTTTGAACATAGAGATTCAAAAGCCTGCTCGAGTACACGGTTGGATATTAGAATATTATCATGAGAAGTTAATGCATACAAAACATGTTCAGTGAGCGTTTATTCTCTTTTCACCAGTTTGTTTCAATTGAAAACTGCTCAGAACTCATAGCGATGTGTGAGGAAATCTTCTAAATCGTAGCGACAGTTACAGCATATATAAAGAAAGAATTCCTGTGGATGTACAGTGAAGGTGAAGGATGGTTTGTAACGCTCTAGACCGGCGTCTCAAATCGAGTGGTACTTCTCGGAGGAAGTGCCTTCTGAATATTCTCTCCGCTCCAATCCATTCTCACCTTGTTCATCGCTACACTTCATAAAATCGTAATTTAAAAATGTATAGGCATGCTTGAGAACGGTATCAAAATAATGCATATCATCTACGCACGCATTTAATAATGGTTTCAGGTTGAGGAAGGCGGCTTTTTCAAACAGCCTATTGAGGATGAATCGGCAGTGAGTAGGCACTAGTCCGTTATAACTATTGTTTTTACTGAAAGTTTTTAGATTAGACTGCTACATCAATCGTGTTTCAACGCACGGATGACACGTATTGCGACTCACAGTTAACTTACAAATAATCCAATGTGAGGGAGTTGTCACTCATCATTACACTTGTTGCACTCGCGGTAGCTGGTACGTTGTAATTCTCATCCGACCAGTTCTTAACCAACGCAAAGATTTTCGACATTTCATCAACATTCACATTAATAACATTACGTTTGTAGGGATTCTGTACGTCTATAAATTTTCTCGAGCATATAATTAATCGTACCGCTGCTGCGTTTAAACACACTCACTGATTTAGAAAAAGTCACTGTATTGAGCGTTAAGGATACTGTTCAGCAGTAGTTCCATCTTTCTTTGTTACTGTAGGTGCAGATATTTCTTGGTGATGCGGCGAAGAGGCTTCTAGAAAGCACGTCACGACGCTCCAAGTTCAGACGTTGGTATGAGGTGGGCTGCTTGCCTCAGTTCTTGACGCTGACCTGATGGTGGGTCATGCGTCTCAGGATCAAGGCGCCCCCTGTTCTTGACTCGGCGACTCAGCCGCGCTAGACAAACCCTGTATGGATCTGCACTGACATAAAAATGCAGTTTCGGGTGGGGAAAACATATATACAAAATTACTTAAGACGTTAAATGATTCGATAGTAAATCAATTAACATTGAGGCGGCTCCATTCGAGAAATATATTTGCACTCTGGGAGACGAAAGGTACTCGTCACTAAGTTCTATTAAAAAGGTACACAAGCCTTTAGCTATGACCTCACCAGACACCTGCTCGTAGTAAACGCTGATATAGTGGTAAAAATATTTTCTCTAAAAAACCTATTCTCTGGAAAAAAAAAACCTATTCACTTTGTTTTTCAAACCCTAATCCTTTAATTTGTTTTGTCAAGTTTATTAATTTTTGGGATTCAATTACACTGGTATGCATATGAAATTTTTTTGTTGCTGTGAGGGTTTTTTCAACTCATATTATATAATTCGACCATGCTGAATTCGAAAATGACATTGGTTTTCCTCAATCAGGTAAGGTTTTTTCTCTATTGGCCATTTATTATAAGTCCAATTTTATTCCCAAATTTATTGATTTTTTTAGCTTAAACACTGTAGATACGAGTAATATTATAAGAACACTCGTGAAAAATGAAAACATTGTGTGAATAAATACTTTTATTCATACAATGAATATGGAAAAAAGTTTATTGAGGAAGGAATGAAGTTTTTTTGGCTTTCGTCTGTGTTTTTCTTCGGGCACGTCTCGCTTCAAACACCAGCAATAGTCCGCCAGCATATTGATATCCCAGTTTCCCTGGTACCTCTCTTCCATTATTTTGATATCTTGGTGAAATCGTTCACCCTGTTCCTCACTATAATCCCACAATTTTCAGGAAAATAGTCCAAGTGGGACCACAAAAAGTGCATTTTTATGGACATGCGCGACCCATGAGCTTTGAAAGCTTCCATCAAGTTTTCGACAACGGACTTGTATTCTGGACTTCTACGCTTGCCAAGAAAATCAGTGACAACTGATTTGAATGCCTGCCAGGCATTCTTCTCAGTTGGAGTCATTGCGTTTTCGAACTGAGTATCCTTGATCAAAGTTCGAATTTGAGGACCATCAAAAACCCCAGCATTTAGTTTAGCATCAGATATATGAGGAAATTTACTCTGAGATATCGGTATGCTGAACCCTCCTTATTCATTGATTTGATGAAATTTTTCATCAAGCCCAGCTTAATATGAAGTGGTGGGAGCAAATTTTTGTTGGTGGTACAAGGGGCACTGAAACGACATTATGCGACCCAGGTTTAAAATTCTCTCTGGATGCCCATTCACGCTGTGCATAGTGCTTCTCATCCGCTCGGCTATCCCATTTGCAGAGGAAACATGGGTATTTCGTGTATCCCCTTGCATTCCCAATACAAATGCCACAATCTGAAAAAAAATGAAAATATTTAAAGAATTTAGAGAATTTGTTCTATCAGATAAAAAAATCTATGCATTGGACTGTATCACTTCTGTGGGGAAGTTAAGTGTTCTTATACGCTCTCAAATAACCTTTGGAAAAACAACATAGTCAATAGCAATAGTTTACTTATGATATTAGTATTACCTTCAAATCTCCACAGATCCTCCAGTTATGTTGGTCGTATACGAGAGCATCCAGTAAAATTTTCATGTTATCGTAGCTCTCAGTAAGTTGTACGGAATGTGCTACAGGGACTGATGCAACCCTATTCCCAATGTTGAGAAGTACTGCTTTCAAACTTCGTTTAGACTAGTCTATAAATAGCCTCCATTCTGATGCGTTATATGGCAGGCCCAAGGATTCGATTAGCCCCTCAACATTGCAGCAGTACACTAAGGAAGAGGTATTTTCGTGCACTGCAAAAAACGGAATTCTTCCTCTCGTTTCCTATACCAGGAGAATGTTGTTCCCGGAGCCAGCAAGTTGTCCTCTCGAAGTCGTGAGCCCAAGATCTCGGCAGCTAATTTGGAAAGTCCTAAATCCTGGTAAGATCATTAAGTTTGGCCTGGTTGAGCGGCCTCGGCTCATTTGAAGCGGTATTTTGAGTATATACGACTGGGACTGGTCATTGGCATTGGTCATTGATTCATCATCAGAATCATCGAAGTCCAGGGTTTGAGGTGGGTCGGGTATTGGAATTCCAGGACCATGGGGTACAGGTCTCATAGCAGAAGGAATGTCAGGGTATACAACAATGTGTTTATTCTTCTTGTTAACTCCTGAAAATAGAAACACAGAAACATGAATATAAAACTTGCATAATAAATAGAAGAAGCATTCAGACAGTGGCGGCTCGTGAGGGAAGGCTGCGGTCTGTAAGATATGAAATAGTCGATGGAGTCTGTATATTTTCTTTCTTTTTCATTCATATTGTCCTTTCGGGGACAATATGAATGAAAAAGAAAGAAAATATACAATCATTGTATATGTAAATGTAACTTGTATAACATATGTATGTGTAAATGTATTTTCTATAACAATATGTTATGTATGTAAATGGTGATATTATGCTATATATGGTGAATATTATTATGGTGAATATTATGTCAAGTTTCATACGAGGATTTCAAAATATTTAAGAAAAATAAATTTATAAGCCCACCTTGGAGGTTTGTCATGCAGAAATAGCAATCTGTCACGTGATCCTTTCCTTCTCTCCAAATCATGGGAATTCCAAAAGGCAAAGATTTCGCTCTGCCTTTGCTCCATCTTCTCAAATTTTCAATGCACGTCTTGCAGCACATATGAGGGGCGAAATTTTTGTCCTGGTCCCCTAGCTTAATTCCAAAGTATGCTCTATACATTGTCTTCACAAATTTAGTGATTTAGACTGGTTATATTTGGCATGGTAACCGTCCCACATATGTAGCAGAATCTATTGGGATCATTTTTACACGTTCTATTCATTATGAAATATTTATCTATATGCCTGAAAAGAAAAAAAGATATTATACAAGTGAAATAAGTGATGATAGATGTTACTGTTCCAATTCCGCTTTGACAAAATCACGAAAAATTCTATTTTACTTATGAGGCCATAGCCGGATAACCTGAGCTGATTGAGAAAAACGGATTGCAGATTCGAAATCAGCAGGAAAGACTCTATAAGAATCACTTACAAAACCCTTGACAGCAAAATTGATGCATACCAGTGTTATACCTAATAGATTTTTTACTCATTTCTACTTTGTTTAGAGTTAATTATTAGGTAATTTAATTTCAAGGTCAATTTAATTTTTTTCATATATTGAGCATTTATTTTTCTAGGCGTTTCACTGACCCCTATTGCATTTTATTTTTGGCACTGCTCGTCCCCTGACAATTTAACAATAATTACTTGTTGATCACTGATCTTAATTGCGCGCAAACAGGATTCAGCGATCAACCCACCTTTGTTCTCCTCGACTAATTATTATATACACAGTATATATATAATTTTTATTTTACTTAAATGACTGAAGCACTATTTTTGATAATTGTGTTAATTTTTTATGAACCATTTTTGTGTAAATAATAATGAATATGGGAAAATGACATATCTATCATCAGATTTATGCCATTCAAGTCGTTCCAGTGCAGATAATGTCTTCATGCCATCTCTTTTATTTCCTATCATGGTCAGGATGACCATATATATATGATATGATATATCGATAGGGAAACACAAGCCCTGATTAAGGACCATACAGGAGAGGAAAAGGCGGTAGAAGCAATAAAGGAAAATCCAAAATACTTCTATAGCTAGGCAAAAAGGAAAATAAAAACGCGCGCGGCTATTGGGCTCTTAAGGACGAGAAATAATGAACTAACCGACGATCCAAAAGAAATATCTGATACACTGAGAACTCAATATGAATCAGTTTTCAGTACCCCAAAAAGTGACGAAGCGATACCTGACATATATGCATTCTTTGAAGAGGAATTACAAGGAGAGTATATAAGAGACTTTGATTTTACACCAGAAGATGTAGCGAGAGCTATAGGACAAATGAAAACACATTCAGCTGCAGGTCCGGACAATTGGAACGCATTATTGATTAAAAACTGTAAAAGTGAAATAGCTACACCTTTATACTGGATATGGAGAAGATCCCTAGACACTGGGGAAATACCGAGCATCTTGAAAAGAACAAACATTGTCCCTATATATAAAGAAGGGGACAGATCTCAAGCAAAGAACTATAGACCAGTGTCATTGACGTCCCACCTCACCAAAGTATTTGAAAGAATAGTTAGAGAGAAAATTTATGATTTCCTGGAGACACGGGAGAAGATTCACCGGAAATCAGCATGGATTCCGATCAGGTAGATCATGCCATATCACAACTAATAGAACACTACAACAATATCCTAGATGCGTTGGAAGACAATGACAACTACGATGTTATATACACAGATTTTGCTAAAGCTTTCGACAAATGTGACCATGGTATAATAGCACATAAAATTAAATATATGGAAATAACAGGCAAAGTGGGAAATGGATCTACAACTTCCTCAGAGAACGTCTGCAGGTCGTCAAAATTCAAGGTATACTGTATCATCATCAATCGGAAGTACGCAGCTCAGTACCACAAGGGACAGTACTGGCCCCACTCCTGTTCATTATCATGCTAACAGACATAGACAGCGGAGTAAACAGCAACAGTATAGTAACATCCTTTGCAGACGATACAAAGATCAGCAGAAAAATCAACGATGTTCATGACGTGGAGGCCTTGCAGAGGGACACGAACAAAATATACAAATGGTCAGAAGACAACAACATGTCATTTAACACCGAGAAATTTCTGCTCCTGAGATATGGTAGAAAAGAAGAACTTAAACAGACTGCATATTATGCTCCAGATAGACAGGAAATTCAGAGAAGCACGAAAGGGATCGATCTCGGGATAATAATGAGAGATGATGCGAAATTCGAAACACAAAATCAGATAGCGATAAATAAAGCAAAAAGAGTCGCCGGACAGGTACTAAGAACGTTCAAGAGAAAAGACAGGACAGTAATAATTCCCCTGCTAAAAACATTGATTATACCAAAACTTGAATACTGCTCAGTTTTGACGTCCCCATATAAAAAGGAAGAAACTAATAAACTAGAAGAAACGCAAAGGCATTTCATAGCCAAGATTGATGGCTGCAAAGAACTCAACTACTGGGAAAGACTACGTAAACTAAATCTGTACTCCCTGGAAAGAAGAAGAGAGGGGTACACCATAATCTACATATGGAAAATGATCGAAAAACTGGTACCAAACCTAAAACTAAACCCAATTACCATTCAAACAACACTGGAAAAAGGAAAGGCAGAATGTGTAGTGTTCCCAAATTAAAGGCCCGACAAGGGACCTCCTCATCTCTGGAGGAAAATAGCTTGGTTGTCAGGGGGCCAAGACTTTTCAACCAGCTTCCAAAGGACCTCAGAAACGTAACGGGGGTCAAAGTTGAAGTCTTCAAGAGAAGACTGGATGCCTGGCTCAGGACGGTACCAGATGAGCCGGGCGTGCCTGGCTATGTACGGTGGAGAGCGCAAGAAAGCAACTCACTCCTCCACCAAGCCAGACCTAGAGGCGGGCCACCAGCTTGACCTCCGTGTGAAGAGAGAGACCATCGCACGAAACAACATAAAGTTCATAAGGTATATATATATATATATATATATATATATATATATATATATATATATATATATATATATATATAAGACTGGCCCCAAAAATCGATTTTTCAAAATTCAAAAGTTTTACCCCTCATAATTGTTTCCTATGTTGAGAAAACCCCAAATATAAAATTTCAGCTAATTCGGAATAATTTTAGGGGTGCCGCACGACACTCGAAATTTCATCGTAATGGGACTAATTCTGCGGTTGGCAGAAAAAGAAGCAGAATGAAAGAAAATAGTTGGAGCTGTGCCCGAACTATCTGCATCAAGTATCAGCAATGTTGATGAAGAGCCTGGTACATCCTATTCCCTTAAAAAGAAACGGTCCAGGAAGCGCAGTGGAAAGGACATCTTATCGCCGGAGCTAGCAATGGTACTGGACTGGACCAAGATGACTGACCACCAAGCCGTCTTTGTGCAGTCAGCTGCTGTTACTTCTCTGGGGCATGATTTGGACGAGCTCTCCATCAGTTGAAGCACATTACAGAGAAAGAGAATGAAAGCAAGTAAAAAGATCGCTACGACATCAAGCAGTCTTTTGAGCCAGATGCTTCCTTCACCGTCCTGTGGGACGGGAAATTACTTCCAGACCTGACCGGCGATAACAATGTAGAGCGACTACCTGTTTTTGTGTCTAGAGGAGGGACATCGAAACTTCTCGCAGTGCCCAAACTCGCCTCAGGTAAAGGAGAACATATTGCAACGGCTGTAGTAGACTGCTTAGACGATTGGGAATTGCGCGATCGTGTACAGGCATGTGCTCTGACACCATTGCAAACAGTAACCTACTGATTCCAAACTTGGAGCTTGTACACTCATCGAAAACAAGTTTAAAAGACAGCTCCTTGGAATTGCGTGCTGCCACCACATCAATGAAATTGTCGTATCATGTGTCTTCGACAAGTGTCACGGTACCATCTCTGGGCCCGACATCTCACTCTTCAATCGATTTAACAGAACTGGAAGTCGATAGACAAGGAGCGCTTTGAAACTGTAGAAGCCGAGATCCCAGGGAGGGATGAAATTATCGCTACCTGCAAAAAGTTCAAGAAAAATGATTGAACAGTGCCATAAGGAGAAAAGATTCGGACAAGAAGAGGATTGTTTGTCTTGGTGGAAAGAGAAAATAAAGTTTATCCTGTTTTGAGTAAATTAGCTAGCACCTACCTTGCCTGTCTTCCATCAAGTGTACTCAGTGAAGTTATTTAGTGGCACAGGTGTAATATATGATGAAAAGTGAAATAGACCAAAAAGTGACAAAGCAGAAAAGCTGTTGTTTCTCAAGTACCATCTTCCAATTCTCGAATTCAATTATAGAGATTAACAAA
This sequence comes from Bathynomus jamesi, assembly GCA_023014485.1. NCBI lineage: Eukaryota > Metazoa > Arthropoda > Malacostraca > Isopoda > Cirolanidae > Bathynomus > Bathynomus jamesi. The sequence goes on along the minus strand of JAJOZX010007830.1, from coordinate 5,134 downwards.
CTAGAAAGTGCGTAACAGCAAATGTGAAGGATATTAAACTCGTATGTAAAAAAGGGTAAATTACAAAATTTTAACCACTTCATTATAGGGCGGAGGTTGGGGGAGTGGTTCGTGGGATGCATTACGAATTGGGTCCTCGTCCCGTATCCTGGTAACACACTACAATAATCAGTGTGGCTAAAAGTTGTAAATATTATATTGAAAGAGTATACCATAGCATCACTACTATTGGTAAGTGCAAATGTAGTGTATAATGTACTGTACATAGCATGATTGCTTAGCTATATGGCGTTTTTTGTGAAATGATCAATGTTGTAGTTCCTTATAAGGTGACCTAGGGTTTTTACGTTATAAAAACTTAAAACATGTTGCTAATAATGTGGGAATTCGAAAATGTATTATATTTTTTATCGACATCCCACATTCACGGATATAAACTTTAAGGATCCGTATCCGCATCCGCGGATGCGTAAAATCTGACATCCATAACATCATAATATATATATATAATATATATATATATATTATATTATATATATATATGTGTGTGTGTGTGTGTGTGTGTGTTTGTGTGTGTGTGTGTGTGTGTGTGTGGAATACACATACTTAATGTGCTTGGAACAAGGAACTCTTTTCGGATAATTAAATCCACTATAGTCCAAATAAGTAATGGTAAATGGTAATACTAAAGTTGTTCTTTTTCATGATTGAAGACTATCATGGGCAACGGGTCGCTAGCAAAATGGCCCCAAGATATAACTTCCCTCACCAGTTATCTGGTAGATTCTGCGGTATTAATTAATAAATATTCCATATTCTATTCCTACGACTAATGCAAACTAAACCTTGGTATAACTTTGTTCTAATGCTACCCGCAGCAGAGATGAGGCTTTCATAGGGTACCGTCGCCATGCAACTCCTGACTCTCACAATATCAATATTTCTCTAAACATAGACGATTATTTTAATCAAAACGTGACGTCATCATTAAATACAATTTCTTTCACTATTGATTAATTACTCGTAAATCTTCATGAAACACAACATCACATTAGACGGTTCCTTAATTAGACAGACATATCATTTTACTTCTCGTAACTTACAAAAAGAATGAAAAGAATTCTATTGTTACTACATAATCACCATTTTAAAAATGTTTCCATAATTTTGACCGACAGTATACATACCCAAAACCAATCTTAAAATGTGGGCACCTTTCGACAAAATAATTTCTGTTACTTTACCTCCTTACTTACTTCCTTACAAACCTTCAACCCTTTCGGCTATAAGAATCACAATCGTTCACTCTTACTTCTAGGTTCTCCCGTAGTGCTTTACGATAAGCAGTTACCGTATAGATTACCTGTAATCCTAATTATGAATACTTATAAAGAGGAAGAGGAGATGAAGGAGATTGTGGACACCAGTGATCGACCAGGAAAGTACTCCGAGGGAGGGGAATGTTAGGCAGGAGACAGGGAGTGCTGGAACTCCCGTTTCTCGTGTCACTCTCCTCCTTAACTGCTCGTTTTTCATGTCTCATCTACCCTATGAGCGGTCCAGCATACTCTTAAATCACGCTTCTCCCTCTATTCCTCACTCCATATACATTCATTTACACACTACACATTCTTTTCAAGATTTAAAAAAAGCATAGTTTTAACAGCCTCGAAGACCTTTATTTCGGTTCTCTCCTTTTCCTTCTATAGGGGTACATTTTCGCGGGCGTTCGCCCTTGATCCTCCATCCTTTCTGCATTAAAAAACCAACAACTTAGTTTTTCTGTATTTCTGTATTTTCATCTACACTCAGGGGCCGGCGAAAGCTGCCATGGGGCCCAGGGGAAGGATTGGTATATGGGCCCCCCCTGTTTACTCAGTACTTTATTATGAATGTTTTTTGTGTACGTAACAAACAAACTGATTATATGTCCGAGTCACTATTCAAAACACGCAGTATGATAATCTCTATAAAATGTATGTTCATTAATTATATTTCCTCTGTTATTTAATCAATTGCTTTATTAATATTTTTAGATTTTATGCCCCCCTCTTTCTGGGCCCCCTAGAGGTCCGGCCCCGGGGATTTAACCCGGCTTCCCCTCCCTCTCGGCGTCCCTGTCTACACTTCACGTTACCAAACTCTTTGCACTCAAAAAACATCATGAAACATTCTAGTCTCGAATGAAATTTGAACATTACATCTCGTATTTTAGTAATTAAATACACCCCAGTTAATATTATTAATTACAATTACTATAAATCAGCTTTTAACTTTTAATATCAGTTAATCTACTTTATAGTAAAGCATATTCAAGTGTGTTTATTTCATTATATAAATATTTTATCTCCTTGACTTGATCGCTAATAGGATTAGACTCGGTTAAATTATAATGATTTGAGTAATTTGTAGATAAGTGCTTGAATTTCATTTCCCTTCTGACATTTTTCAGAAACTACTTCTATTACTTCCACTTATTTTCTTTCACTTTTTTTCATTACTGTCACAAGTCCTACACATACGCAACTATGCCTACCTTCCATAATTTCAACCAACAACCCATGTACACATTTACTTCCTTATTGCATGGAAACTATATATATGCATATACTGTATACTTGTCTAAACTCATACATTCCATCACATCCGTCTTACACCTATAGGGACATAAACACATTATTATGGTCATTATACACTTTTTCCCTCTTAATCTTTGCGTTATCCACTTCTTATTCACAGTAAGTTCCCTATAACCACATACTATACTCAAAACTCTACGGAATGGAGAACACATTTTTCATCAAATTGGAACACATTTGTTCATTGGAACACATTTTTTACCAACACTCGTGTGATTATTGGCAAATTCTTATTCTATTTCAGCATTTAAAGTCTTAATTCAGAACCTTAAAATCCTACAATAGGGATGTGTTTAATTTGTGATTTAATTTCGTTTTATTTACTTTCTTTGTACCCTTCTTTTTACTGATTTACACTGATTTCTGTATTCTGTGTATAACAGCAGTTTGGTAGTAGCCCGTGGCTAGCAGCTGAGCCACAGAGCATGCAGACAGTTTGAACGAAGGAGGAGGGATTTCGAAATGTCAACGTTTCGGCTGTTTGACGGGTTTATTTAATTAAACAAGAATTTTGAGGGAGAAAAGCGAGCGTGAATACATGTTTTTCAATATACTCGCATCGTGGAGAGAGACATTTAAAACTAATTACAACCAATATTTGACTCACAAAAACTACATTTTGACCAAAACACATACTACTCGTTAGAAAATCCAATGGTATATATATTATATATATTATATATATATATATATATATATATATATATAAAGACTGATATTAATGAATGTATATGATTTACGTTTTTTGTCATTAATGTTATTAATGTTACCAAGAAAATATTAAATATCAAATCCTTACTGAGAGCCATTTTCAGGCCGAACATTCGCCAATAATCCAATTTGTCAGTAGAATTGTTCAGTAAATGGCGCGAGAATATTTTCAATTTTCGTCTTTGTTTAAGTTTCCTAATGAGAGAAATCGATCCGGATAATAAATTTCTATTTATTCTCTGACTTTTGCTTATATATATATATATATATATACACACGTAAACTTAATTATTTTGTACAGGTCACCAAACATCATAAAATTTTTTTATTTCATTTCGTTAGAAATAAAATTAAAAACACGTTAAAACCATTTAAAACACCAGCACCAAACATTAATTTGTGGGGATTTTAACTTTATATTTACAACATAGAAAAATGCTGAAGTTTTATATGTTAAGTTCTCCGATAGCATTAGAAAAGACGATAAAATTATGGAAAATTATACTCTTACCGAGGTAATACGTGTAGAGACTGGAAAAGAGAACGTTTTGGATTTAACTTTGACAAATAACAATGACATAAAATAAATAAAAATGTAACGCAAACTAGTATTTCTAATCATCATCAGTAAAGCGATGTATAAATACAATTTGAATCCAGAAAACCAAAAATTCGTCGTAGAGAAATAGAAGGAATATTTGAAGGATTAAATAAAGTCAGTGAAAATAGATTAGACAAGTATAAATTCCGAATTAATGTGAGCATACTGGAAATTGCTACTTCGACGGAAAACTCCAGAAGAAATACTAATTACAATAGAAAACGAAACTACAGTAAACCTATATTGTTGAATCATGTTCCGGAGAGACAAAAAAAAAAAAAGGAGCAAACTTGGGAAAAAAAAAACCAGTATTTACACAACGGAAACAAACTGTAAAAAATATCTGCAGTTGCTAAACTGAAGTAAGGAGACTCAAGATAGCAAAATGTTATACAAAATAGAACTGGACCTAAAGCAATTATTCATCCACAAGACGAACGAAGAGGAAATCAAGGTAGCAGAAAACAAAACATAACCCAAAATACTTTTACGCTTTTGGAAAAAGAAAAATGAAATGTAAAGATAGTACTGGTGCGTTAAAAGATAGAGTAAATGAATACATGAATGACCCAGATATAATACAGACCCAGAAGGAAAAAGAAAAATTATTCCAATGCCTTTCGTGTATTCAGTAGTACACGTCGTCACCTTCCCTGACAAGGCGTACTGCTAAATACACGAAAGGCCTTGGAATAATTTTTTCTTTTTCCTTGTGTGTTTGCATCATTCATTCATTTCACGTGTTTAAGTGTGAAATTTATCATATACTATATATATATATATATATATATATATATATATATATATATATGTATGTATGTATGTTACACACACACACACACACACACACCGTGCACGGAACAAGGAACTCTTCTAGGAAAATTAAATCCACTATAGTTCGAAGTAGTAATGGTAAGTGACAAATACTATAGTTTTTCTTTTCATGATGTTAGCCGAATGTGGGCAACGGGTCACTCGCAAAGAGGCCCCAAAATATAGCTTCCCTCACCTGCGAAACCGTCATCGACTCATTTGGGCTGATAGAATTAATATATATATATATATTATATATATATACACATTGTAATGTAAAAAAACGACGTGGTTTATTACTTTACTTTTATGTATTTATTAGTATTAATTATACCTCTATTTTAACCTGTTGTCATTTAAACCACATCAT
>JAJOZX010007829.1:0-207116 GCA_023014485.1 Bathynomus jamesi | reverse complement strand
GTAAATGGCTTGAGTTGCCAGATAGCGCCATGTATTCTCTAATCGAAGACTGAGTTGCCAGATACCATTGTATACATTATTATAGACTCCTAATCAGCCAGTTGGCTTAGAAGGCTTAAATATTGCCAGATACCGCAATACCACTGTATACATTATTATATTTCTTAAAAGAATACCGGTAGTAGAAGGCATAACAATTAAGTAAAACAACATTGCATCATTCTGTTTATTATAAATATATAGAAAATAAATATACATTTCAATTGAGGAATATGCATATAACAGTACAGGAAATATATACACACAATTATGGATATATATAAAATAAAATATACATTTCAAATAAATATACACTTCAATAGAAATATGTACATAACAGTACAGGAGAAATATCACGCAAAATATATATATAAATACAAATCAATAGAAATATGCGTATAATCAGTACAGGAGAAATGTCAAGCAAAATATATATATAAATACAATTCACTTTTTTTTCAAAATACTAAACTCGGTCTTAATCGAGTTTACAATTACATCATTATTGCTCTGCATTACGCAGTATATGCGGCTTAATAATATTTCACCGCTTAAAGTATAGGGAAACCTGTACTCGATATGAAGGGCTTTCATATCGTTCAGTACTATTTTTGTTCCCACTTTACAACCGGTTGGTAAGTCATCTTTAAATACGTCTAGAATACAATCAAAAGCACGCACAAAGAGTTCATCGTTAGCTACATTATTAAACACAAGTTTATAAACACGCTTTTCCAATCGAGGGTTTATTTCTACCGACTCGAGCTTTTCAATCGTGAACTCACTCAACATAGCGGCAATTGAAATAATCTTCTAAATCGTTACGACAACTGCGCGTTATATAAAGAAATAGTTCTTCAGGGTGAACGGTGTAGGTGAGCTCAGCCTTGTACCGATCAATTGCTTTGTACCAAAGTTCATGGTATTTCAAAGAGTCTAAACTTTTTAAATAAACGTCCAGCTCTAGACCATTCTCACCAGCCCTACACTCGGTAAACCCATCGAGCAGAGCGGTGTAGGCGTATTCAAGTACTGTATCAAAATAAAGCATGTCCGTAACACGCGCGTCTAATATAGGTTTCAGTTTACGGAATCCGACGATTTCAAACATTCTGTCGAGGATGAAACGGTTTCGCGTAGGAACAAGAGCGTTATTATCAGAAGCATTCTTCCACATCAGCCGTATATCAATGCACGGCCGATCGTTATTTATACACAACGTACATACAACGGCGTATGAGGGTGCGTCACTAATCTGCTCTCTTCTTGTACCTACGTTAGCAGGTATTTTATAACGATCTTCACTCCACTTCTCAACTATCACAAAGATTCTATTCATCTCCTCGATACTTAAATAAACCCGTTTGTTTGTCGGTCTACATTCCGTTTCCAGTACATAGCTAATGGTACCGGAATTACGCCTGAACACGCGCAACGATTTCGTCACGGACACATCGTACGAGGCGTTGAGAATGCTGCTCAAAGGAAGTTCCATCGTATTCGAGGAGCGCACGTCCACTCGGCTCAAGCTCTGAGATAACTATGAGCCGTGTGAGGCACGCAGGTAGGCAGGAATGGTTCGACGGGCGGCTGACTCGATGATACGTGAATGGGCTTGTTCGTATGACCGCGAGTCGAATTGTTGTACATATTTCGGTACAAGAATATCACTACCAGCCTACGCACCAGACAGTTTGGATAAGAACTAGGAACATTTTATGTTTTACTAAACATCTCCACACTCCGGCGCACTATTTGAGAGGAACATATGTTCATATTTTTCCTTTCTGCCCATCAAACGATACTCGTCTCTAAACTCTGTTAAAAATTCACGCAGGGCACTAGCCACAACCTCACTACGAACCTCATCATGATATACGTTAATATAGTGATAAAAATACTTAAGATTGTCCATGATCACGAGATTCACATTTTCAGTCGTAGGGTATGAGTAATCGACATGGTGTAGCATGACGTAATACCGCTTGTCACACCACCCATCAGCAAGACTCATTATCCATACCTGCTGCTTCTCTTCTGCACGCGTTGTTTCTTTTACTTCACGGTGTATGTGAGACTTTATAAAGTTTAGCTCTGCAGTATACTTCAGCACATCGTCTGTGCAACGAAAGCCTTCAACGGTCTCACCAGAACATCCGTAGAGTATTTGTACATCTTGGAACTTCGCACAATCCAATGTGTTTTTAAAAGAGGCATAGAGGGAGGAATAGGAAGTTTTTCGGTATCCACCACATCCTGGCACTTTACTGAATACCATTTCGTAAACGTTGTACAAGCAATATTAAAGGTAGCCATTTGAATACACGTCTGATCTGAATACACGTCTGATCTCTCGGGCTTACTGCGGTCGACTGACCACGCAGAGACTCCCAGATAGTAGCATGACTCACGGTCTTACAGTGGGCGGAGCTTAGAACTTTCACCTACACACACACACACACACACACACACACACACACACACACACACACACAAAGGAAAGTGAAACGCTATTTGAAACATGATTTATTTAACAAACGAGATATTCAAGTTATATATATTTACAAATACGATTTAATAAACGAGATAGTCAAGTATATATATATATATATATATATATATATATATATATATTACAAATAGATACGATTATATACAAGACGTGTGAGTTAGAAGCATCATTGGTATCCAAAGGGTACGGTATCATAGGTACCAGGTAACTGGTAACGTTTCCTATAGGTGTTACGGCACACCATCGTACCCCTAAGTTCCTTCACGCCCCCCAGCTTCTGCGCCCGAAAATTGTGGGTGCCTACAATTAGTTGGGGAGGTTGTTCATCATCGTCCAAACATACTAGATCCTTCAACGACTCAAAGTTAACAACCTCCCGATTCGCATGGTTGAGCGTAATACCCTTTGCCTTCACGATATATTTCATTTCCTCCCCCACCCTGACCCGTACCCCATAAGTCTTAGGTCCTGTTGAGGCAAAAGAGTCGGCGTATGCGTTGTCCCCATACTCATCCTTGATCTCATCAGTGAGCTCGCCGAGGAACTCCCCAATAGTGGGCATGTATTCACCCTCCCTCTCTGTGAATATCACGCTATCTGTATCGGCATACAATACTCTCCGCCCAAGAGAATGCAATAGACCCCAAAGTTTTATACGGGCGTAGGCTGTTGTGAAGCTGGCCACAGGTATGTTTGTAACCCTTGAGGTATCTGTGGCAAATTCAGTGTTGTTGTACTTTATTACGTAAGTATTACCTACATTTACGATCTCCATGACCTCTTTATCGGGGGCATTGGCATAATCCCAGACATCGCTATAACTTTGTGCCAAATGAATGCTCCCTCTGCCGGTATTCTGCGCAAATTTTCCCCATAGACTGTTTAGACACAACTTTGCACTAAAGCGCTTGCCAGGATTCTTTACAATTTGGACACGATCAAGTTGTATACCTTCGCGGTCGCGGTAACGTTGAATATAGGCAGACTTTTCATCTTCGGTATCAACTCCTCGCGGATACCCTGATGCCTCAACCTTATCCTTCAAAAAGGTGTTTATATATGGTGTGAAAAGGTTGGGTAGCTTCTGAAACCTCCACACCTCATGTATCTTCAGTATTCTATAACCATGGCGCACGGCTAGGGCCAACTCAGGACTTGTATATACGCCTCTGATCTTACGCTGGTGGGGTATATGGTTACATTCGCCGTTATCCTCTTCCGCGCACTTCACGCACAGGGGAAACATGAGCTTGTCGTCGATAACGACAGGTAAGATCGGCATCCATAAATTGCGTGGGGGGAGTACGTCTACGAAAGAGAGCCCAAAGTAACGATCATTCAAATTTTTTGAAAATTCATTGATGGAGGGTAGGCTAGGTCCCACCAGTTTCTCAGGAGCGCCCACGGGGTACGGATTGCTCTTCATCACGTATGGGTATAAAGAACAGAAATCGTAGTAATGGAGCTTCACGCCCTCCGTAGGTGGGAAGTATAGTCTGAAAGGATTTGTACGTCCTCCAAACAAGCTATCACCACATTTGAGAGGATCCAGCACCATTGAACGCTTGATCGTTTTTATTTCCTCACGGTACACCTCGTCTGTCTCCATCCGTGCATCATATTCATGCTCCCACAAGACTTTGTGAGTGAACTGTGATCCTATAAGTTGATCGCGGGTGCGGGTCGATGCAAGACAGTCGGCAGGAGACCTACCGTGGATATCTCCGGTGATTCCGCACTCAGGACGGGGGCATCCATGCCACCAGCAACCGTTAAAGGAGTACACAGTCTTCACACCAGTGACACGGTTTTCACTTAACCCATCAACCCAAAAAACACGTCCATTAATCTTAATGGGTACTTCACCCGTGTTGCGGGCGTGCTTTATGTATACACCTGTCTGTTGCTGTAGGTGTATGAGCCAGTAAATAGCCTTGTGCCCGTAACTGCGGGGATTGTTTCGGTGAATAATGGCTAAGGTGTCTTTCGGCATGAAGTTATTCTTGAACACCGTAAAACATAATGATGCGATGGTGGTTGCGACTTGCAGTGGATCGCATTTGAAACGGGCTATGTACATCCTTCTAAAGGCCTGGAAACATACTCTAAGCACGCGCACATCATTCACGCAATAACGCTCACATTCATCAGCTATATTATAAGGGTTACTTTCATTAAAACTGTCGTAGTATCGATCAAAGTCTTCACGTTCATCCATACAGTCAAAATAATGTTTGGGGGGTGGTGGGCCTACGTAGTTTAAAGTCTCGCTGGTGAGGAAAGTGTAAGGGAAGTATCCTTTGGAAACTTCAGCTGCTACTCCCATCACCTTGGGTAGCTTTGCTAATTTACAAGGTGTGAATAATAAAGTATCTTTAAATTGTACATTGCCTCTTATCTGCATCTGTATTAATTTGTTGCCTCTTTTCAATGGATCACCTGTAAATATCTCAGAGGATTCGTGTTCAAGCAACTCCTTATAAAGGAACTGCGTGTCAAACTTTGCCCCGTTATGGGCGAGAATATACACAGTCATTTTTTTGAACTTGTCGGCTAACTTGACAATATAGGACACAAATAGTTTCACAGGACTATCGCTGACATTCGTTTTAAAAACGTTTGTCCGTTTACCACATTTGGGGCACTCGTCACATTCGATATCCATACACTCATCACAGATAGTCTGGCTCACAAGTAAATGTGGAATTACCTCTTTGGTTTCAGCGTTCGTATATGTTTCTATATCGTAGTATACAGTTATACAAGGGTTATTTTTAGGCTTAGCATCTTTCATATAACATACATGCTTTACTCCATCCGCCTTATATTCCTCCTGGCATGTAGGACAGTGAATTACGTCACACTTGTGCTTAAATTTTCCCCAATTATCCATTGTGTGAAACATACCACATTCACAGATTCTCATTTTCCTGCACGTGCCAATTGATTTATGGAAATCAAAACAGCTATTATTGAAAAATGTGCGTCTACACACATCACAGTCTCTCTTCTCAGCTTCAACTACACGGCTTTCACATTTGGTGCTTTTACACTGCTCACATACCATGTGACATTCTTTACAATGTCTCACTATATCATCCGCAAACTCGAGGCACCCCTTACACAAATCATGATGTCTCCCATATTTTCGACTTTTGTCATAACTCGCGTAAAGCCACCTTATATTACGGATGGGGAGATACGTTGTCCCTGACAATCCTAAAATAAGTAGGGGCCTTGTACGATCTCTCACACAGCTTTTAAAAACATACACAGTCCTACGACGATCATCCAACCCAAACACAACTATGCGGACATTCATTTCCTGTTCTACCCTTCTCAGCTCTTCAGGACCCATATTACAGTCAAATTCAAGTTCACAGTCTACAGCTAGTTTACGGGCACGCTCCACGACTGTAGGCAACCAAATTTTTTGAGTTCGTGTATTTTGTACAGTAAACATACGTGCTAAGAGTACTGCTATAAAGCCGCAACCACGATCGACGTTTATATGCCGTCTATAAATAGCTTGAGAATTGAGGTTAAGAGTATACGGTATGGCACTATGACCCGCAACACGGTATACATGGTCAATATTTACCGTGAAGTTGTCCATATTGAAGGCTATACTACTTTGGGCGGCTTGCATTATACGTCCTAATATATATTCTACATCTTCAGCCGCCAAACGTCTAAATGGCACTATCACCCAATAATCGTCTACATCACCGTCATCTGACCCGAATCCAAAGGACAGACTCGTCCTGACTTCACGCTCGTCGCGATTCTGAAGAGCAAACTCTATAATACGCTCTACAACCCGGCGTAGTCCGCGCTCAATACCATTGCTATACATGACTCTAGGGTCGACCCTGACTCTATACCGATTTCTAGTCAAGGCTGGGGTGGGGGCTGCGGAGCGCACCAATTCGAGCGTTATATCTTCCTCAACAGAACGGGGGGCGGCGGATGAATTAGGGGTATATTAGCGGAAGGTGCTGCTGATGGGGGCCTGTTGCGTAGGAGGTTGATGGTTGGGGCTCTATTATTGTAGACTTAACAGAACGGGGGGCGGCGGATGAATAAGGGGATATATTAGGTGCTGCTGGGGGGCTTGTTGCGTAAGAGGTTGAGGGTTGGGGATCTATTACCGCTGCAACAGGCGCGTATTTCGGTCGCTTTATACCTGACGGGGTTTCATACCTCCGCTTTGGACGTGTTACCGGTATCGCTGTGAGGGTTCAGGGGAGGAGATCACAACTACACTGTCGTCGAGGTCATCCGTAATGATGGGCTGCTCTACCTCATCGTCATTCACGGTTCTGTGGGAGAAGAAATATAAGGAACAGCACTCAAAATTTGTAATATTTTGTAAATGACCCACTTAGGAGTGTGACGTGTTAGAAATGGACTCTGTAGAAAAATTCAGATTCACGAGCCCATCCACATGTATTATATCTGGACCTACAGGATGTGGTAAAACTGTGTTTATGCTTAAAATCATTAAAGAAAAGGGGGAGATGTTCTCGAAATTTGTGCATAAAGTTATATGGTGCTATTCGACGTATCAATCAGTGTTCAACGAGTACCAAGATGATATTTTGTTCCACAAAGGCGTATATGACGTTAATTCGTTAAAGGGAAATGAACATACAATCATTGTAATTGACGATCTCATGTTGGAGATGGATAAAACGTTTGCCGAGACATTTACAGTATTCTCCCACCATCTTAACATAAGCGTGTTCTTCATCAATCAGAATCTATTTTTCAAAAATAGATACATGCGCGATGTGTCGTTAAATACGCAATATCTAGTCTTATTCGCGCAACGTAGAGATGTATCACAAATTGGGGTATTAGCCAATCAAATGTTCCCGAATCAGCGTAAGGAGTTTTTGGAAGTTTATAAAGAAGCTACAAGCACGCGTTACGGATATTTGCTTTGCGACCTTCATCCGCGAAACACGTTTAGAGTGCTTCTGCGAACGAATATATTTCCAAACGAGCCTGAAACGGTGTATATTCCAGAATGACAAAGAGACTAAAGAAATACCGTGAATTAATAAAAATCTATCATCGACTGCCCCGGGCAATGCAGCAGATGTTTATTAAAAATATCGATGCCGACTTTTTAAAATGCATCTGTGAAATCTGTCTTAACGTTATAAATTGCAATGTATCAATGAAAACCCATCAGAAGGCTCGCCTACGCCGCTACAAGAACATAATACGTGCACTCGCTCGTAAAAGCCAAACTGTAGCGAAGAAAAAACGAATTATTGTACAAACAGGAGGGTCATTTCTCCCCATCTTATTTTCAGTTTTGGGTCCTTTACTGACTAGATTAATATAATGAAGAAAGTGGTAGTGATTCCCCACGAGGTGTACGCCTCACTGCAAAGGAATCCAGACACGTATCTAGATCCCCGTAAAAGCAGACTTAAAAGAATGGAAAGCGAATTGTTAGCCCTATTAAACAGTGAAAAAACACCTGATGAGAAAAGAATCTTATACCAAGAAGCTCTGCAGAAATTTCTTCACGAGTACGAAAATTATAAGAGCCCTACAGAGATTCCTGTGGTTATTAGGCACAGCACGGGGGACGATGGCGACATAGGATCTGTGCCCGACGACACAGCTGACCAACCAAAAAGATTAGCCACACAACATATCGAACATGTATTAAAAAATACCCTCCCACTTACATTGAGGAGTAAAGGCTTAAGTCTTTATAATCTATTGAATGAGGATCCCGCCATACAATGGACCGATACAGGGGAGATCATTGTGGAAGGATCAAAGGTACAGGGATCGAATATCGTAGACATTGTCCATGATCTGGTGAGAAAGTGGGATAGGCCATCACCATCAGGATGGAAGCATATTAAAGCAAGACTACAACAAATAAATGTCCCTAAAACGTTGATAGGAAATCTGAACAGGTTAAAAGACTTGGAACATGCAACGCCTGTGACACAATTGAAGGCGCCGTCACCCCCGGCGGTAACACCTTTGAAGAGGAGCAAGAAGAGGTTAAACCAACCCTACCCACGTGCCTCTAAAATACGCAAATGGCTAACGTATTAACTAAACGCTATTATGACATTTCTACCCCATCCTCTTACGGCGGCGTAGATAGACTGTACAGAAGTGTTTACGGAGTAGGAAAAAAAGATGTTGAAAGATTTTTGAGGGAGCAGGACGCTTATACGCTTCATAAGCCTGTGAGAAAAAGGTTTAAAACAGCCAAGACAACGGCTTCCTCGATTGATTCTATTTGGCAAGCAGATTTAACAGACATGCAAAGATATTCTGTGTATAACGATGGTTACCGCTACATTCTATTCATAATAGACGTATTCTCTAGATATCTGTGGCTAGTTCCTCTGAAAAATAAATCACCTGAAACAGTTGCTAAAGCCACCAAAACGCTAATGTTAAAAGAAAACAGGGTTCCTGGCTATTTTTGTACGGATATGGGGAAGGAATTTATAGGCCGTGCTTTTCAGAACATGTTGACAGAGTTTAATATCAGCTATTACACAACCAATTCTATACATAAGGCTTCTTTAGCTGAAAGAGTTCAGCGCACCATAAAGGAACGCATGCACCGTTATTTTACACATAAAAACACATACAGATTTCTAGACATTCTGGAATCATTGGCATCATCCTACAACCGCTCACACCATCGCACGATTGGGCAACACCTAACGAAGTTTTAGAAAGAGGTACGCTCCCGAGAAGAGATGGATCACCACCACCACCACACTCTGCGCGCTTCAAAATCAATGATTATGTAAGGCTGTCGCGTTCGGGGAATAAATTCGCAAAGGGTTTTGAGCAAGGATGGACACGCGAGATTTTTAAAGTTAGGGCTGTGAGACCTAAAGGTGAGATAATGATGTATTACATTGAAGATTTGAATGGGGAAGAAATCTCAGGAGGCTTTTACCGCGAGGAATTGCAGAAAGTTGCGTTTAATTTAGAAAAAAATGTGTTTAAAATTGAGAAAATTTTAGGAAGCAAAGGTTCAGGAAGGAGAAAAATGTACCTGGTGAAATGGCTAGGGTACCCAGAAAGCTTCAACACCTATATAAAAGCTGATGCAATAATGAAGCTTAAATAGTATGCAACATGGCTCCTAACCATTTCTACGTCACACTCCCGTCCTCCTCGTCCCTGTCTGTACACCCTAACAACACACTAGCCAACTTTGTAACAGAACTCCATGGGCACATTGAATTGGGTCGTGATTCGTATGAGGTGGGGATATGCGAAATTCAGCTGGACACCGTCTTTTTAAATATTGAACATAAAGAAACCGTTTTTACGATTCTTAGAGACATTGACGAGTGTGAAAAAGCTGGGGTAGCTATGGATGAAACTATGCGCATCGCTCGGACTAAGATTGCACGGTATTACAGTACAGAAGTAAGACTAGGGCCGGGTCAATATGGTTCGGCCGAGGATGTTGTGAGAGGCTTAAACGTAAGTTTAAGAAACTCAAACCTTACGAATGATTTAGTATATGAAATCGTAAACAACCCTGCACATACACTAATCCTAAAATCAAAGACTAACAGACGTCTTAAAGAACATAGAAAGTTCAAAATTCTAACCAACGGCCGATATAGCGCAGCCTTCCAAAGAGACACATTTCACGAGACACAGTATAACTTGTCCAGATTAATGTATCAATTGAAGATGGAGAAATTGGCTGAAAGGTCCCCAGACATGTGCTATATTTACAGTAATATAGTGGAGCACCAGTTTGTTGGGGATACCCAGGCACGCCTGCTGCGCATTGCTCACATCCCCAACCATAGAGGAAGGAGTTTGAGTATTACATATGACAGACCCCATTATGTGAATGTCGCAACTAATTTAATAACCAATATCACAATATATATAAGAACGATTGAGGGCGAAAACTTCCCATTCGGTAACGGGAGCTTAACAGTGAAGCTACACTTTCGACGCACTGAGTTATAATGGATAGAAAGCCTTTCACCGTCTATCGAGGGTGAGATACCAGCGCGGTAGTGGACTTGGATCCATTTTTTCATCCATACTACGTACGGCTGTTCCTTTGCTGAAGAGGGGTGCCAGATACCTTGGAAGGAAAGCGCTACAATCAGGCCTTAACACTGCAGAAGACATATTGGCCGGGGCTAAACCTAAAGAAGCTCTAAAAAAACATTTAAAGCGTACACGGAACGAAATCATCAAAGATGCAAAGAGAAAAATGCGTGGTGGCGGGAAGAAGAAGAGGGCTCCCCGGAAGAAGAAGGGGTCACGTGGTATTAAACGTAAAAGGCTATCAAAAAAGAAATGCTGTAAGCGAATGAAACCTATGGTTGACCACTTTTTTGACTGATATAAGCTAAGGACATTGATCTCATGAATCATAGTTTGTTTACCACTTGTCGAGAGAGGAGTCACTATTTCGCCATGGCACGCTTCATCCACCCATGTAGTTCACAATGCTGTAAATCGGAGCTGTCCCTTTTTGAGCTCCCGCCAACCCAAGTTTCTATTGAGCACAGTGACTTTATTACAATTAACCCTTTAAACACAATTAGTTCCCCGAGTGCACCTATAGAATTCGTGATACCCAGCTCAGGTCCTTACTTTTTTGATCCAAGCTGTGTGCACATGTACGCTAAGCTACGTATAGCCCATTCTGATGGAACGGTCTGCGATGACAAATATGCTGTATACCCTGAAACAAACTTTCTGCACGCCATATTCAACCAGTGTGACGTATATTTAAATCAGACCAACATATCGGCAGGCACGGGGTACTATCATCTACGAGCCTATTTGGAAAATGTCCTCAACTTTTCCAAAGAAGCGAAGGCTACCTTTTTAAGTGCGGAGGGATATTATCAAACTAAAGATGAAAATAGTATAAAGGACAAATTTAAAAATTCTAAAAAGAAAATATACGAGTGTTTTGGACGGTTGCACACAGATTTCACTTTCCAGGAGAAGTTGCTTGTGAACGGGGTGGATATGAAAATAAAGCTCACCCGCACGAGTCCTGAGATCTGCTTAAATCTGGATGCGAATCAAGAAGAGGGTGCAAAGCCCGTTGTGGTTCACATTATGGACACATACCTCCGCGTACGGCGAGTGAAATTAAGTTCACCAAAACAACTAGAAATTGAGAAAAATTTACTAAACGCTACAGTGAAATATCCTATTAACAGAGTGCAGATCAAACTATATACGGTTCCTGCAGGGTTGGCATCGAAGCAGATAGAAAACATTGCCCTGGGAAATCTTCCTAAAAGGATATTAATCGGCATGCAGGACCACGCTTCGGTGAATGGAAAATATAAAAAGAGTGCCTTTAAATTCGAGAATTTCGGACTTAAAAATATAACTCTATACGTTAATGGCACTGCTTTGGGTGGAACAATGGGTACGGACTATTCATCAGACGCTGTGTTACCGCTTTGTGCCAGAGCCTATAGTAATCTGACCCATATTGCAGGTGATTGTGATGAGCTTGGTAATGGGGTAACGCAGGAAGAATTCATTGATCAATTTAACCTTTATCCGTTTGACATTACACCTGACTTATCTGCTAGCGTAAATACCCATTTAACCCACAGCAGAGCGGAAACATCTCAGTGCGGCTGGAATTCGCCAAGCCTATAGACGCTCCTATTAGTGTACTAGTATATCTCGAATCGCAAGCCCTAATAGAAGTAGATAGATTTAGAAGCGTTATCACTGACTTTTAAAATGGATGCTAATACACTTCAGAAAGTAATGGAGCGAGTCACACGTTCCAAATTTATCGGCGTGTTTGCGAAGAATGAAACATTGAGTTTGCCAAGTACGCGAGAATGCGGTAGTCGAACACAGACATCATCGGTAATGAAGGGATTCACTGGATCGCTGTCTATTTTAAAAATAGACAGCGCCTGTACTATTTTGATTCACTCGGTACTCAACCCTGGAGTGATCCTATTATTGTAAAATTTCTCGCTCAGTTACATATTCCCGAAGTTGTGTGGACCCCATTTCGCATGCAAGGATATTTTACTAATGTTTGCGGAATGTACTGCGTCTCATTTCTCATGCATATGTCAAATGATAAAGAATTTATAAATTTTTTAAATTTATTTGACCCGTGTCACACTCGCCGAAACGATGAAATGGTATGCAGACAGATAAAAAACCGTTTTCCAATTGTACGTACTCGTTGTATATTATAATGTTTTTGTTCGTATATTTGTAACGATATATTCTGTAGTTGTTTATTGTACTGATTTCTTTCATTTAATAAATTTATGAAAATATATGTCTTCTTATCCCAAAAAGATCGAAAAACACTTACATTATTTCGGTGTGACATTGTTGACTGATCAGTATATCCTCCCTATTCCGAGATTCTTCAAAAGATTGTATAACACGTGTCAAATCCTCATCGGACCTTAAAGGAATAATGCTTTTAAAACATATACAGAGTATACAGACAGATCCCCATTATGTGAAGATATCTTTGGTTCGAGGAATAACATTGAATGCCATAAAAATTTCGATTTTAGCATAATGGGGATAACCAAATAACATTGATTGACATTTTTGGCGAGTATCTATTTGACGAGATACTACAACTCTCCATATATATAAAAATTCTAATTATAGACACTTACATTTCTATGGTAGTCCCTTGCGTCGGATTGTAAGGAGCGTCACTGCAAATATCTTCTACGGTTTGCGTTGAAAATAATTCGCCACGGTCAATCGCATTGAAAAGACTAATTGCGGTTAATGCTGCAGTATCACGTTCTTCATACAATTCCGGGGAGACGTACAGGTCCATGGTGGAGGATGTGTGACATTGTTGACTGTTCAGTATATCCCCCGTATTCCGAGATTCTTCAAAAGATTGTATAACACGTGTCAAATCCTCATCGGACCTTAAAGGAATAATGCTTTTAAAACATATACAGAGTATACAGACAGATCCCCATTATGTGAAGATATCTTTGGTTCGAGGAATAACATTGAATGCCATAAAATTTCGATTTTAGCATAATGGGGTAACAAAATAACATTGATTGACATTTTTGGCGAGTATCTATTTGACGAGATACTACACCCCATCCTATATATATATATATATATATATCTAATTATAGACACTTACATTTCTATGGTAGTCCCTTGCGTCGGATTGTAAGGAGCGTCACTGCACATATCTTCTACGGTTTGCGTTGTAAATAATTCATCACGGTCAACCGCATTAAAAAGGCTAATTGTCGTTAATGCTGCAGTATCACTCTCTTCATACAAGTCTGGGGAGACGTACAGGTCCATGGTGGAGGGAATGATTATTCACTGACGCGAAAATAGCTACTGTTACCCAACTGAAAAATATCCCCTTTTATATGCACAATCGCCAAGCTCCGCCCCAAAAGACCAGATGTTCGTCGTGATTGGCTGCCGATGTAGCTGGGTGGAGCTATGACGTGTACCAATCCGCTATAACGGGACCGGACGAGTAACATATATATTTTCACCAATAGATTTAATGCTCGTATTCTCCTTTGAAAATTATTTGGTGATTCGTATAGAACTTTTGATACTGATTCCAAATATGGTTTCAGAATTTTTCTATCACCCATAGTTTTCGAGAAAATATTTACTCAGAGTTTACCGCATCATTAGTCACTAATGTAATCGAGAGGATATAAAGAAATATATCCTAATTATATTTTAAAAGAACATTCGGTTTCAACGTTAAACTGTGGGTCTAAGGTGGGGTGAAAACCTTTCCAATTGCGCTAGGGGACAATTATTTGGTGTTTCTTATAAAACTTTTGGCACTGAGTCAGGTTTCAGAATTTTCTAATGTTAAACTGTGGGTCTAAGGTGGGGTGAAAACCTTTCCAATTGCGCTAGGGGACAACGAAAATTATTTGGTGTTTCTTATAAAACTTTTGGCACTGAGTCAGGTTTCAGAATTTTCTAATGTTAAACTGTGGGTCTAAGGTGGGGTGAAAACCTTTCCAATTGCGCTAGGGGACGACGAAAATTATTTGGTGTTTCTTATAAAACTTTTGGCACTGAGTCAGGTTTCAGAATTTTCTAATGTTAAACTGTGGGTCTAAGGCGGGGTGAAAACCTTTCCAATTCAATATAACGTCGAATAATTGCTGCTTCGAACAACTGTTTTTCGAAGCAGCAATTGTGTTCGAACACAATGGCAAAAGATACAAGCATATCCCGTTATTTGAACAAAACTCTCTCTCTCTCTCTCTCTCTCTCTATATATATATATATATATATATATATATATATATATATATAATTGTGGGCATATCTAAGAAATGGAGTCGAGAGAGGTTTTGTTCAAGCTGTCTAGGAGAAAGGTCATTATGGTCATTCGAGTTGGGCAGATTCTCGGAATTCCTTTCCTCTAGCGAATTGTGTTTTGGTTAATTTCAACTTTTAATTGAATTGTTTCGTAAATTTTCATATTGTTTCAATTTTTTTCGCATGGAAAGAGACTCGTGTGTTTCGTAAATTTTCATCTCGATACAACTTAGATAATATATATATATATATATATATATATATATATATATATATATATATATATATATATATACGGGTTTGGGGAATGACGATCGTCGAATTGTTTCATAAATTTTCATTTCCGTTCGTTTTTCCCACTGATATTCGAATGTTTATAATGAAAATTGAGTCACAACGAAATCTTTTAGTTGGAGACAACTCACCATAATAATGGTAAAAAGTGGATTGAAGTGAAGGGAGACTTATCAGGGATTGGGGGGAAGGTCTCTCATTATGAGTTGCTGTTCACAACGAAATCTTTTAGTTGGAGACAACTCACCATAATAATGGTAAAAAGTGGTATCTGGCAACCGAATTGAAGCTCTTTCCGAAGAACAGAATAAAATAATTATCATCATATGTTTTCACAGAAAACAGTTTTTACTTTTAAACTTAAATCATTGTGATTAAATAAGCACATATACAGAGATTAGTTTAAATAAGTTATCAATAAGAAGGAAAGAATAAAACGAAAAAAATTTAATATACGCTTTATTTACGTTTGTTATTATTTTTTAATTTAATATGCGTCATAATTAGTTGGGTATCCCTTAAAAAATTCATTTTCTGTCTAACGAATTATTTATTGGGTAACTTTGTTAATTCTGTTATATTACTAAAATATATTGAAAGTTGCCTTTACTTTTAATCAATCCGGTTGATAATTACTTTATAACTTGGGAGTTAAACTTTTAAAAGATGCTGTAAACTATAAAAGCATCCTGATCTTAAGTTAGGCATATCAATAATATATTTTTAAGTCATACGTAAATCTTTCTGAAACAGTGAAATCATTGTTGAAATGCTTTATTTGATGGAGCTAATCGTTAAACACTATATACATCTATTGTAAAACACTATAAACATCTATATATAGATGGGGCTCGATTGATTAACTATATAAATATATTATGGTTTTTTATATGCTTTGTGCACAGACAAGCGTGTGTTTCATAATTTCTCTTCATTTGAAGTGAAGGGAGACTTATCAGGGATTGGGGGGAAGGTCTCTCATTATGAGTTGCTGTTCACAACGAAATCTTTTAGTTGGAGACAACTCACCATAATAATGGTAAAAAATGGTATCTGGCAACTGAATTGCAGCTCTTTCCGAAGAACATCACTACAGATTTGTTTGTGGGTACTTCTTGAAGTTCAAGTTAATGTTATATTTGATTCTAATCGTTAAACACTATATACATCTATTGTAAAACCCTATATACATCTATACATCTATAGTGAAACACTATATATATATATATATATATATATATATATATATATATATCATAAGCTGTTTAAAAGACTGTATACGTACTGTATATATAATTATAGTAAACGAAATAAACTAGTTAACCATAAAATTAATTATTTTCTATTATGAAGTTTTCGAATTATGTGTGGTTAACTATGTTATTTGTTTCGAAAAGTTTAGCTTCAAGTTTAATGAAGTTCAAGTTAATGTTAAATTTGCTTCTAAACGTTAAACTAAAATTAAATGTTATAATATGAAAAATAAATAATATATATATATATATATATATATATATATATATATATATATATATATTATTTACCTAACATAAGATGTTTAAAAGAATGTGTATATATATATATATATATATATATATATATATATAATAATATATATCTAGCAAGAGCAATCCGATCATTGCAAAAAAACTGGAAAGGTATGCAATTAATAAAGATTGAGTGTGTATTTATTTAATATACAGAATTTAATTGGAATAACTACCGTCATATTGTGTTACACAATGGATGATTAATATTTCTGGAATACATGGCGCTATCTGATGGTGCGATCTGGCACATCAGCACCCGATTACATGGCTTGATGTGGCAACTCAGCATCTGCATACATGGTGCGATCTGACAACTCAGCAACTGAACACATTGCGCTATCTGGCAACTCAGCCAGAATAGAGGCTTATAAAAGATTGAGAAGTTGATGAAAGACTCATTCCAGCTCGGCTCCCAGCCGAGCAAGGACCTCTGGTCCTTCTCTTTCAGGCCCTTTGGTAAAACCCCTTAGTGGCCTCTTAGGTTAGGAAAACGAAAATAACTTGGGGGAGAACTCCTCTCTCTCCTTCAGGTGTCTCTCTCTCCTACAGGTGTCTCTCTCTCCTTCAGGCGTCTCTCTCTCTCTCTCTCTCCTTCAGGTCTCTCTCTCTCTTCTACAGGTGCCTCTCTCTCCTTCAGGCGTCTCTCTCTTCTTCAGGTGTCTCTCTCTCCTTCAGGTGTACCCCTCCCCCCTTGGCTCAGTCAACTGGCTGATTCAGCCAACTGGCTGATTCTGGCTGATTAGGAGCCTATAAAACAACGCCTACTCGGCTGAAGTCTTAATATGCACTTGGCTCCTGCCAGGTGAACACCTCTCCTCCTTTCTCTCCTCCTTTCTCTCTGGCCCTTTGGGGGAATAGCTTGGGGAGGCCCCCAAGTTGCATGCCCTTGCAACCTAGGTTGGCAACAAAGACAGTACTCTTTTTTCTTTTTTTTCTTTTTTTCTTTTTTCTGCAACCCCCACCCCCTCCCCCCTTTGCAACCCCCACCCCCCTTTGCAACAACCCCCACCCCCCTTTACAACATTACGTCATCACTTGCAACATTCTTGCACTCTCCCCTTTTGCGGCTATACTACTATGGTATGGTGTGGCATTTGGAAGGATCGCATCATAGGCCCCCTCTTTTTCGATGAACATGTCACTGGAGGCACCTACCTGCGTATGCTCAAGGAAGAAGCATTTCCCAGTGTCTTGAACGAAGGAAATTTCCTAACATGGTTCCAGCAAGACGGCGCTCCTGCACATTACAGCACCCAAGTAAGGGAATACCTGTACCAACAATTCCCTGGTCATTGGATAGGACGTCGAGGGCTTGTGGAATGGCCAGCTAGAAGCCCGGATCTCACGCCACTAGATTTTTGTCTCTGGGGCCACTTGAAAGCGCTGGTATACGCAGAGAAAATTAGGAGTGTTGAACATTTGCGGCAGCGCATTATTGGGGCGGCATGTAACACCATTACTCCTGACATCATTCACCGTGTGCTTGCTGACTGGGTATCACGTCTGAAATTGTGTATTGAAAACAATGGTGGACATATTGAGCACGTTCTGTAAATAAAAGCTTTTGTTTTGCCTTTTTTTATTATTTTTCCTATGATGCAGGACTTATGGGACACCTTGTACTATACTACACTGTGACACCACTTATTTCTGATCGCACGTCGACGCACGAAACGAAACGTTTCAAAACGTTCAGAAATATTCTTTTAAACAGCTTATGATATATATATATATATATATATATATATATATATATATATATATATATATAGTGTTTCACTATAGATGTATATAGGGTTTTACAATAGATGTATAAGTGTTTAACGATTAGAATCAAATATAACATTAACTTGAACTTCAAGAAGTACCACAAACAAATCTGTAGTGATGTTCTTCGGAAAGAGCTGCAATTCGGTTGCCAGATACCACTTTTTACATTATTATGGTGAGTTGTCTCCAACTAAAAGATTTCGTTGTGAACACAACTCATAATGAGAGACCTTCCCCCCAATCCCTGATAAGTCTCCCTTCACTTCAATCCACTTTTTACCATTATTATGGTGAGTTGTCTCCAACTAAAAGATTTCGTTGTGAACAGCAACTCATAATGAGAGACCTTCCCCCCAATCCCTGATAAGTCTCCCTTCACTTCAAATGAAGAGAAATTATGAAACACACGCTTGTCTGTGCACAAAGCATATAAAAAACCATAATATATTTATATAGTTAATCAATCGAGCCCCATCTATATATAGATGTTTATAGTGTTTTACAATAGATGTATATAGTGTTTAACGATTAGCTCCATCAAATAAAGCATTTCAACAATGATTTCACTGTTTCAGAAAGATTTACGTATGACTTAAAAATATATTATTGATATGCCTAACTTAAGATCAGGATGCTTTTATAGTTTACAGCATCTTTTAAAAGTTTAACTCCCAAGTTATAAAGTAATTATCAACCGGATTGATTAAAAGTAAAGGCAACTTTCAATATTTTTAGTAATATAACAGAATTAACAAAGTTACCCAATAAATAATTCGTTAGACAGAAAATGAATTTTTATAAGGGATACCCAACTAATTATGACGCATATTAAATTAAAAAATAATAACAAACGTAAATAAAGCGTATATTAAAATTTTTTTCGTTTTATTCTTTCCTTCTTATTGATAACTTATTTAAACTAATCTCTGTATATGTGCTTATTTAATCACAATGATTTAAGTTTAAAAGTAAAAACTGTTTTCTGTTAAAACATGATGATAATTATTTTATTCTGTTCTTCGGAAAGAGCTTCAATTCGGTTGCCAGATACCACTTTTTACCATTATTATGGTGAGTTGTCTCCAACTAAAAGATTTCGTTGTGAACAGCAACTCATAATGAGAGACCTTCCCCCAATCCCTGATAAGTCTCCCTTCACTTCAATCCACTTTTTACCATTATTATGGTGAGTTGTCTCCAACTAAAGATTTCGTTGTGACTCAATTTTCATTATAAACATTCGAATATCAGTGGGGAAAAACGAACGGAAATGAAAATTTATGAAACAATTCGACGATCGTCATTCCCCAAACCCGTATATATATATATATATATATATATATATATATATATATATATATATATATAATATATATATATATAATATCTAAGTTGTGTCGAGATGAAAATTTATGAAACACACGAGTCTCTTTCCATGCGAAAAAAAATTGAAACAATATGAAAATTTACGAAACAATTCAATTAAAAGTTGAAATTAACCAAAACACAATTCGCTAGAGGAAAGGAATTCCGAGAATCTGCCCAACTCGAATGACCATAATGACCTTTCTCCTAGACAGCTTGAACAAAACCTCTCTCGACTCCATTTCTTAGATATGCCCACAATTATATATATATATATATATATATATATATATAGAGAGAGAGAGAGAGAGAGAGAGAGAGAGTTTTGTTCAAATAACGGGATATGCTTGTATCTTTTGCCATTGTGTTCGAACACAATTGCTGCTTCGAAAAACAGTTGTTCGAAGCAGCAATTATTCGACGTTTAATTGAATTGGAAAGGTTTTCACCCCGCCTTAGACCCACAGTTTAACATTAGAAAATTCTGAAACCTGACTCAGTGCCAAAAGTTTTATAAGAAACACCAAATAATTTCGTCGTCCCCTAGCGCAATTGGAAAGGTTTTCACCCCACCTTAGACCCACAGTTTAACATTAGAAAATTCTGAAACCTGACTCAGTGCCAAAAGTTTTATAAGAAACACCAAATAATTTTCGTTGCCCCTAGAGCAATTGGAAAGGTTTTCACCCCGCCTTAGACCCACAGTTTAACATTAGAAAATTCTGAAACCTGACTCAGTGCCAAAAGTTTTATAAGAAACACCAAATAATTGTCCCCTAGCGCAATTGGAAAGGTTTTCACCCCACCTTAGACCCACAGTTTAACATTAGAAAATTCTGAAACCTGACTCAGTGCAAAAGTTTTATAAGAAACACCAAATAATTGTCCCCTAGCGCAATTGGAAAGGTTTTCACCCCACCTTAGACCCACAGTTAACGTTGAAACCGAATGTTCTTTTAAAATATAA
Organism: Bathynomus jamesi; assembly: GCA_023014485.1. Classification (NCBI taxonomy): domain Eukaryota; kingdom Metazoa; phylum Arthropoda; class Malacostraca; order Isopoda; family Cirolanidae; genus Bathynomus; species Bathynomus jamesi. The sequence goes on along the minus strand of JAJOZX010007829.1, from coordinate 186,277 downwards.
TTAGGATATATTTCTTTATATCCTCTCGATTACATTAATGACTAATGATGCGGTAAACTCTGAGTAAATATTTTCTCGAAAACTATGGGTGATAGAAAAATTCTGAAACCATATTTGAATCAGTATCAAAAGGTCTATACGAATCACCAAATAATTTTCAAAGGAGAATAGGAGCATTAAATCTATTGGTGAAAATATATATGTTACTCGTCCGGTCCCGTTATAGCGGATTGGTACACGTCACAGCTCCACCCAGCTACATCGGCAGCCAATCACGACGAACATCTGGTCTTTTGGGGCGGAGCTTGGCGATTGTGCATATAAAAGGGGATATTTTTCAGTTGGGAGTAACAGTAGCTATTTTCGCGTCAGTGAATAATCATTCCCTCCACCATGGACCTGTACGTCTCCCCAGACTTGTATGAAGAGAGTGATACTGCAGCATTAACGACAATTAGCCTTTTTAATGCGGTTGACCGTGATTAATTATTTACAACGCAAACCGTAGAAGATATGTGCAGTGACGCTCCTTACAATCCGACGCAAGGGACTACCATAGAAATGTAAGTGTCTATAATTAGAATTTATATATATATATATATATATATATATATATATATATATATATATATATATGGATGGGGTGTAGTATCTCGTCAAATAGATACTCGCCAAAAATGTCAATCAATGTTATTTTGTTACCCCATTATGCTAAAATCGAAATTTTTATGGCGTTCAATGTTATTCCTCGAACCAAAGATATCTTCACATAATGGGGATCTGTCTGTATACTCTGTATATGTTTTAAAAGCATTATTCCTTTAAGGTCCGATGAGATTTGACACGTGTTATACAATCTTTTGAAGAATCTCGGAATAGGGAGGATATACTGATCAGTCAACAATGTCACACATCCTCCACCATGGACCTGTACGTCTCCCCGGAATTGTATGAAGAACGTGATACTGCAGCATTAACCGCAATTAGTCTTTTCAATGCGATTGACCGTGGCGAATTATTTTCAACGCAAACCGTAGAAGATATTTGCAGTGACGCTCCTTACAATCCGACGCAAGGGACTACCATAGAAATGTAAGTGTCTATAATAAGAATTTTTATATATATATGGAGAGTTGTAGTATCTCGTCAAATAGATACTCGCCAAAAATGTCAATCAATGTTATTTGGTTATCCCTATTATGCTAAAATCGAAATTTTTATGGCATTCAATGTTATTCCTCGAACCAAAGATATCTTCACATAATGGGGATCTGTCTGTATACTCTGTATATGTTTTAAAAGCATTATTCCTTTAAGGTCCGACGAGGATTTGACACGTGTTATACAATCTTTTGAAGAATCTCGGAATAGGGAGGATATACTGATCAGTCAACAATGTCACACCGAAATAATGTAAGTGTTTTTCGATCTTTTTGGGATAAGAAGACACAATATATTTACATAAATTTATTAAATGAAAGAAATCAGTACAATAAACAACTACAGAATATATCGTTACAAATATACGAACAAAAACATTATAAGATACAACGAGTACGTACAATTGGAAAACGGGTTTTATCTGTCTGCATACCATTTCATCGTTTCGGCGAGTGTGACACGGGTCAAATAAATTTAAAAAATTTATAAATTCTTTATCATTTGACATATGCATGAGAAATGAGACGCAGTACATTCCGCAAACATTAGTAAAATATCCTTGCATGCGAAATGGGGTCCACACAACTTCGGGGATATGTAACTGAGCGAGAAATTTTACAATAATAGGGTCACTCCAGGGTTGAGTACCGAGTGAATCAAAATAGTACAGGCGCTGTCTATTTTTAAAATAGACAGCGATCCAGTGAATCCCTTCATTACCGATGATGTCTGTGTTCGACTACCGCATTCTCGCGTACTTGGCAAACTCAATGTTTCATTCTTCGCAAACACGCCGATAAATTTGGAACGTGTGACTCGCTCCATTACTTTCTGAAGTGTATTAGCATCCATTTTAAAAGTCAGTGATAACGCTTCTAAATCTATCTACTTCTATTAGGGCTTGCGATTCGAGATATACTAGTACACTAATAGGAGCGTCTATAGGCTTGGCGAATTCCAGCCGCACTGAGATGTTTCCGCTCTGCTGGGGTTAAATGGGTATTTACGCTAGCAGATAAGTCAGGTGTAATGTCAAACGGATAAAGGTTAAATTGATCAATGAATTCTTCCTGCGTTACCCCATTACCAAGCTCATCACAATCACCTGCAATATGGGTCAGATTACTATAGGCTCTGGCACAAAGAGGTAACACAGCGTCTGATGAATAGTCCGTACCCATTGTTCCACCCAAAGCAGTGCCATTAACGTATAGTTATATTTTTAAGTCCGAAATTCTCGAATTTAAAGGCACTCTTTTTATATTTTCCATTCACCGAAGCGTGGTCCTGCATGCCGATTAATATCCTTTTAGGAAGATTTCCAGGGCAATGTTTTCTATCTGCTTCGATGCCAACCCTGCAGGAACCGTATATAGTTTGATCTGCACTCTGTTAATAGGATATCTCACTGTAGCGTTTAGTAAATTTTTCTCAATTTCTAGTTGTTTTGGTGAACTTAGTTTCACTCGCAGTACGCGGAGGTATGTGTCCATAATGTGAACCACAACGGCTTTGCACCCTCTTCTTGATTCGCATCCAGATTTAAGCAGATCTCAGGACTCGTGCGGGTGAGCTTTATTTTCATATCCACCCCGTTCACAAGCAACTTCTCCTGGAAAGTGAAATCTGTGTGCAACCGTCCAAAACACTCGTATATTTTCTTTTTAGAATTTTTAAATTTGTCCTTTATACTATTTTCATCTTTAGTTTGATAATATCCCTCCGCACTTAAAAAGGTAGCCTTCGCTTCTTTGGAAAAGTTGAGGACATTTTCCAAATAGGCTCGTAGATGATAGTACCCCGTGCCTGCCGATATGTTGGTCTGATTTAAATATACGTCACACTGGTTGAATATGGCGTGCAGAAAGTTTGTTTCAGGGTATACAGCATATTTGTCATCGCAGACCGTTCCATCAGAATGGGCTATACGTAGCTTAGCGTACATGTGCACACAGCTTGGATCAAAAAAGTAAGGACCTGAGCTGGGTATCACGAATTCTATAGGTGCACTCGGGGAACTAATTGTGTTTAAAGGGTTAATTGTAATAAAGTCACTGTGCTCAATAGAAACTTGGGTTGGCGGGAGCTCAAAAAGGGACAGCTCCGATTTACAGCATTGTGAACTACATGGGTGGATGAAGCGTGCCATGGCGAAATAGTGACTCCTCTCTCGACAAGTGGTAAACAAACTATGATTCATGAGATCAATGTCCTTAGCTTATATCAGTCAAAAAAGTGGTCAACCATAGGTTTCATTCGCTTACAGCATTTCTTTTTGATAGCCTTTTACGTTTAATACCACGTGACCCTTCTTCTTCCGGGGAGCCCTCTTCTTCTTCCCGCCACCACGCATTTTTCTCTTTGCATCTTTGATGATTTCGTTCCGTGTACGCTTTAAATGTTTTTTTAGAGCTTCTTTAGATTTAGCCCCGGCCAATATGTCTTCTGCAGTGTTAAGGCCTGATTGTAGCGCTTTCCTTCCAAGGTATCTGGCACCCTCTTCAGCAAAGGAACAGCCGTAGTACACCCCAAGTATGGATGAAAAAATGGATCCAAGTCCACTACCGCGCTGGTATCTCACCCCTCGATAGACGGTGAAAGGCTTTCTATCCATTATAACTCAGTGCGTCGAAAGTGTAGCTTCACTGTTAAGCTCCCGTTACCGAATGGGAAGTTTTCGCCCTCAATCGTTCTTATATATATTGTGATATTGGTTATTAAATTAGTTGCGACATTCACATAATGGGGTCTGTCATATGTAATACTCAAACTCCTTCCTCTATGGTTGGGGATGTGAGCAATGCGCAGCAGGCGTGCCTGGGTATCCCCAACAAACTGGTGCTCCACTATATTACTGTAAATATAGCACATGTCTGGGGACCTTTCAGCCAATTTCTCCATCTTCAATTGATACATTAATCTGGACAAGTTATACTGTGTCTCGTGAAATGTGTCTCTTTGGAAGGCTGCGCTATATCGGCCGTTGGTTAGAATTTTGAACTTTCTATGTTCTTTAAGACGTCTGTTAGTCTTTGATTTTAGGATTAGTGTATGTGCAGGGTTGTTTACGATTTCATATACTAAATCATTCGTAAGGTTTGAGTTTCTTAAACTTACGTTTAAGCCTCTCACAACATCCTCGGCCGAACCATATTGACCCGGCCCTAGTCTTACTTCTGTACTGTAATACCGTGCAATCTTAGTCCGAGCGATGCGCATAGTTTCATCCATAGCTACCCCAGCTTTTTCACACTCGTCAATGTCTCTAAGAATCGTAAAAACGGTTTCTTTATGTTCAATATTTAAAAAGACGGTGTCCAGCTGAATTTCGCATATCCCCACCTCATACGAATCACGACCCAATTCAATGTGCCCATGGAGTTCTGTTACAAAGTTGGCTAGTGTGTTGTTAGGGTGTACAGACAGGGACGAGGAGGACGGGAGTGTGACGTAGAAATGGTTAGGAGCCATGTTGCATACTATTTAAGCTTCATTATTGCATCAGCTTTTATATAGGTGTTGAAGCTTTCTGGGTACCCTAGCCATTTCACCAGGTACATTTTCTCCTTCCTGAACCTTTGCTTCCTAAAATTTTCTCAATTTTAAACACATTTTTTTCTAAATTAAACGCAACTTTCTGCAATTCCTCGCGGTAAAAGCCTCCTGAGATTTCTTCCCCATTCAAATCTTCAATGTAATACATCATTATCTCACCTTTAGGTCTCACAGCCCTAACTTTAAAAATCTCGCGTGTCCATCCTTGCTCAAAACCCTTTGCGAATTTATTCCCCGAACGCGACAGCCTTACATAATCATTGATTTTGAAGCGCGCAGAGTGGTGGTGGTGGTGGTGATCCATCTCTTCTCGGGAGCGTACCTCTTTCTAAAACTTCGTTAGGTGTTGTCCCAATCGTGCGATGGTGTGAGCGGTTGTAGGATGATGCCAATGATTCCAGAATGTCTAGAAATCTGTATGTGTTTTTATGTGTAAAATAACGGTGCATGCGTTCCTTTATGGTGCGCTGAACTCTTTCAGCTAAAGAAGCCTTATGTATAGAATTGGTTGTGTAATAGCTGATATTAAACTCTGTCAACATGTTCTGAAAAGCACGGCCTATAAATTCCTTCCCATATCCGTACAAAAATAGCCAGGAACCCTGTTTTCTTTTAACATTAGCGTTTTGGTGGCTTTAGCAACTGTTTCAGGTGATTTATTTTTCAGAGGAACTAGCCACAGATATCTAGAGAATACGTCTATTATGAATAGAATGTAGCGGTAACCATCGTTATACACAGAATATCTTTGCATGTCTGTTAAATCTGCTTGCCAAATAGAATCAATCGAGGAAGCCGTTGTCTTGGCTGTTTTAAACCTTTTTCTCACAGGCTTATGAAGCGTATAAGCGTCCTGCTCCCTCAAAAATCTTTCAACATCTTTTTTTCCTACTCCGTAAACACTTCTGTACAGTCTATCTACGCCGCCGTAAGAGGATGGGGTAGAAATGTCATAATAGCGTTTAGTTAATACGTTAGCCATTTGCGTATTTTAGAGGCACGTGGGTAGGGTTGGTTTAACCTCTTCTTGCTCCTCTTCAAAGGTGTTACCGCCGGGGGTGACGGCGCCTTCAATTGTGTCACAGGCGTTGCATGTTCCAAGTCTTTTAACCTGTTCAGATTTCCTATCAACGTTTTAGGGACATTTATTTGTTGTAGTCTTGCTTTAATATGCTTCCATCCTGATGGTGATGGCCTATCCCACTTTCTCACCAGATCATGGACAATGTCTACGATATTCGATCCCTGTACCTTTGATCCTTCCACAATGATCTCCCTGTATCGGTCCATTGTATGGCGGGATCCTCATTCAATAGATTATAAAGACTTAAGCCTTTACTCCTCAATGTAAGTGGGAGGGTATTTTTTAATACATGTTCGATATGTTGTGTGGCTAATCTTTTTGGTTGGTCAGCTGTGTCGTCGGGCACAGATCCTATGTCGCCATCGTCCCCCGTGCTGTGCCTAATAACCACAGGAATCTCTGTAGGGCTCTTATAATTTTCGTACTCGTGAAGAAATTTCTGCAGAGCTTCTTGGTATAAGATTCTTTTCTCATCAGGTGTTTTTTCACTGTTTAATAGGGCTAACAATTCGCTTTCCATTCTTTTAAGTCTGCTTTTACGGGGATCTAGATACGTGTCTGGATTCCTTTGCAGTGAAGCGTACACCTCGTGGGGAATCACTACCACTTTCTTCATTATATTAATCTAGTCAGTAAAGGACCCAAAACTGAAAATAAGATGGGGAGAAATGACCCTCCTGTTTGTACAATAATTCGTTTTTTCTTCGCTACAGTTTGGCTTTTACGAGCGAGTGCACGTATTATGTTCTTGTAGCGGCGTAGGCGAGCCTTCTGATGGGTTTTCATTGATACATTGCAATTTATAACGTTAAGACAGATTTCACAGATGCATTTTAAAAAGTCGGCATCGATATTTTTAATAAACATCTGCTGCATTGCCCGGGCAGTCGATGTAGATTTTTATTAATTCACGGTATTTCTTTAGTCTCTTTGTCATTCTGGAATATACACCGTTTCAGGCTCGTTTGGAAATATATTCGTTCGCAGAAGCACTCTAAACGTGTTTCGCGGATGAAGGTCGCAAAGCAAATATCCGTAACGCGTGCTTGTAGCTTCTTTATAAACTTCCAAAAACTCCTTACGCTGATTCGGGAACATTTGATTGGCTAATACCCCAATTTGTGATACATCTCTACGTTGCGCGAATAAGACTAGATATTGCGTATTTAACGACACATCGCGCATGTATCTATTTTTGAAAAATAGATTCTGATTGATGAAGAACACGCTTATGTTAAGATGGTGGGAGAATACTGTAAATGTCTCGGCAAACGTTTTATCCATCTCCAACATGAGATCGTCAATTACAATGATTGTATGTTCATTTCCCTTTAACGAATTAACGTCATATACGCCTTTGTGGAACAAAATATCATCTTGGTACTCGTTGAACACTGATTGATACGTCGAATAGCACCATATAACTTTATGCACAAATTTCGAGAACATCTCCCCTTTTCTTTAATGATTTTAAGCATAAACACAGTTTTACCACATCCTGTAGGTCCAGATATAATACATGTGGATGGGCTCGTGAATCTGAATTTTTCTACAGAGTCCATTTCTAACACGTCACACTCCTAAGTGGGTCATTTACAAAATATTACAAATTTTGAGTGCTGTTCCTTATATTTCTTCTCCCACAGAACCGTGAATGACGATGAGGTAGAGCAGCCCATCATTACGGATGACCTCGACGACAGTGTAGTTGTGATCTCCTCCCCTGAACCCTCACCAGCGATACCGGTAACACGTCCAAAGCGGAGGTATGAGATACCCACGTCAGGTATAAAGCGACCGAAATACGCGCCTGTTGCACCAGTAATAGATCCCCAACCCTCAACCTCTTACGCAACAACCCCCCCAGCAGCACCTAATATATCCCCTTATTCATCCGCCGCCCCCCGTTCTGTTAAGTCTACAATAATAGAGCCCCAACCATCAACCTCCTACGCAACAGGCCCCCCATCAGCAGCACCTTCCGCTAATATACCCCCTAATTCATCCCGCCCCCCGTTCTGTTGAGGAGATATAACGCTCGAATTGGTGCGCTCCGCAGCCCCCACCCCAGCCTTGACTAGAAATCGGTATAGAGTCAGGGTCGACCCTAGAGTCATGTATAGCAATGGTATTGAGCGCGGACTACGCCGGGTTGTAGAGCGTATTATAGAGTTTGCTCTTCAGAATCGCGACGAGCGTGAAGTCAGGACGAGTCTGTCCTTTGGATTCGGGTCAGATGACGGTGATGTAGACGATTATTGGGTGATAGTGCCATTTAGACGTTTGGCGGCTGAAGATGTAGAATATATATTAGGACGTATAATGCAAGCCCCCAAAGTAGTATAGCCTTCAATATGGACAACTTCACGGTAAATATTGACCATGTATACCGTGTTGCGGGTCATAGTGCCATACCGTATACTCTTAACCTCAATTCTCAAGCTATTTATAGACGGCATATAAACGTCGATCGTGGTTGCGGCTTTATAGCAGTACTCTTAGCACGTATGTTTACTGTACAAAATACACGAACTCAAAAAATTTGGTTGCCTACAGTCGTGGAGCGTGCCCGTAAACTAGCTGTAGACTGTGAACTTGAATTTGACTGTAATATGGGTCCTGAAGAGCTGAGAAGGGTAGAACAGGAAATGAATGTCCGCATAGTTGTGTTTGGGTTGGATGATCGTCGTAGGACTGTGTATGTTTTTAAAAGCTGTGTGAGAGATCGTACAAGGCCCCTACTTATTTTAGGATTGTCAGGGACAACGTATCTCCCCATCCGTAATATAAGGTGGCTTTACGCGAGTTATGACAAAAGTCGAAAATATGGGAGACATCATGATTTGTGTAAGGGGTGCCTCGAGTTTGCGGATGATATAGTGAGACATTGTAAAGAATGTCACATGGTATGTGAGCAGTGTAAAAGCACCAAATGTGAAAGCCGTGTAGTTGAAGCTGAGAAGAGAGACTGTGATGTGTGTAGACGCACATTTTTCAATAATAGCTGTTTTGATTTCCATAAATCAATTGGCACGTGCAGGAAAATGAGAATCTGTGAATGTGGTATGTTTCACACAATGGATAATTGGGGAAAATTTAAGCACAAGTGTGACGTAATTCACTGTCCTACATGCCAGGAGGAATATAAGGCGGATGGAGTAAAGCATGTATGTTATATGAAAGATGCTAAGCCTAAAAATAACCCTTGTATAACTGTATACTACGATATAGAAACATATACGAACGCTGAAACCAAAGAGGTAATTCCACATTTACTTGTGAGCCAGACTATCTGTGATGAGTGTATGGATATCGAATGTGACGAGTGCCCCAAATGTGGTAAACGGACAAACGTTTTTAAAACGAATGTCAGCGATAGTCCTGTGAAACTATTTGTGTCCTATATTGTCAAGTTAGCCGACAAGTTCAAAAAAATGACTGTGTATATTCTCGCCCATAACGGGGCAAAGTTTGACACGCAGTTCCTTTATAAGGAGTTGCTTGAACACGAATCCTCTGAGATATTTACAGGTGATCCATTGAAAAGAGGCAACAAATTAATACAGATGCAGATAAGAGGCAATGTACAATTTAAAGATACTTTATTATTCACACCTTGTAAATTAGCAAAGCTACCCAAGGTGATGGAGTAGCAGCTGAAGTTTCCAAAGGATACTTCCCTTACACTTTCCTCACCAGCGAGACTTTAAACTACGTAGGCCCACCACCCCCCAAACATTATTTTGACTGTATGGATGAACGTGAAGACTTTGATCGATACTACGACAGTTTTAATGAAAGTAACCCTTATAATATAGCTGATGAATGTGAGCGTTATTGCGTGAATGATGTGCGCGTGCTTAGAGTATGTTTCCAGGCCTTTAGAAGGATGTACATAGCCCGTTTCAAATGCGATCCACTGCAAGTCGCAACCACCATCGCATCATTATGTTTTACGGTGTTCAAGAATAACTTCATGCCGAAAGACCCTTAGCCATTATTCACCGAAACAATCCCCGCAGTTACGGGCACAAGGCTATTTACTGGCTCATACACCTACAGCAACAGACAGGTGTATACATAAAGCACGCCCGCAACACGGGTGAAGTACCCATTAAGATTAATGGACGTGTTTTTTGGGTTGATGGGTTAAGTGAAAACCGTGTCACTGGTGTGAAGACTGTGTACTCCTTTAACGGTTGCTGGTGGCATGGATGCCCCCGTCCTGAGTGCGGAATCACCGGAGATATCCACGGTAGGTCTCCTGCCGACTGTCTTGCATCGACCCGCACCCGCGATCAACTTATAGGATCACAGTTCACTCACAAAGTCTTGTGGGAGCATGAATATGATGCACGGATGGAGACAGACGAGGTGTACCGTGAGGAAATAAAAACGATCAAGCGTTCAATGGTGCTGGATCCTCTCAAATGTGGTGATAGCTTGTTTGGAGGACGTACAAATCCTTTCAGACTATACTTCCCACCTACGGAGGGCGTGAAGCTCCATTACTACGATTTCTGTTATTTATACCCATACTGAGAAACTGGTGGGACCTAGCCTACCCTCCATCAATGAATTTTCAAAAAATTTGAATGCTCGTTACTTTGGGCTCTCTTTCGTAGACGTACTCCCCCCACGCAATTTATGGATGCCGATCTTACCTGTCGTTATCGACGACAAGCTCATGTTTCCCCTGTGCGTGAAGTGCGCGGAAGAGGATAACGGCGAATGTAACCATATACCCCACCAGCGTAAGATCAGAGGCGTATATACAAGTCCTGAGTTGGCCCTAGCCGTGCGCCATGGTTATAGAATACTGAAGATACATGAGGTGTGGAGGTTTCAGAAGCTACCCAACCTTTTCACACCATATATAAACACCTTTTTGAAGGATAAGGTTGAGGCATCAGGGTATCCGCGAGGAGTTGATACCGAAGATGAAAAGTCTGCCTATATTCAACGTTACCGCGACCGCGAAGGTATACAACTTGATCGTGTCCAAATTGTAAAGAATCCTGGCAAGCGCTTTAGTGCAAAGTTGTGTCTAAACAGTCTATGGGGAAAATTTGCGCAGAATACCGGCAGAGGGAGCATTCATTTGGCACAAAGTTATAGCGATGTCTGGGATTATGCCAATGCCCCCGATAAAGAGGTCATGGAGATCGTAAATGTAGGTAATACTTACGTAATAAAGTACAACAACACTGAATTTGCCACAGATACCTCAAGGGTTACAAACATACCTGTGGCCAGCTTCACAACAGCCTACGCCCGTATAAAACTTTGGGGTCTATTGCATTCTCTTGGGCGGAGAGTATTGTATGCCGATACAGATAGCGTGATATTCACAGAGAGGGAGGGTGAATACATGCCCACTATTGGGGAGTTCCTCGGCGAGCTCACTGATGAGATCAAGGATGAGTATGGGGACAACGCATACGCCGACTCTTTTGCCTCAACAGGACCTAAGACTTATGGGGTACGGGTCAGGGTGGGGGAGGAAATGAAATATATCGTGAAGGCAAAGGGTATTACGCTCAACCATGCGAATCGGGAGGTTGTTAACTTTGAGTCGTTGAAGGATCTAGTATGTTTGGACGATGATGAACAACCTCCCCAACTAATTGTAGGCACCCACAATTTTCGGGCGCAGAAGCTGGGGGCGTGAAGGAACTTAGGGGTACGATGGTGTGCCGTAACACCTATAGGAAACGTTACCAGTTACCTGGTACCTATGATACCGTACCCTTTGGATACCAATGATGCTTCTAACTCACACGTCTTGTATATAATCGTATCTATTTGTATATATATATATATATATATATATATATATATATATATATATATAACTTGACTATCTCGTTTATTAAATCGTATTTGTAAATATATATAACTTGAATATCTCGTTTGTTAAATAAATCATGTTTCAAATAGCGTTTCACTTTCTCCTTGTGTGTGTGTGTGTGTGTAGGTGAAAGTTCTAAGCTCCGCCCACTGTAAGACCGTGAGTCATGCTACTATCTGGGAATCCCTGCGTGGTCAGTCGACCGCAGTAAGCCCGAGAGATCAGACGTGTATTCAGATCAGACGTGTATTCAAATGGCTACCTTTAATATTGCTTGTACAACGTTTACGAAATGGTATTCAGTAAAGTGCCAGGATGTGGTGGATACCGAAAAACTTCCTATTCCTCCCTCTATGCCTCTTTTAAAAACACATTGGATTGTGCGAAGTTCCAAGATGTACAAATACTCTACGGATGTTCTGGTGAGACCGTTGAAGGCTTTCGTTGCACAGACGATGTGCTGAAGTATACTGCAGAGCTAAACTTTATAAAGTCTCACATACACCGTGAAGTAAAAGAAACAACGCGTGCAGAAGAGAAGCAGCAGGTATGGATAATGAGTCTTGCTGATGGGTGGTGTGACAAGCGGTATTACGTCATGCTACACCATGTCGATTACTCATACCCTACGACTGAAAATGTGAATCTCGTGATCATGGACAATCTTAAGTATTTTTATCACTATATTAACGTATATCATGATGAGGTTCGTAGTGAGGTTGTGGCTAGTGCCCTGCGTGAATTTTTAACAGAGTTTAGAGACGAGTATCGTTTGATGGGCAGAAAGGAAAAATATGAACATATGTTCCTCTCAAATAGTGCGCCGGAGTGTGGAGATGTTTAGTAAAACATAAAATGTTCCTAGTTCTTATCCAAACTGTCTGGTGCGTAGGCTGGTAGTGATATTCTTGTACCGAAATATGTACAATTCGACTCGCGGTCATACGAACAAGCCCATTCACGTATCATCGAGTCAGCCGCCCGTCGAACCATTCCTGCCTACCTGCGTGCCTCACACGGCTCATAGTTATCTCAGAGCTTGAGCCGAGTGGACGTGCGCTCCTCGAATACGATGGAACTTCCTTTGAGCAGCATTCTCAACGCCTCGTACGATGTGTCCGTGACGAAATCGTTGCGCGTGTTCAGGCGTAATTCCGGTACCATTAGCTATGTACTGGAAACGGAATGTAGACCGACAAACAAACGGGTTTATTTAAGTATCGAGGAGATGAATAGAATCTTTGTGATAGTTGAGAAGTGGAGTGAAGATCGTTATAAAATACCTGCTAACGTAGGTACAAGAAGAGAGCAGATTAGTGACGCACCCTCATACGCCGTTGTATGTACGTTGTGTATAAATAACGATCGGCCGTGCATTGATATACGGCTGATGTGGAAGAATGCTTCTGATAATAACGCTCTTGTTCCTACGCGAAACCGTTTCATCCTCGACAGAATGTTTGAAATCGTCGGATTCCGTAAACTGAAACCTATATTAGACGCGCGTGTTACGGACATGCTTTATTTTGATACAGTACTTGAATACGCCTACACCGCTCTGCTCGATGGGTTTACCGAGTGTAGGGCTGGTGAGAATGGTCTAGAGCTGGACGTTTATTTAAAAAGTTTAGACTCTTTGAAATACCATGAACTTTGGTACAAAGCAATTGATCGGTACAAGGCTGAGCTCACCTACACCGTTCACCCTGAAGAACTATTTCTTTATATAACGCGCAGTTGTCGTAACGATTTAGAAGATTATTTCAATTGCCGCTATGTTGAGTGAGTTCACGATTGAAAAGCTCGAGTCGGTAGAAATAAACCCTCGATTGGAAAAGCGTGTTTATAAACTTGTGTTTAATAATGTAGCTAACGATGAACTCTTTGTGCGTGCTTTTGATTGTATTCTAGACGTATTTAAAGATGACTTACCAACCGGTTGTAAAGTGGGAACAAAAATAGTACTGAACGATATGAAAGCCCTTCATATCGAGTACAGGTTTCCCTATACTTTAAGCGGTGAAATATTATTAAGCCGCATATACTGCGTAATGCAGAGCAATAATGATGTAATTGTAAACTCGATTAAGACCGAGTTTAGTATTTTGAAAAAAAAGTGAATGGTATATATATATATATATTTTGCTTGACATTTCTCCTGTACTGATTATACGCATATTTCTATTGAATTGTATTTATATATATATTTTGCGTGATATTTCTCCTGTACTGTTATGTACATATTTCTATTGAAGTGTATATTTATTTGAAATGTATATTTATTTTATATATATCCATAATTGTGTATATATTTCCTGTACTGTTATATGCATATTCCTCAATTGAAAGGTATATTTATTTTCTATATATTTATAATAAACAGAATGATGCAATGTTGTTTTACTTAATTGTTATGCCTTCTACTACCGGTATTCTTTTAAGAAATATAATAATGTATACAGTGGTATTGCGATATCTGGCAATATTTAAGCCTTCTAAGCCAAATGGCTGATTAGGAGTCTATAATAGTGTATACAATGGTATCTGGCAACTCAGTCTTCGATTAGAGAATACACGGCGCTATCTGGCAACTCAAGCCATTTACAGCCAACTAGCTGATTAGGCGTATATAATAATGTATACAATGGTATCTGGCAACTCAGTCTTCGATTAGAGAATACATCGCGCTATCTGGCAACTCAAGCCATTTACAGCCAACTGGCTGATTAGGCGTATATAATAATGTATACAATGGTATTGCGGTATCTGGCAACTCAAGCCATTTACAGCCAACTGGCTGAGTAGGAGTCTATAATAACGTATACAGTGGTATTGCGGTATCTGGCAACTCAGGCCATTTACAGCCAACTGGCTGATTAGGAGTCTATAATAATGTATACAATGGTATCTGGCAACTCAGTCTTCGATTAGAATTAAATGAATACATGGCGCTATCTGGCAACTCAAGCCATTTACGCCAACTGGCTGATTAGGAGCCTATAAAACAACGCCTACTCGGCTGAAGTCTTAATGTGCACTTGGCTCCTGCCAGGTGAACACCTCTCCTCCTCCTTTCTCTCCTTTCTCTTGGGGGATAACGCCACCTCCAAGTTTCATGGCTGCACATGCAGCATCCCCCCTTTGGGGTATTTTTTTGCAACACCCCCACCCCCCTTTGCAACAACCCCTCCCCTTTGCAACATTACGTCATCACTTGCAACATTTTTGCACTCTCCCCTTTTGCGGCTATACTACTTACCATCACCCGAGATGCACCTTGTTCCTTTGAAGAGGTATACCAGTGAGGGTTGTTTTGAGACCAGTAGCGGGTGTTCTGTCGATTTACCTCACCATTTCCATAAAAAAACAGCCTCGTCACTGAACAGAATGGTGGACGGGAAATTGGCATCTCGAGCATAAGAAAAATATGAATTATGGTTTGTAGAAATAGAAAAAAATGAATTTCTCCTATGATACCGGACTTATGGGACACCCTGTATATACAGTAATATACTTGTATACCAGATAGTAGTAGAATAATGTGATGGTTTCAGCATTTTGAATTCTAATTTTGATTTTTATCTATTGCAGATATCATTTCAGATGACCAATTATGTATTTAACATATATAGTATACAGTTTTACCAGAAAGGGGCCCGTAGTCGAAAGAATAACCATGTTTATAAATGCATTTAAATACATTAAACAAGTTTAAAGGACTCTTATATTTTTATGCACATTTAGATCTAATTTTTATATGAAATACTTGAAAATTATTATTTTTCCTTGCCAAGGTGTTATCAAATATCAACCAACCGGGCCCCCCAAAGGTCCGGGCCCCGGTGCACTGCATCCGCCACTGGGTTAATTGAATGCCCGGTTAGGCAAACTGTACGCCCTTGATAATTGGTTAGGTTAAGTCGTGATATTTTCGTTAGTTTTAACCAAAATATTCTGTGTCAAAATTGAAGTCTGGGATAACAGGAAAGTACCTTTTTTATGATTAAAAAAATTAAAAACTGCTTAATATTTTCTTTTAAAGAATAATTTTGAAAACTATACAACTGAAATTTCTCTATGAATTGAAGATTTTCAAACTAAACTTTCAAATTAATTTTATTTCACCAACTATAAAACATGAAAGAAAATTCAACCAAATTCAAAATCTTTTTGTTTGTGATTCTGTAACTAAACCAAAAATGTTTTTAAGTGATTCTTCTCTGAACTGAATAATGTGTAGCATATTCGAAGCTGTACAATTCAAGAAATGTAAATAAATCTACTTGATGGCCAAACAGACCTTTCAACCTTTCAAAGGTTCCGTGCGATGATTCCTCATTTCACGAAAGTCAAGCTTGTCGCCCCTCCTCTCGAGTTGGCTAGGTGAAGTAGTGAGTTGGTTTCTTGTACTCTCCACCTCATATAGCCAGGTACGACCAGCTCATCGGGGATTGTTCTGAGCCAGGCGTCTAATCTTCTTTTGAAGATGTTCACTGCAACACCATTTGTGTTCCTTAGGTCTTTGGGCAGCTGATTAAACAGTTTTCGTCCTCTTACAACAAAACTATTTTCTTTCAGAGTTAAGGATGTTCCCTGTCTCACCTTTAATTTGGGAACACGACACAGTCTTCCTTTTCTACTTTTCACTGTTGTTTGAGGAGTTACAGGGTTCAGAGTAAGATTAGGGACTAGTTTCTCCATTATTTTCCAAGTATAAATAATGGTGTATCTCTCTTCTCCTTTCAAGTGAATATAAGTTTAGTTAGCGTAACCTTTCCCAGCTTGTCGCCCCTCCTCTCGAGTTGGCTGGTGAAGTAGTGAGTTGGTTTCTTGTACTCTCCACCTCATATAGCCAGGTACGACCAACTCATCGGGGATTGTTCTGAGCCAGGCGTCTAATCTTCTTTTGAAGATGTTCACTGCAACACCATTTGTGTTCCTTAGGTCTTTGGGCAGCTGATTAAACAGTTTTCGTCCTCTTACAACAAAACTATTTTCTTTCAGAGTTAAGGATGTTCCCTGTCTCACCTTTAATTTGGGAACACGACACAGTCTTCCTTTTCTACTTTTCACTGTTGTTTGAGGAGTTACAGGGTTCAGAGTAAGATTAGGGACTAGTTTCTCTATTATTTTCCAAGTATAAATAATGGTGTATCTCTCTTCTCCTTTCCAGTGAATATAAGTTTAGTTAGCGTAACCTTTCCCAGTAATTTAGTTCTTTGCACCCATTGATCTTGGCTGTGAAGCTTCTGTGAATCCCTTCTAGCTGTCTAATGTCTTCTTTTTTTATATGGGTATGTTAGGACTGACCAGTATTCCAATTTGGGTATGATCAGTGTTTTGAGTAGAGGAATCATTATATTCCTGTCCCTTCGTTCAAAGGTTCTCAGTATCTGCACAGTTATTCTCTTTGTTCTGTTTATTTGTGCTTCAAATTTCGCATCATCTGTTATTACAACCCCAAAATCTTTTGCTGTAGAATTTCTCTGAATTTCCTGTCCATTTGGAGTATAATATTCCATGGATTTTATTTCTTCTCTTTTTCCATACCTTAACAGCTGAAATTTCTCAGTGTTCAACTTCATATTGTTGTCTTCCGTCCACTTGTAGATTCTGTTTATGTCGGTTTGTAGAGATCCTATGTCTTCTGGTTTTCTTATTTTTCTACTGATCTTTGTGTCATCGGCAAAGGATGTTACTGTGCTGTCTCTGGTAACGTCCTCATCTATGTCAGTTAGCATGATTATGAAGAATAGTGGCGTTAATACTGTTCCTTGTGGTCCTTAGCTGAAGACTTCTGATTCTGATGAAGATACTCCTTGTACTGTAACGACTTGCCGCCGCTCACTAAAGAAACTATAAATCCATTTCCCTACTTTTCCTGTTATTCCTATATATTTCAGTTTATGTATTATGATTCCATGGTCACACTTGTCGAACGCTTTGCCAAAGTCTGTGTATGTTACATCATAGTTTTCATTACTTTCAAGTGCATCAATAATGTAGTGTTCCATTAGTTGTGATAGGTATCATCTGCCTGACTGAAACCCATGTTGGCTATCATTTAATTTTTTATGAGTTTCCAAAAAGTCATACATTTTCTGTCTAACTATTTTTTCAAATATTTTAGTGAGATGAGATGTCAGCGACACTGGCCTATAGTTTTTGGCCTCGGCTCGATCTCCTCCTTTATATATTGGGACTATGTTTGCGCTCTTCAAGATGCCCAATATTTCTTCCGTATCTAGTGATCAGGGGCTCAGCGATTGCATTCTTGCAGTTTTTGATCAGTGTGGCATTCCATTTATCCGGTCTTGGCGCTGAGTGTGCTTTTAGTTTCCCTATACTTGTGTAATATCATCCGTCGTAAAGTCGAAGTCCGTTATACTTTCCCCTTGTAGTTCTTCAGAAAAGAACGCGTTTCTATCGCATATCAGTTTGTCAGTTTTTGGGTTCTTCTACACAAGCGTCGTTCTTTATATATATATATAGTAGGGTGGATCGATTTTACATTTTTTTCGATTTCCATATTCTAATAGAGACAAAAACTTGCGCATGCATGAGAAAATAGCCTCTGCAAAATCTTAGCTTAAAAGGTAATCATCTTCTGCCCCCGGCAGAGCGATGAAAATCATATTTTAGTAGTCAAAAACGTATTTTTCTTGTAATTTTTAAAATATTTCAATATGCATCAAAATTATTCCTAATAACTATAAAGTCGATGAAAAAGACCTCATATGATCGTTTTTCCAAGCGCGTTGTCCTACGTTAATATCTTTTGCCCCCGGCAACAACGTCAAATGTTGAAAAAATAGGTAATTTATATTCATATTTTCAGATCGGCTCTTTGTCTTAAATAATGCATTTATATATTTCCCATAGTATTTATATCGTTGCTTAGGCATGAAATAACACACACGCAAAATTTTATGACTCTAGAGTAATATCTTCTGTCCCCGAGAAAAGTCTAAATGTGGATTATAATTACGTTAATGCGATGTTATAAGTACGATAAGTACTAAGTACAGCTCCTCGCTTGCTAATTTTATAAAATTAGCAACCCAGAACTCATCACGAGGAGGTGGCTGTACGTCGAGTTCCACCCTATCCAGCCCCAACCACCCTTTTTTGGCTGCATGTCGATTTACATACGGTAATCTTTCTTAGAATCAAATCGTGGAATTTTTGTTCGGGAGTGAAGACGGGAGCGGATGAATCCGTCCCTCTCTTCTATTCCACTTACACTGGCAGAGGCTTCGGTTACTAATTTGATGAGTCTCTCGACCGCTTGAGTATGACAAGGGAATAGTGGGATCAGTCCATCAGGCTGGTCTCCCGTCTCAACAAACTCTTTTATTCGGGTATCAGGTATTGTTTTTGTAACGGGGGGTTCGGTCACCTCAGCCGTTTGCCAGTTGATCATTTCGTAATAGTTTTGACTGTCGTAGAGCAGCTCAGGCATGGCGAAGGCTCGAATTTCCCCCGCTGGTGATTGTTTTGATCGTGCTTTTAATATTCTTCTCCATCCCAATTCTCTTATGTGTTGCTCATCGGCATGTAGCATGGAGATCAAAATATTTTCTGGGTGAGCAAAGAAAGAATTTCTACGGAGGACTTTGTTGGCGATTGTCGTAGATCTTTGAGGCATGGTCTGAGAGAGACGCATCATTTCGAAAAAATGTTTTGCGCCCTCAGTGAAACTGGAGTTTTTCTTTATCTTAAACCAAATTGGTGCGTAAACTGTCATAATGAATCGCACAATTTCGTTGAAGGTGCTGGAGAGTTCACTGGTTGAAACATAGAGGCGCAGAAATCTATTTGCTGTTGTCAGCCACCTGGAATGCGCCATCTTACCTGGATTTGAGCCGCGAGAGCTGAAGAGCAGCTACCGCTCGACACTGCTCTGTAGATGCCTAACAAATATTTTTGGTCAGTGCTCAACTCGGCATTATCTATGTCAATGTCGGGAGATGGAATGGCATCGAATTCTGTAATTGGAAGTTTTTCGCAGTCGTTCAGTTGTTTTCCAACTGGTCCAGTAAAGCCCATTGGCCCAATTGTTTTGCCGTCCAAGTCTTGAATGAGGTGTCGCAGTGATAATTCATTACCGTGTAATAGGCATGTGTGTGTGTTATTTCATGCCTAAGCAACGATATAAATGCTATGGGAAATATATAAATGCATTATTTAAGACAAAGAGCCGATCTGAAATATGTATATAAATTACCTATTTTTTCAACATTTGACGTTGTTGCCGGGGGCAAAAGATATTAACGTAGGACAACGCGCTTGGAAAAACGATCATTTGAGGTCTTTTTCATCGACTTTATAGTTATTAGGAATAATTTTGATGCATATTGAAATATTTTAAAAATTATAAGAAAAATACGTTTTTGACTACTAAAATATGATTTTCATCGCTCTGCCGGGGGCAGAAGATGATTACCTATTAAGCTAAGATTTTGCAGAGGCTATTTTCTCATGCATGCGCAAGTTTTTGTCTCTATTAGAATGGAAATCGAAAAAAAATGTAAAATCGATCCACCCTACTACACAACCGAAAACAACTATATAACTATATACCTATAAAACTATAAAACATGAAAGAAAATTCAACCAAATTCAAAATCTTTTTGTTTGTGATTCTGTAACTAAACCAAAAACGTTGTTAAGTGATTCTTCTCTGAATTGAATAATGTAGAATACTACTTCATTCATATATATATATATATATATGCACTAGAATCACAAAATAACACGTGACCTTATAATAAGCAAACAACCACAAGGAAAAGGAAACACAAAGTCCGAGCGCTCGGACTTTGTGTTTCCTTTTCCTTGTGGTTGTTTGCTTATATATATATTATATATACACAAACTCAGAATGGTCCCCTGAGAAACTTATATGTTAAACACAGACCGTGCATGGAACAAGGAACTCTTCTGGGAAAATTAAATCCACTATAGTCCGAATAAGTAATGGTAAATGACAAATACCATAGTTTTTCTTTTTCATGATGCAAGCCCGACGTGGGCAACGGAGAGACCCGTTGCCACGTCGGGCTTGCATCATGAAAAAGAAAAACTATGGTATTTGTCATTTACCATTACTTATTCGGACTATAATGGATTTAATTTTCCCAGAAGAGTTCCTTGTTCCATGCACGGTCTGTGTTTAACATATATATATATATATATATATATATATATATATATATATATATATATATATATATATATATATATATAGTGGAGCTAGTTTTAGCCGTTTAAGGTGATAATGATTTAATTGTATGCAACGATTGATTAGGCAATGACTGATTGCTTTATAATGATAGGCTGGGTTAATAATTTATGATGTAATACAGTATCACCGATTGGAATGAATGGTTATTTGATTAGTCCACCATACTATTGGAAGTGACCGAAATGGCAGCGAGGTCACCAGCTTGATTTACGCTCAAGCAAATTAATATTAAGGTTATGAAAGACACCTTACTTTTGTAGTTTATTATGAAAATAAATCCGTTATTTTATTCACTGTGATATAACAAAGAATTGACAGTAATTAATTGGTAGTTTTACGTTATGCTTATGGCATAGGCTTAGCTAATAAGATGAAATGTTAATAGCTTAATTGACACGTAATAAATAATGTAATACTCATCGATGGTATGTAAATGGCATGCGACATGTAACATTGAATAGGCCTAGTTAATGATATAAAGAATGCACGTGCGTTTGGTACATTGAATGGAAACATGACACTGATTAAGTAGGCTAAATGATTGCATGGATGCACATAGAATAATTGATGTGGCCTAATAATAATGGATTGAAATGCTTGCACAAATATCATTTATATAAGAACATTATGTGATGTTAAATGATTACGTCAAGAGAACATTATTTAAACACACATATATGACTTGAACATAATGACGGATGATACGCGGAATAACGGTATTGAATGACACTTGAATTGGATGATAGGCCTACTGCGTTTTCACGGAGTCATGGACGCGTGATTACACACTTTGGGAGTATAGCCTACCGTTCGGCGGTAGGCTAATGTAGGTTTCAAGAGTACTTACGAATATGATGTACTTAGCTTAGGGCGATGTAAAAACTTGAAGCGGGCTGAAGACAGAACCTATTACGCAGATTCGAGCTGTCGTTGTTCGTTAAGCCTCTTGAGATGATGGATGTAGGCTTCGTGGACCTGAGGTGATGTTACTTCTCGAGGTGCAGGCTGTCGGCCTGGGATGCTGAATATATCTCGAGGAATGTAGAGAAACTTGAAGGCCGACCCGGCAAACCGCAGGCCCGAAGTGATTCCGGTTGGGCCTCGTTGGATTGCTTCTGCAGGTGGTCTTTAGATCTTACGTGAAGACAAATTGTAGGCCCTGAAGAAAGTAGCGGCCGGCCCCTCGGCCAGGGGGCCGGAAAGCGGTTGGTGGACGTTCGATGAGAGCGTACGGGTGAGTGAGAGTGAGTATAAAGTGGAAGCTCCTTTTATACCGTAGGCCTGTGACGTAGACTTCATTCTTAAGACGCTTTGTCCACGCGTCTTTTAGTTGTTAACGGTTTTGTTCGCTCCCATTGGGGAAAAATAGACGCTCCATTGTTTGACTCTTGCCCACGTGTGTTCCAACTGTTTTATGGTAGCGTGGAAAGAAAGTATGTCTGTCGATTTGTTGGTCTATTTCTTGTCGATACGCTACAAGTAGTTCCCTCTCAGAGACGAAGGAACGATACTGAGAAGAAATACCATTCTGTTGGGAGACCTGATGAGGCCACTCCGAGATTTGACGCTGGCCTGGTATGTCGTGGAATTCCTGACGCAGGAAGGAATGAAGGGTCGTCAGATGCTCGGAAGAGGAAACGCTGGTGTATGGGGTGGGGGTTCCGCAGGGGGGTGGGGTTGGGGTACGGCAGGAATGGGGGACAGTGAGGAGCGAACGGAGGAAACGAGAGGGGCGGGGGGACTGTGTTGGTGGTCGAATGCTGTGCCCGTAACTCGTCGCGTGGTGGTTCTCGTTGAGGTCGCTCCTGCCGCAGGGGTTGGACTTCGGCAGGAATGTGGAGCAATGAAGAGTGGACGAAGGAAACGAGAGGGGCCGGGGAACTGTCTGAGTTCGAATGCTGTGCCCGTAACTCGTCGTGTGATGTTGTCGTCGAGGTCGCTCCTGCCGAAGGGAGAAAAAGAAACGTCGTTCAAGTCCACGAGCAGCAGGAATTAATCCACGGAATGATGCAAAGAGACAGTTGATGAAGGCAGGGGATCGCCAACCCTGTGCCTGAAGTGTTTGTTTTGCGTGGAGGCATGTGTGCACTCTGCTCGTTGATTGAAGAATGCTTTCTTTTTAGGCCTTCCCGTAGGGAATGGGGAAGGGAAAACCCGTCGTGCTTACGGAAAAAAATTCGCTGATCAATGAGGCGCGTCACCAGATTTATCGCCAAATGATTTACCGTACAACGGCCGAGACGGGACCGTTGAATATTTTGGACGAGGTGGTGACGAAAGAATGCGCCGTTTGAAACGAATTTGGGACTGACTGCAGCGCTGGGGGGGTGGGGGGTGAGTGTTGTCCTGAGGCGTTAGATGGTGATTTCGTGAGTCCCTCCACGATCCGTTTGAC
This sequence comes from Bathynomus jamesi, assembly GCA_023014485.1. Lineage (NCBI taxonomy): Eukaryota > Metazoa > Arthropoda > Malacostraca > Isopoda > Cirolanidae > Bathynomus > Bathynomus jamesi. The sequence continues at coordinate 162,984 of JAJOZX010007829.1, read as the reverse complement.
GGCGGAGCAGGACCCAATGCCAGTGGTGGCTTCTCCAAGGGGTCGCCGCGCCCCTGCCGTCAGGAGGCAGTGAGACTCGACTCAGGGGGACGCACTCGGGAATTTGAAAGTTGCGGTGATTGTGCGACGGCACATGACCGCGAGACAGTAAGGCATTAAAGTACCGCGCGGAACGAATATCACTGTTTGCAAGTAGGCCTATTTAATTTCACTGAATTTATGAAACCGTACGTACATAGAAATTATTTGATATGGCTGCAGAAAATCACATTGAATTTATGAATACCGTATTTACATAGAAATTATTTAATGTGGCTGCAAAAAAATGAAATGGTCAATAATAGCTAACACAAGGATCGCTGTGAATAAATAACGTAAAATAAGTTCGAGTCACTCCGGGGTTACACCAATTTATAGTGGAGCTAGTTTTAGCCGTTTAAGGTGATAATGATTTAATTGTATGCAACGATTGATAAGGCAATGACTGATTGCTTTATAATGATAGGCTGGGTTAATAATTTATGATGTAATACAGTATCACCGATTGGAATGAATGGTTATTTGATTAGGTCCACCATACTATTGGAAGTGACCGAAATGGCAGCGAGGGTCACCAGCTGATTTACGCTCAAGCAAATTAATATTAAGGTTATGAAAGACACCTTACTTTTGTAGTTTATTATGAAAATAAATCCGTTATTTTATTCACTGTAATATAACAAAGAATTGACAGTAATTAATTGGTAGTTTTACGTTATGCTTATGGCATAGGCTTAGCTAATAAGATGAAATGTTAATAGCTTAATTGACACGTAATAAATAAGGTAATACTCATCGATGGTATGTAAATGGCATGCGACATGTAACATTGAATGGGCTAGTAACTGATATAAAGAATGCACGTGCGTTGGTACATTGAATGGAATACTTGACACTGATTAAGTAGGCTAAATGATTGCATGGATGCACATAGAATAATTGATGTGGCTAATAATAATGAATTGAAATGCTTGACAAATACACAAATATCATTTTATATAGATCATTATGTGATGTTAAATGATTACGTCAGAAGAACATTTGGTTAACACGTAAATGTGAACTGAACATAATGAAGGATGATACGCGAAATAAGGTATTGAAATGACACTTGAATTGGATGACAGGCCTACTGCGTTCTTTCACGAGAGTCAGTTGGAACGCGTAAATACACACTTTGGGAGTATAGCCTACCGTTCGGCGGTAGGCTAATGTAGGTTTCTGAGGTACTTACGAATATGATGTACTTAGCTTAGGGCGATGTAAAAACTTGAAGACAGAACCTATTACGCAGATTCGAGCTGTCGTTGTTCGTTAAGCCTCTTGAGATGATGGATGTAGGCTTCGTGGAGACCTGAGGTGATGTTACTTCTCGAGGTGCAGGCTGTCGGCCTGGGATGCTGAATATATCTCGAGGAATGTAGAGAAACTTGAAGGCCGACCCGGCAAACCGCAGGCCCGAAGTGATTCCGGTTGGGCCTCGTTGGATTGCTTCTGCAGGTGGTCTTTAGATCTTACGTGAAGACAAATTGTAGGCCCTGAAGAAAGTAGCGGCCGTGGCCCCCGGCCAGGGGGCCGGAAAGCGGTTGGTGGACGTTCGATGGAGAGCGTACGGGTGAGTGAGAGTGAGTATAAGTGGAAGCTCCTTTTATACCGTAGGCCTGTGACGTAGACTTCATTCTTAAGACGCTTTGTCCACGCGTCTTTTAGTTGTTAACGGTTTTTGTTCGCTCCCATTGGGGAAAAATAGACGCTCCATTGTTTGACTCTTGCCCACGTGTGTTCCAAACTGTTTTATGGTAGCGTGGAAAGAAAGTATGTCTGTCGATTTGTTGGTCTATTTCTTGTCGATACGCTACATATATATATATATATATATATATATACGTACAGGGCTATTCACAATTATTCATCCGATTTCAACTGAGAATACTTCCGTACCTATCAACCGTGCATCAACTGGGCATACACCACATGAAAGAGGAAATCTCCAAGTTTTACAAGATCACCGCGAGAGGGCTCCAAAGTCACCGCGCCGTGGCCTAGCCTAGCAACAATCAGTCAGTGTGAAAATGGCGTTCGCAGTGGGCCCCATGACTTGGTGCTCCACAGCTGGCCCCCTAGGTCGCCGGATCTTACACCGTGTGACTTCTTCTTTTGGGGGTACGTTAAGGATACTGTGTACGTGCCACCGTTGCCCACATCTTTGGATGAGCTCCGAACTCGCATTGTTACTGCCGTAGAGTCAGTGACAACGGACATGCTGGAGCGAGTATGGGAGGAATTCGACTATCGTGTCGACGTTGCTCGTGTAACTAGGGGAAGTCACATAGAGCATTTATGAGGTGAGAGAAAAAATTTGAACAGTTTTTCTTTTGGTTGATGTATCACAAATCACTCTGTATTTGTAACATTAAAAAATATTCTCATTTGAAATCAGGTGAATCATTTTAAATAGCCCTGTATAATTTAGGGTGGATCGATTTTACATTTTTTTCGATTTCGATATTCTAATAGAGACAAAAACTTGCGCATGCATGAGAAAATAGCCTCTGCAAAATCTTAGCTTAATAGGTAATCATCTTCTGCCCCCGGCAGAGCGATGAAAATCATATTTTAGTAGTCAAAAACGTATTTTTTTATAATTTTTAAAATATTTCAATATGCATCAAAATTATTCCTAATAACTATAAAGTCGATGAAAAAGACCTCATATGATCGTTTTTCCAAGCGCGTTGTCCTACGTTAATATCTTTTGCCCCCGGCAACAACGTCAAATGTTGAAAAAATAGGTAATTTATTACATATTTCAGATCGGCTCTTTGTCTTAAATAATGCATTTATATATTTCCCATAGCATTTATATCGTTGCTTAGGCATGAAATAACACACACACATGCCTATTACACGGTAATGAATTATCACTGCGACACCTCATTCAAGACTTGGACGGCAAAACAACTGGGCCAATGGGCTTTACTGGACCAGTTGGAAAACAACTGAACGACTGCGAAAAACTTCCAATTACAGAATTCGATGCCATTCCATCTCCCGACATTGACATAGATAATGCCGAGTTGAGCACTGACCAAAAATATTTGTTAGGCATCTACAGAGCAGTGTCGAGCGGTAGCTGCTCTTCAGCTCTCGCGGCTCGAAATCCAGGTAAGATGGCGCATTCCAGGTGGCTGACAACAGCAAATAGATTTCTGCGCCTCTATGTTTCAACCAGTGAACTCTCCAGCACCTTCAACGAAATTGTGCGATTCATTATGACAGTTTACGCACCAATTTGGTTTAAGATAAAGAAAAACTCCAGTTTCACTGAGGGCGCAAAACATTTTTTCGAAATGATGCGTCTCTCTCAGACCATGCCTCAAAGATCTACGACAATCGCCAACAAAGTCCTCCGTAGAAATTCTTTCTTTGCTCACCCAGAAAATATTTTGATCTCCATGCTACATGCCGATGAGCAACACATAAGAGAATTGGGATGGAGAAGAATATTAAAAGCACGATCAAAACAATCACCAGCGGGAGAAATTCGAGCCTTCGCCATGCCTGAGCTGCTCTACGACAGTCAAAACTATTACGAAATGATCAACTGGCAAACGGCTGAGGTGACCGAACCCCCCGTTACAAAAACAATACCTGATACCCGAATAAAAGAGTTTGTTGAGACGGGAGACCAGCCTGATGGACTGATCCCACTATTCCCTTGTCATACTCAAGCGGTCGAGAGACTCATCAAATTAGTAACCGAAGCCTCTGCCAGTGTAAGTGGAATAGAAGAGAGGGACGGATTCATCCGCTCCCGTCTTCACTCCCGAACAAAAATTCCACGATTTGATTCTAAGAAAGATTACCGTATGTAAATCGACATGCAGCCAAAAGAAGGGTGGTTGGGGCTGGATAGGGTGGAACTCGACGTACAGCCACCTCCTCGTGGTGAGTTCTGGGTTGCTAATTTTATAAAATTAGCAAGCGAGGAGCTGTACTTAGTACTTATCGTACTTATAACATCGCATTAACGTAATTATAATCCACATTTAGACTTTTCTCGGGGACAGAAGATATTACTCTAGAGTCATAAAATTTTGCGTGTGTGTTATTTCATGCCTAAGCAACGATATAAATACTATGGGAAATATATAAATGCATTATTAAGACAAAGAGCCGATCTGAAAATATGTATATAAATTACCTATTTTTTCAACATTTGACGTTGTTGCCGGGGGCAAAAGATATTAACGTAGGACAACGCGCTTGGAAAAACGATCATATGAGGTCTTTTTCATCGACTTTATAGTTATTAGGAATAATTTTGATGCATATTGAAATATTTTAAAAATTACAAGAAAATACGTTTTTGACTACTAAAATATGATTTTCATCGCTCTGCCGGGGGCAGAAGATGATTACCTATTAAGCTAAGATTTTGCAGAGGCTATTTTCTCATGCATGCACAAGTTTTTGTCTCTATTAGAATATGGAAATCGAAAAAAATGTAAAATCGATCCACCCTACCTACAGTCGACACGCAGTGAAGCGTCAATTTCAATGGCTGAGACGCTGAGTAGATGAGTGTGGGAATAAAAATTGCGTTAACTGATTTTCCGCAGTGTATTATTGAATACTAGTGACTATAGTGAATCGCTGTGTACTACTTTTTAAATTTTACAAAAAGTTATTGTTATTTGTTACTCAGTTATTGCTAAAATCAATAAATTGAGGTGAATTAGAATAGATAGAAAAAACAAATTGATTGGAACCAGTTTTAAGGGCCACCTTGAGTGGATCGAAAGGTTTTTGTGGTTCATATATATAAATTAAACTAAAATCTAAATTTTATGGGGCCCCATAAATAATTTTTGCACCGGGGCCCGTGACACTCTTGCTCCGCCACTGAATTAACCTAATTAGTTGGTAAAGTAAGTACCGAAACAATTTTTTTGAAAAGAAATGTAAAAAATATGATTTAGTTACCGCTAATTAAATCGAATTTGGAACTTTTTACATTGTTTGATAAAGCGTTATCTAGTGAGTTGAAATAATTATTACTATTATATTTCATTTACTAATCTAACCGATCATATTTATTAAACGAAACATTTGTTCCTTGTTCAAGCAGCCAAAAATTTCTGGTAATTATGTATGCAATTATGCTTATTTTGGACGAAAATGTTTCGTTTATATTCTCTATAGGGTGTCCCGTAAGTCTGGACCCATAGGGATTTATAACATATTTTTTTATTGTTATTATTATTATTTTATTATTTTTTTTTATTATGATTTTAATTTGTGGGGCCACTTGAAAGCCAAAGTGTACGAGGTCAAACTTCAGAACATTTTCCACCTTAAAGCACGCATTGTGGAGGCGTGTCAAGAAATTTCTGCGACTGTGATTCAGAAAGTGCTGTCGCAGTGGAGATTGCGTCTTCAACTATGTGTGCGACACAACGGCGGACACTGAACAGATTATGTAATAAATTTTTGGACTATTTTGTAGTTTTATTATTTTTCCCTATGGGTCCAGACTTACGGGACACCCTGTATTAAAGTTTTGTTAGTTAAATTTAGTTTTTTTTGCATTTTACCATTAATATCTGTTTGTAGAGAGAAGGGGAGCTGTTGGTTTGAGGCTGCACACTGCCGCCTAGTCGGTCTTGACGTTCCCTTGCCGCACATGCTTTCTAACTCCGAGCGCGAATTGTTCGAGAGATAATACCATTTTCTGGCTATTAATTACCTGTTGATGTCTCACTTCTATCAGTGAATTTTTAACCTCATTATACTTCTTGAGGAGCACTGGTTCATCTATATCATGCATACATATTACTGGAACTCTATTAAAGTTCGTTACGCAAAAGGTAACGTCACATTCATCTGTACATAATGTAGACACTCTATTAATGATGTTTTTTAATACGTTCTCGCCTTTTGCATTTCCTCTACGTAGAGGGAGGCGAGCATTACACAGAGTATTTAGAAGTTCCTTCGCGGATTCCATTTCTTCATCGTCATACAACTCGCGACATACAGATACATGTAGCACCAAGTCAAATTTTATATAATCTACTTTATCCCACACAAAGCAAAGCAAGGGATTTTCTACCATGTGGCAATGTTTTTTTGCAGTTTTTGAAAATCCCAACAACTTTACCATGCCACCAAAGAAACGGGCAAGTTTGGGCAGATCTACATAAGCAGCCAGAAAAAATAAAGAAGCCCGGAAGCAGGAAAGCTCACAAGAAAGAGAATCACGCCTTGAAGTTGACCGTGAACGACATGCAACAGCTAGAGCAAGAGAAAACCTCCAAGAAAGACAATCACGTCTTGAAGCTGTCCGAGAAAGTGTAGCAGCTACCAGAGTAAGAGAAACACCTCAAGAAAGACAATCACACCTTGAAGCTGACCGTGAACGACATGCAACAGCAATGTGAAATTTAAACTGAAGAACGGCGGTTAATGCGTTCCTTGCCTGCAATCGAGAGTTCTTCCCGAATAATGTGAAAATCTTCTCCACAAATTGTCAGCGTTACCATTTGTTCACTGCAACCGCGGAGAGGTCTTTTCCACACAAGAAAATTACGTCCTTCATTAGAAACTCAGCTGAAGAGAGCAGGTTTGACCAGACTAGCATTGCTGAGGTGCATCAAAAGAGCTCCATCGAACCCTAGTAAGTTGTGAATAGATTTGCCAAGAACACCCCGACCTTTCAACCTCATCCTTTGAGTGTGGAATTTGAAAGCTTATATATATTTTGGGGGGGGGGGGGGGGGGAGCCGAGTGTGCTATGCATTATTAAATTCATAGAAGAATCACTTAATTTAAACGCTTTATTAAGTTTTTGTTTTGATAACCCCTTCTTTTTAATTAAAACTATTGATTTACAGTTACAGAATTACAGAAAAAAAGGGAAGGTCTTTTTGTATTTGTTTAAATTCCCATACTAACTAAATAAAAGCTGGTTTTCTTTTACCATTAAAATCTTGCGCAAATGAACCGAAACAAAGTTATGAAACATTAAAGTTTTCCTATGTTTTGGTTCATTTTCGCTAGAAATGAAGGTCATATATGAACCAAACACCAAAATACATTAGAAAAATGTATTTTGGATATTAACAAACACCAAACGGGCTAGGAACACACCCGTGCATGGAACAAGGAACTCTTCTGGGATAATTAAATCCACTATAATCCGAATAAATAATGGTAAATGACAAACACAATAGTTTTTCTTTTTCATGATGCTAGCCCGACGTGGGCAACGAGTCACTCGCAAAGAGGTCCCAAAAATATAACCTCTCATCAGTTATTTGTAAAACAAACAAGATCCAGCTTTGGGACATGGATCTTGAGTTGAAAGCAACCTAACCCTGCTTCATTTAGAACCTCAACATAAGCAAAAGACCCGCTGCCTTCACGTCAGATTGAATACATCAAAGAAAAAGGGGTAACTATTATATTTTTAGCCAAAAATCAAAACTTAAACCTCAACTGGCAGAATTGAGCGTCCACTTTTCAAGGCACATAACATATCTGTTTCAAGATGGGAATGAACTCAGAATGGTCCCCTGAGTTTTTTTATGATACACACAGACCGTGCATTGAACAAGGAACTCTTCTGGGATAATTAAATCCACTATAGTCCGAATAAGTAATGGTAAATGACAAATACCAGAGTTTTTCTTTTTCATGATGCTAGCCCGACGTGGGCAACGGGTCACTCGCAAAGAGGTCCCATAAATATAGCTTCCCTCACCAGCTATCTGCAAAACAGACAGGATCCAGCTGTGGGACATGGATCTAAGGTTTAAAGCAGCCTAGCCCTACTACATTTAGAACCTCAATATAAGCAAAAGACTCGCTAAAATTGAGGTTCTAAATGTAGCAGGGTTAAGCTGCTTTAAACCCTAGATCCATGTCCCAAAGCTGGATCCTGTCTGCTTTGCAGATAGCTGGTGAGGGAAGCTATATTTATGGGACCTCTTTGCGAGTGACCCGAGGCCCACGTCGGGCGAGCATCATGAAAAAGAAAAACTATGTTATTTGTCATTTACCATTACTTATTCGGACTATAGTGGATTTAATTATCCCAAAAGAGTTCCTTGTTCCATGCACGGTCTGTGTGTATCATAAAAAACTCAGGGGACCATTCTGAGTTCATTCCCATATATATATATATAAAACCTAACCTAACCTTAACCCGTGTGTTCTCCGATTGCGTGTGCTAACGGGGGGCTTCGCCTCCCCCCAGAACCCCCCATGATAATATATACGTACTAAACTTACCTTATTGTGGAGGTGGATATAGTTCTGCGATGGTTTTGAGGAAGTAATGTATGCGGTCAGTTCGTGAATGCTCATTTATGAAGAGGTAGCGGGCGAAATAATATTTATAATGATAATTTTTGTTCCCCGCACGAAGCACCCAGCTCTTAACATCCTTCCAGAACCTCTCTATATTTTGCGTGTGGGCCCTAGAGTCCGGATCAACAAAATGTTCAGAGTGGTTCACTGTATAATGTTCGTAACCAAGTGTTGTTAGACCAGCATAGGCTGGCCACTTGTCACTATGAATCACAGACCCCGGCCTAGTCAGACTGCATTTGTCACAATCCGCCATAACCTTGAACTGTGGCTGAGAATAAGAATGACGTAGGCATGACGTTTATGCATGCCGTGCTCTGATTAGCCAATGTAGGTATATCGTCATACGGAACCTATAATTTTTCTAGGTAAATGTTTACTATAACACCACCTCCTCCACTTTTTTTGCAAAATACATTTTTTAGTAGTTTTTGGTGTGTTCTTTTCAGATCTGCTATTCATTTGTTGTGGAAATGACCTAATTAAAAGTTATGAGACATTGAAGTTTACTAAGTAAATATAGGGAATTTTGGGCATAAGCATGGGTCATTTCCACAACAAATAAATAGCAAGTCAGAACAAAACACACGAAAAACTACTAAAAAATGTATTTTGCAAAAAACCTAACCTAACCTTACCGCAAAACATGAGGACCGATCAATTTTGTGATGCGTGAATTTACGGGGGCTCCGCCACCATACCCCGAGACCTAAATTATACAAATGATTATTATTAAGTTCCGTTATTATTAAGTTCCCAAACATAAAAATACTGTCATTGTAAGCATTTGAACTGCTTTACAGGTATATCTGACTAAAAATATTAAGTTTGAATGGGCGTTAAAATGAGAGAATAACGCCATAATTGATAAATCATCCAATCCTTTGTCTTCATCTAGGGCACATGATGAATCAAGTTCTCAAAGTCAAAATCACACGAATGGCACGTCATAATTCTATCACAAACACCACTAAACTGAATCCAATTTGAAAAAAAAATAGCCAGAACAAAACCCAACCAACTAATTAAGTCACGTCAAATCGATATCGTTAATTAAAATTTCAGAAGCAAATATCTTCGCAAATACAAATTTCCCCAAATAAAGACATACACCATTTTTCTTAGTAAATTATCATGTACTACTGGAAATATTTCATTTTACTTGGGGGTGCAGGTGGTGTTATAGTAAACATTAACCTTTTTCTACTATTTATAACTCTTATTAATAAGCATTTGCACAAGATACAGGTTGCAGATTCGAACAAAACACAGTAAAATACCTTAAGAAATTATGGTTAAGCCTTCAAAGTCACTGTTGGTGAAACATTTAATAATAACCAAAAAAAATATTATGATTTAGTTACTGTTCATTAAATCAAATTTGGACCTTTTTATATTGTTTGATAAACTGTTACCAAAAAGGTTGAGATGATTATTATCTTTTGATTTTATTTATTAATCTAACCGATCATATTAATTAAATTAATAATTTCTTCTTTGTTGAATTCAAACGTCTCTTAAGATGTTTCGTCTTTTTGCAGTAGACACTTATAATTCTGCAGTCTCCGTTCGGAGAGTCAAAGAAAAAAAATGGTGTCAATAATCCAGTAGGGTTGAAGCACCTTAAGTAGAAAAAAACAAACAAACTCGTCTTGTAAGTAACATTTAATCAAGTAATATTTAGGGCAAAGTTATTTCGTCGTTATGTCCTATACGAACTGTTCTTCACTCTGGGGATTTTAGAAAACTAACGTTTTGTCAATTTTGCAATATTACCCAGCAAATTGTATTACTTTCTGGTGATGTTGCAACCCTGATTGTTGTAAAGCCTAACTGGTATTGGATGTAACTCGTACTGTAGATAATATTTTCAAGGCAAACCAACTGTTTGTTTGACATCAGACTATTTCAGACTCGAAATGGTGTCCAGAAATGTTCTATTTGTTTTTACTGTCGAAAAATTTCCTAATATTGGTTTTTTTATGATTGCGTTATTGGTAGATAAGGGGTACCCTGGTAGCCCAGTGGTTAAGCCGGATTTCACGTTAAACTGTAGGTCTAAGGTGGAGTGACGAGCTTGTCCTTCGTCAGAATGCACAATTCGGGTGGAAGCTGAACCAAGGTTATATATATATATATATATATATATATATATATATATATATATATGCCCAAGTTGGTTGAACATTTATGTAAATTTTTCTTCCGTGACCATTTTTTACTTAAAAGGTCGAATAGGTTACATAATTTAGATTTTAAAATTTTTAGTAATTTTGGCTTGTGTTAAAGTAGGGGGAGATGGGGCGGGGGATTATATAAGAGTCTTGAGAAAGCGTCTTTTTTACAGTATACAATGATTATTTTTCAATTTTACTGCGTTTAAATTTTTATTAAAAAAATCGAAGTCAAATAAGTTTTATGCTTCCTCAAACTTTGTACATCTGATTTGTTTTAGATTAGGTTAGGTTAACCTGAGTTATCCTAACCTAACCAAACATAGCGTAATCTAACCTGAAGAAAGTAGGTCGTACGAAAAAAAATCCGACTTATTTACAATGTTCGACCTGAATTGTAAAAAAGGTTACTACTGGCGCCACTTGTGTATATATATATATATATATATATATATATCAATCATGGAGCAAGGAACTCTTCTGAGAAAATTAAATCCACTATACAGGGTGTACATAAAGTCAGGATCTATTTTTGTGAAGCACTTGGAAATTATATGGAATTCAATCATAAAATGATAAAGTGGTAACATTTATTAAATAATTAAGAGTAGGATTCGACGTGACGCCCATCAGTATCCCTGCACAGCTCAAATCGTTCCGCAGCATTTCTAAACACATTCTGGAGCATTTGCGGGGTTATGTTATCTGCAGCAGTTCGTATACGTGTACGTAAGTTTTCAAGACTCGTAATCTTCGTCTGGTAGACGTGCGATTTGATAAAGCCCCATGCAAAGAAATCTAAAGGGGTTAAATCTGGTGATCTCGCTGGCCAAGGTCTGTTGCTTCCGCGTCCGATCTAGCGATTTGGAAAACGTCCATTTAGATAATCCTGAAAAATTTTGCCATAGTGACAAGGAGCACCATCATGTTGATAGACGACGGGGATAGGATTTACAGTATTCTCCCACCATCTTAACACAAGCGTGTTCTTCATCAATCAGAATCTATTTTTCAAAAATAGATACATGCGCGATGTGTCGTTAAATACACAATATCTAGTCTTATTCGCACAACGTAGATATGTATCACAAATTGGGGTATTAGCCAATCAAATGTTCCCGAATCAGCGTAAGGAGTTTTTGGAAGTTTATAAAGAAGCTACACGCACGCGTTACGGATATTTGCTTTGCGACCTTCATCCGCGAAACACGTTTAGGGTGCTTCTACGAACGAATATATCTCCAAACGAGCCTGAAACGGTGTATATTCCGGAATGACAAAGAGACTAAAGAAATACCGTGAATTAATAAAAATCTATCATTGACTGCCCCGGGCAATGCAGCAGATATTTATTAAAAATATCGACGCCGACTTTTTAAAATGCATCTGTGAAATCTGTCTTAACGTTATAAATTGCAATGTATCAATGAAACCCCTTCAGAAGGCTTGCCTACGCCGTTACAAGAACAAAATACGTGCACTCGCTCGTAAATGTCAAACTGTAGAGAAGAAAAAACGAATTATTGTACAAACAGGAGGGTCATTTCTCCCCATCTTATTTTCAGTTTTGGGTCCTTTACTGACTAGATTAATATAATGAAGAAAGTGGTAGTGATTCCACACGAGGTGTACGCTTCACTGCAAAGGAATCCAGACACGGATCTAGATCCCCGTAAAAGCAGACTTAAAAGAATGGAAAGCGAATTGTTAGCCCTATTAAACAGTGAAAAAACACCTGATGAGAAAATAATCTTATACCAAGAAGCTCTACAGAAATTTCTTCACGAGTACGAAAATTATAAGAACCCTGCAGAGATTCCTGTGGTTATTAGGCACAGCACGGGGGACGATGGACATGGCGACATAGGAACTGTGCCCGACGATACAGCTGACCAACCAAAAATTAAGGGATTAGCCACACAACATGTCGAGCATGTATTAAATAGCACCCTCCCACATACATTGAGGAGTAAAGGCTTAAGTCTTTATAATCTATTGAATGAGGATCCAGCCATACAATGGACCGATACAGGCGAGATCATTTTGGAAAGATCAAAGGTACAGGGATCGAATATCGTAGACATTGTCCATGATCTGGTGAGAAAGTGGGATAGGCCATCACCATCAGGATGGAAGCATATTAAAGCAAGACTACAACAAATAAATGTCCCTAAAACGTTGATAGGAAATCTGAACAGATTAAAAGACTTGGAACATGCAACGCATGTGACACAATTGAAGACGCCGTCACCCCCGGCGGTAACACTTTTGAAGAGGAGAAAGAAGAGGTTAAACAAAGGTCAACCCTACCCACGTGCCTCTAAAATACGCAAATGGCTAACGTATTAACTAAACGCTATTATGACATTTCTAATCCAGCCTCCTACGGCGGCGTAGATAGACTGTACAGAAGTGTTTACGGAGTAGGAAAAAAAGATGTTGAAAGATTTTTGAGGGAGCAGGACGCTTATACGCTTCATAAGCCTGTGAGAAAAAGGTTTAAAACAGCCAAGACAACGACTTCCTCGATTGATTCTATTTGGCAAGCAGATTTAACAGACATGCAAAGATATTCTGTGTATAACAATGGTTACCGCTACATTCTATTCATAATAGACGTATTCTCTAGATATCTGTGTCTAGTTCCTCTGAAAATAAATCACCTGAAACAGTTGCTAAAGCCACCAAAACGCTAATGTTAAAAGAAAACAGGGTTCCTGGCTATTTTTGTACGGATATGGGGAAGGAATTTATAGGCCGTGATTTTCAGAACATGTTGACAGAGTTTAATATCAGCTATTACACAACCAATTCTATAAATAGGCTTCTTAGCTGAAAGAGTTCAACGCACCATAAAGGAACGCATGCACCGATATTTTACACATAAAAACACATACAGATTTCTAGACATTCTGGAATCATTGGCATCATCCTACAACCGCTCACACCATCGCACGATTGGGACACACTAACGAAGTTTTAGAAAGAGGTACGCTCCCGAGAAGAGATGGATCACCATCACCACCACACTCTGCGCGCTTCAAAATCAATGATTATGTAAGGCTGTCGCGTTCGGGGAATAAATTCGCAAAGGGTTTTGAGCAAGGATGGACACGCGAGATTTTTAAAGTTAGGGCTATGAGACCTAAAGGTGAGATAATGATGTATTACATTGAAGATTTGAATGGGGAAGAAATCTCAGGAGGCTTTTACCGCGAGGAATTGCAGAAAGTTGCGTTTAATTTAGGAAAAAATGTGTTTAAAATTGAGAAAATTTTAGGAAGCAAAGGTTCAGGAAAGAGAAAAATGTACCTGGTGAAATGGCTAGGGTACCCAGAAAGCTTCAACACCTATATAAAAGCTGATGCAATAATGAAGCTTAAATAGTATGCAACATGGCTCCTAACCATTTCTACGTCACACTCCCGTCCTCCTCGTCCCTGTCTGTACACCCTAACAACACACTAGCCAACTTTGTAACAGAACTCCACGGGCCATTGAATTGGGTCGTGATTCGTATGAGGTGGGGATATGCGAAATTCAGCTGGACACCATCTTTTTAAATATTGAACATAAAGAAACCGTTTTTACGATTCTTAGAGACATTGACGAGTGTGAAAAAGCTGGGGTAGCTATGGATGAAACTATACGTATCGCTCGGACTAAGGTTGCACGGTATTACAGTACAGAAGTAAGACTAGGACCGGGTCATATGGTTCGGTCGAGGATGTTGTGAGAGACTTAAACGTAAGTTTAAGAAACTCAAACCTTACGAATGATTTAGTATACGAAATCGTAAACAAAGGAAACCCTGCACATACACTAATCCTAAAATCAAAGACTAACAGACGTATTAAAGACGAAGTGTTCAAAATTCTAACCAATGGCCGATATAGCGCAGCCTTCCAAAGAGACACATTTCACGAGACACAGCATGACTTGTCCAGATTAATGTATCAATTGAAGATGGAGAAATTGGCTGAAAGCTCTCAGTCCCCAGACATGTGCTATATTTACAGTAATATAGTGGAGCACCAGTTTGTTGGGGATACCCAGGCACGCCTGCTGCGCATTGCCACATCCCCAACCATAGAGGAAGGAGTTTGAGTATTACATATGACAGACCCCATTATGTGAATGTCGCAACTAATTTAATAACCAATATCTCAATATATATAAGAACGATTGAGGGTGAAAACTTCCCATTCGGTAACGGGAGCTTAACAGTGAAGCTACACTTTCGACGCACTGAGTTATAATGGATAGAAAGCCTTTCACCGTCTATCGAGGGGTGAGATACCAGCGCGGTAGTGGACTTGGATCCATTTTTTCATCCATACTACGTACGGCTGTTCCTTTGCTGAAGAGGGGTGCCAGATACCTCGGAAGGAAAGCGCTACAATCAGGTCTTAACACTGCAGAAGACATATTGGCTGGGGCTAAACCTAAAGAAGCTCTAAAAAAACATTTAAAGCGTACACGGGACGAAATCATCAAAGATGCAAAGAGAAAAATGCGTGGTGGCGGGAAGAAGAGGGCTGCCCGGAAGAAGGGGTCACGTGGTATTAAACGTAAAAGGATATCAAAAAAGAAGTGCTGTAAGCGAATGAAACCTATGGTTGACCACTTTTTTGACTGATATAAGCTAAGGACATTGATCTCATGAATCATAGTTTGTTTACTACTTGTCGAGAGAGGAGGCACTATTTCTCATGGCACGCTTCATCCACCCATGTAGTTCACAATGCTGTAAATCGGAGCTGTCCCTTTTTGAGCTGCCTCCAACTCAAGTTTCTATTGAGCACAGTGATTTTATTACAATTAACCCTTTAAACACAATTAGTTCCCCGAGTGCACCTATAGAATTCGTGATACCCAGCTCAGGCCCTTACTTTTTTGATCCAAGCTGTGTGCACATGTACGCTAAGCTACGTATAGCCCATTCTGATGGAACGGTCTGCGATGACAAATATGCTGTATACCCTGAAACAAACTTTCTGCACTCCATATTCAACCAGTGTGACGTATATTTAAATCAGACCAACATATCGGCAGGCACGGGGTACTATCATCTACGAGCCTATCTGGAAAATGTCCTCAACTTTTCCAAAGAAGCGAAGGCTACCTTTTTAAGTGCCGAGGGATATTATCAAACTAAAGATGAAAGTAGTATAAAGGACAAATTTAAAAATTCTAAAAAGAAATATACGAGTGTTTTGGACGTCTGCACACAGATTTCACTTTCCAGGAGAAGTTGCTTGTCAACGGGGTGGATATGAAAATAAAGCTCACCCGCACGAGTCCTGAGATCTGCTTAAATCTGGATGCTGATCAAGAAGAGGGTGCAAAGCCCGTTGTGGTTCACATTATGGACACATACCTCCGCGTACGGCGAGTGAAATTAAGTTCACCAAAACAACTAGAAATTGAGAAAAATTTACTAAACGCTACAGTGAAATATCCTATTAACAGAGTACAAATCAAACTATATACGGTGCCTGCAGGGTTGGCGTCGAAGCAGATAGAAAACATTGCCCTGGGAAATCTTCCTAAAAGGATATTAATCGGAATGCAGGACCATGCTTCGGTGAATGGAAAATATAAAAAGAGTGCCTTTAAATTCGAGAATTTCGGACTTAAAAATATAACTCTATACGTTAATGGCATTGCTTTGGGTGGAACAATGGATACGGACTATTCATCAGACGCTGTGTTACCTCTTTGCGCCAGAGCCTATAGTAATCTGACCCATATTGCAGGTGATTGTGATGAGCTTGGTAATGGGGTAACGCAGGAAGAATTCATTGATCAATTTAACCTTTATCCGTTTGACATTACACCTGACTTATCTGCTAGCGTAAATACGCATTTAAGCCCACAGCAGAGCGGAAACATCTCAGTGAGGTGGAATTCACCAAGCCTATAGACGCGCCTATTAGTGTACTAGTATATCTCGAATCGCAAGCCCTAATAGAAGTAGATAGATTTAGGAGCGTTATCACTGACTTTTAAAATGGATGCTAATACACTTCAGAAAGTAATGAATAGTGAACGAGTCACACGTTCCAAATTTATCGGCGTGTTTGCGAAGAATGAAACATTGAGTTTGCCAAGTACGCGAGAATGCGGTAGTCTTATTGTGAACACAGATGTCATCGGTAATGAAGGGATTCATTGGATCGCTGTCTATTTTAAAAATAGACAGCGCCTGTACTATTTTGATTCACTCGGTACTCAACCCTGGAGTGACCCTATTATTGTAAAATTTCTCGCTCAGTTACATATTCCCGAAGTTGTATGGAACCCGTTTCGTATACAAGGATATTTTAGTAATACTTGCGGAATGTACTGCATCTCATTTCTCATGCATATGTCATGTGATAAAGAATTTATAAATTTTTTAAATTTATTTGACCCGTGTCACACTCGCGAAACGATGAAATGGTATGCAGACAGATAAAAATCCGTTTTCCAATTGTACGTACTCGTTGTATAGTATAATGTTTTTGTTCGTGTGTGTATATTTGTAACGTATATTCTGTAGTTTAAGATGGTTATTGTACTGATTTCTTTCATTTAATAAATTTATGAAAATATATTGTCTTCTTCCCCCAAAAAGATCGAAAAACACTTACATTATTTCGGTGTGACATTCATTATGCTGACTGATCAGTATATCCTCCGTATTCATGACACGAGATTCTTCAAAAGATTGTATAACACGTGTCAAATCCTCATCGGACCTTAAAGGAGAAAGAATAATGTTCATATTGATTCTTTTTTAATAAAAACATATACAGAGTATACAGACAGACCCCATTATGTGAAGATATCTTTGGTTCGAGAGACTCATTTAAGAGGTAAATAACATTTAAAACACGCAAAAGATTGCCATAAAAATTTCGGTTTTAGCATAATGGTGAGTATCTAAATGAAGTATTTGACGAGATACTACATCCCTCCATATATATAAAATCATGTTTCTTGTGAATAAAAATAAAATTATAGACACTTACATTTCTATGGTAGTCCCTTGCGTCGGATTGTAAGGAGCGTCACTGCAAATATCTTCAACGGTTTGCGTTGGAAATAATTCATCACGGTCAATCGCGTTAAAAAGATTAATTGCAGTCAATGCTGCAGTGTCACCTTCTTCATACAAATCCGGAAAAGCGTAAAGTTCGTGGTCCATGGTGGAGGGAATGCACTGGCAGAGGGAATGATTATTCACTGACGCGAAAATAGCTACTGTTACTCCCAACTGAAAAATATTTCCTTTTATATGCACAATCGCAAGCTCCGCCCCAAAAGATTAAGAGCAGATGTTCGTAGTGATTGGTTGTCAGTGTAGCTGGGTGGAGCTATGATAAGTTTGTGTACCAATCGTAACACCGCTATAACGGGTCCGGACGACTAATGGCATCTTTATATTTTCTCCAATAGATTTAATGCTCGTATTACCCCTTGCTGTCTTTACCATGTCAATATTTGCGACAATACTTGGTTTTTCCCCCTATCAATCCCGGATCATAGTCACTAATGTAATCGAGAGGATTTTATAATAAAGAAATTATAAATATATCCTTTAATTATATTTTTTAAAAAAGAAAAGAGTATTCGGTTTCCACGTTAAACTGTGGGTCTAAGGCGGAGTGAAAACTTAACCGTTGTTACAATTCGGGGAAGAGCTAGTTATTATTATTAAAGAGAAAAATCGTGCATTACATGTTTTGCTGCATACTACTAACCCCCGGATCAAATGATCCTGTTATTTTAAATCCGGTTCAATAATCCTGTTATGTTGAAATGTGGAAGAGTGAGCAACGACTCCCTGACGAGATGTATTTCTTGAACTGATCCACAGAGCAGATGTTCACATCTTCTGAAGACTGCATCTTCCACATTTTATAATAAAGAAATTATAAATATATCCTAATTATATTTTTAAAAAAGAAAAGAGCATTCGGTTTCCACGTTAAACTGTGGGTCTAAGGCGGAGTGAAAACCTTAACCGTTGTTACAATTCGGGGAAGAGCTAGTTGTTATTATTATTAAAGAGAAAAATCGTGCATTAACATGCTTTGCGGTTATACTTCTACCCCCCCGGATCAAATGAGCCTGTTATTTTAAATCCGGTTCAATAATCCTGTTATGTTGAAATGTGGAAGAGAGCAACGACTCCCTGACGAGATGTATTTCTTGAACTGATCCACAGAGCAGATGTTCACATCTTCTGAAGGCTGCATGTTCCACAGATCTTATAGACAATGCAGGTCCTGAGCTTTAATTATCTCGATGAAATAGTGAGCAATCGACGAGATGTATTTCTGAATCCACGTTAAACTGTAGGTCTAAGGTCGGGTGAAAAGCTTTCCAATTCGGCGAGAAAGAATTAATTATTATTACTACTGTAATTTGTACCACCCTATATATATATATATATATCCATTCCTTTATTTATTTTAAAGGGGAAAAGAATGAACAAACTCTCTCTCTTTCTTTATATATATATAATATATATATATATATATAATATATATATATATATACGAGATAGGTGTACGCCTGGTGTGAATGAATTCAAATTATTCTATAGTTTCATTGGTACGTTTTTATTTCCCACTACTGTGTACACGAGATAAGTGTACGCATGGTGTAAATGATCTCTGAAGCTGTTCTTTTGTTTTACAGAAAACATGTAATTGAAAACAACTAGGAATTGTTAGTACTTTCAGAGTACATGCGTAATTTTGAAAAAAACTTAGTTATCAAATCATAATTATCAGAAATCGGCAAGGTTAAGAAAGTATAAAACCTTTCATCGCTTCAAGAATGTATTTCATTGTAGAAGTAATAACAACATTATTATTAAGATTTGGAGTGAAGCGAGATTTATCAAGAGCGTTCTGGAAGAAAGGTCAACTAGCGGTCAAAAAGGTCTCTGGGAAAACAGGTGTTTCTTCGAATTGACCCAGATTTTCGGGATTCCTTTCCTCATGTATGTGTGTGTGTGTGTGTGTGTGTGTGTGTGTGTATTTTGAGAATATGCTAATGGAACGAATTCTTTTAATTGTTTAGTGATTTTTTAATGTTTTAATTCACTTTAAGGTGAAAACCCATTTATATATATATATATATATATATATATATATATATATAAGGAATGACAAAATTAAATACAGTTAATACGATTCTATATATATATATATATATATATATAAAAGGTAAGGAGAAAGTTGTTCATTTGTGTGTATTTCGTTTGAACTAATATTTTGACGACTGTACGTTCACGAGGGTGGAGAATTTGGGGGGAATGAGGGAGGAGGGGGACGACCGTGTGTTTTGAGTTGACCCAGATTGTCGGAAATCCTTTCCTCGTGTGTGTGTGTGTCTGTTGTTCATTCGTTTATTATATATACAAGCACAGATGGGGTGAGAAGTTTTGGGGGGAATGAGGGAGGCGACCGTGTGTGTTTTGAATTGTTTCACCTATCTTCGTAAGGTTTCTTTTCCTTTCCCTGTTATTCGTGACTTAAAATTTGATATTAATAAAAATAGGAATTAAGTGATTATTGTGTAAAGGTTTAAATTATTTATTTAATAAACAGAATTTCTTTTAAAGTAAATTGTTGGAAGATTCATCGATTAACTACCATCATATAAATATATTGTGGTATTTAGCAACCACTCGTGTGTGTGTGTGTGTGTGATGTGTGTGCACACGAGTTGTTCATTAGTTTATTATATATACAAGCACAGTTGGGGTGAGAAGTTTGGGGGAATGAGGGGGGACGACCGTGTGTTTTGAATTGTCGTTTGTTTCACCTTTCTTCGTAAGGTTTCTTTTCCTTTCCCACTATTATTCGTGACAACAGCGATTAACTACTATCATATAAATATATTGTGGTATTTAGCAACCATATGGAAGATTAATATATGGTTTAATTTAATAAATATTGCTATCTGGCAACTCAGTCTTCGATTAATATATGAATTAATTAAATATATAGCACAAACTGGCAACTCAGCCTTCTATTGGAATTAAATACATGGCGCTATCTGGCAACTCAGCCGGATTAGAGGTCTATAAAAGAGCGAGAGGCGGCCGACGGAGTCATACAAGCTCGGCTCCCAGCCGAGCAAGGATCTCTGGTCCTTTCTCTTTCTGGCCCTTTGGGTAGTGAGAAAACCCCTTCCCACCCTTAGAGGCCTCTTAGGTTAGGTATATCCCTTTGGGGGGAATAGCTTGGGGGAGGACTCCGCCTCCAAGTTGCATGCCCCTTGCAATCCCGTTTTGGGGTTGGCAACAAAGGCCGATACTCTCTGTCTCTGGGATTTTTTGCAACACCCTACCCCCCTTTGCAACATTGAGTTGTTGCATAACCCCACCCTAGTTGCAACATTACTCCCACCCCTTTGCAACATTGCATAATAATTTGCAACATTCTTGCACTCTCCCCTTTTCGGCTATACTATTAATGACAAATACTATAGTTTCCGATGTGAATGCAGCGAGTTTCTTGCGTATATTGAGGTTCTGAATATAGTATGCTAGGTGTAGCTGTAAACCCTAGATCCTGTCCCATAGCTGGATCATATCTGCTTGGCAGATAGCTGGTAAGGGAAGCTATATTTAGGGGCCTCTTTGCGAGTGACCCATGACGGGCTAACATCATGAAAAAGAAAACACTATAGTATTTGTCATTTACCATTACTATATATCGGATGATTTTTTAAACATGACACTTTTTAAAGATTTATATTTTTTTATTAACTGAAATAAAAGCATGAAATTTTTACTGTATCTACTCCACACAAAAAGAATTAGTGGTGCAAACATGTTCTAAGTGATGTCCACTGGGGAGGGGACCATAAGTGTCCCCACTTCTGTTCCCCCGCTACTGATACCGGGAACGCGGACCCGAGCAGCGGGTTCGAGATGTCCTGGACCTCTGCTTGATTCACTTTTTATAAACTTCTGCAATATTCATAGCGTTTCCTCAAATTCCAAATCTGTTGAACACAACCTCCCCTCCTCTAAACCTCACAGGAACTAAGTTGTCTGGGACGACTGACCTCAACCCCTTTTCTCTCCCACCTTCCTACTTTCTCTATACTCATTTTCTTTCCAGAGATGGATGTCGCGTATATGTACGCAAAGATGGATGTTGCGTATATGTACGCAAAGATGGATGTCGTGTATATGTACGCAAAGATGGATGTCGCGTATATGTACGCAAAGAGGGATGTTGCGTATATGTACGCAACGACCTAACTTGCTCTTGTATTCCTGAACTTGAATCTTCCGAATTCTACACTCTTACATGTCAATCTCAAGCTAAATACATCTGCGCTGTCTACCTTTATCCTAATTCTACTGACTATCCAAAATTGTGACTACTTCACTTCCAAAGTCGAATACATTCTATCCCACTTTCCTTTCACTGAAATCTCTATTTTAGCTAATTTCAATGTTCACCACCACCTTGGCTTTCCTCCCATTTCACTGACATCCCTGGTGAACGAGCTTAAAACTTCTCTATCCTAATGACCTGGAGCAGATCGTACAGCACCCTATTCATATCCCAATCGCTCTTGAGATAGGCCCAACATTTTACACTTATTTCTAACAACTCATCGTTCTTCTTACTCTGTCAAACTTTTTTATCCGTTGGGCTCCTCCGACCACAATCTCGTATGTTTTCCTGTTCTATCGACCCAGTTCGGCTTTTGAATTCTGCCAAGAGGAGGTACCTTTGGTACTTTCGCTTCCGCCGTTGGGAAGCCCTGAGGCAGTACTACTTTGATTTCCCATGGAATGATTACTGCTTTGGAGGCCGGGGCCTACTAAATGCACTGAGCGCATGACGGAGATGATTCTACTCGCACTAATGCAAAAAAAACCGTGGTTTAACTTTCTTGTTATACTATCCGCAGCAGAGAGGCGGCTTTCTGAAGGTATCGTCGCCTTCCAACACCTGACTCGCAATTCTGACCGAAATCGTGCAAAATCTATTCTTCAAAAAACTATTCTTCGCTCGCCAAAACTTCCTTCATCAGACAAAATATGAAAACCTATCCAATTCTAATTATTCTCGC
Source organism: Bathynomus jamesi (assembly GCA_023014485.1). Taxonomy (NCBI): domain Eukaryota; kingdom Metazoa; phylum Arthropoda; class Malacostraca; order Isopoda; family Cirolanidae; genus Bathynomus; species Bathynomus jamesi. The sequence continues at coordinate 140,299 of JAJOZX010007829.1, read as the reverse complement.
TCTTTCTGGCACCTAGCCAACAGGGTTTTTTTAACGTGCAGTTTTTAAAAAAAACCAGTTTCTGTAGGCAAATGTGTGTAGTTCAAAGACAGGGATGCTTCTTCAAATAACACTTTGGCTTTGCTTACGTACAATGACAGGAAAAAACACCAGCACTGAAAAATTATTCAGCGAAGTTCAAGTAGCCACATGCTGAAATGAAAAATCTCTAATTCTACACAAATCGCATTTAGAAAAATGGAGAAAAGTTCTAATACATTTATAATACGCTAGGTTAGTTTTGTATGCTTTACTAAATCACAGATAGAGCATTTATCATAAATTAAAGTTAAATCAGCTCTTTTCAGTTGATGTGTAAAATATTTTTCCAGCAATAACGGATCATATAGTCGCCGCTGTGCATATGAAAAGAATCTGATATAGTGCCACCTGCTGTAAACTTTAATTTAAGGTGTGTTAGCCCATAAAGTACTTATAAACTAAAGTATGAAAGTTTAAAATTTATGCTCACAATTATTTTTTATTGAAAACGCATATGTAAGTGAGTAGGAGTGATGAGTAAGCAGCATTGATGAGTGTAGGATACTGGATAGTGCAAGATAAGTTAGTTTTCATCTATCTGTGGCCTATGAATGTGCAGTTCTAAAAATTTCTTAAAAAAAACCCTGCTAGCCAAAAATCTTTCCAACAACTTTACTTCTTTCCCTTGTCTTTTCTATTCTGATGGCTCAGTTGCTGTTTCTTTCCTGACAAAGCAAACTTTTGCCCCAAACTTTCATCCAACTTAACCTTGAAAGATTCTGGTACTGTTCCAACATCTACTCCACCCTTTGACTTAATTGTCTAAAATTAAAATCTTTTCCCAAGATGCTTTTTCTGCCCTATCTGGGCTCAACTTTAGGAAGGCGTACGTTCCTGATAAGGTCCCTCTTGTTTGTTCTCAAGAATTGTGCTTCTGTATTGACACCCTGACGAGGCAAACTCTTTTGTCTTTGCCTTTCATCTGATAGTTTTCCTTCCTGCTGGAAGTTCGTTTTCATTCAGCCTGTTCCAAAGAAGGGTGAACTCTCTCAACCCTCCAACTTTAACTCGTAAATGCGTATCCGTGATACTGTACAGTAGTTCGTACTCCAGTATAAATACTCAAATACTTTTTTTATTTCAGTCCAGAAATGGCTTCGAATCTAACAACAGAAGACCGGGTAGAACTTGTGCTCATGTACGCAAGACAGGGCGCTACACACAGAGAAGTTGCTACCGAATTCAATAGAAATCATCCTGATAAGCATCCAGTAACACATGCGACTGTTGGCAAGTTGTTTAAACGTTTCAAAGAAACAGGAAGTGTACATGATCGACGGCGTTCTGGTCGTCCAAAAACTGCAACTGATGAAAATACCTCTGCAATGGTATGTGAAAATTTAAGGAATAGTCCAGTAAAGTCAACAAGAAGATTATCAAATGAAACACACATCTCGAGAACTTCAATTCGAAGAATTATTAAAAATCATAAATTCCATCCCTAAGTGTCTCGATGTCAGAGGCCGCCAATTTGAGCATTTTTATAATTTGTTGTTTATACTGGAGTACGAACTACTGTACAGTATCACGGATACGCATTTACGAGTTAAAGTTGATATTCATTTTAAGTATTTACCATTTGTTGTAATTTATGTATTAAAATAAATATTTTCCTATGGATCCAGACTTTTGGCCCACCCTGTATATATATACAGGGCGTCCCAAAAAAATGTATACACACTTTAACAGCTGATAGCTCAATTGATGTTTCTTTCTTTCCAAGTTAAACCCATTAGAATTAATAATGGCAGTCAGACTAAGCTTTGAACAAAGGAAATTCATTCTAAAATGCTACTGGAAGTGTGAAAACGCAGTTGAAGTGCAAAGACAGTTTAGGAGGGAGTTTCAAACAGATCCACCAACGCGACTTACCATCACTCGAATTAGAGATAAGTTTGAAGCCGATGGAACTGTTCAGAATGTCCACAAGAAGCGTTCCGGAAGACCACGGACATCGACAAGCCCCACAAAGCAAGAAAGAGTACTGGAAACGTATCACCAAAGTCCAAGAAAATCTGTGCGGCAAGCGAGTCGTGAGGTAGGAATTTCAGAATCGTCTGTCCAACGCATTTTGAAGCGCTGTCAATGGAAAAGTTACATTCCAAGATTAGTCCATGCTATTAATGAAGATGATCCGGACCGAAGAGTCCGGACCGCATGTGGATGTGGATTGGACGAAGGGGTTTCGTAGAATACCCTCCGCGTTCACCAGACCTCACACCACTAGACTTTTTTTTTATGGCGATACTTAAAAGACAAAGTCTACGCTATAAAACCTGCAACAGTCGCTGAATTGAGAGCAGCCATTGAACGAGAATGCACACAAATACCAAACGAAATGTTTCGTGATGTTTGCGATTCCATTGCTTCGCGTTATCAGCAGTGCCTGGACCAGAACGGACGTCAGTTTGAAAACAGGCGTTGACAAAACAATTAAATAATGTCTGTAGATTCTATTACATTTTGAAAATGAAATGTATTTTAATAAACACTGCCTTTATAAGTATTTAAAGTGTGTATACATTTTTTTGGGACGCCCTGTATATATATATATATATATAAGTATCAAGAAAAACTATATACCAATATCATTGACATCCATCCATTGACATCCATTGACAAAAATAATCTGACTTTTTGGAGACGTAGGAATGATTCAATAAGTAACAGCACGAATTCCGATCAGGAAGGTCGTACCTATGGCAACTAATAAAGCATTATAACAATATCATAGACACACTTGAGAGCAATGATAACTACGATGTACTACTATATATGGACTTTGCTAAAACATTCGGCAAGTATGATCAGGGTATAATAGCACATAAAATAAAACGTATGGCAATAACAAGCAAAGTGGAAAAATGCATCTACAACTTCCTCACAGAATGTCAACAAGTTGTAAAAATCCAAGGTGTATCATCATCAGACTCGGAAGTACTTAGCTCAGCCCCACTCCTAACAGACATAGACAACGTAGAAACCAACAACACTATAGTAACCCTTTACCGACGATACAAAAACCAGCAGAAAAATCAGAAATGCAGAAGTAAAAAAGCCTAACAAGAGAGTCAAACTCATAATATACAAAATACAGTTGGTTGATGACAATCAATTAATAACATTGAATTTAACTCAAAGTCTCCCCGAAGCAATGCCATTACAATACACATGCCGTGAAGCTTCGTGGTTGCTTAAACTATGCAAAAATGTTTCAATAGTATATATGATCGGTTAAATTAGTAAATAAAATACTATAATAACAATCAACTAAAACCACTAGATAATGCTTTGTCAAAAACTGTAAATGCTTTTGGAATTTCATTTAATGAACGGTAACTAAATCATAATATCTTTTCAGTGTTTTCAGTTTTTCAAAATTAAAAATTAATGAAATGTGAGAGAACAGTACCGTATATACAGGGGTTGGACAGAATAATGGACAGAATAATGGAAACATTCGCATTTTTGGTGCTGTATTTTCTGATATCATTAATGGCATAATGTACTTTATTAAATTAATATGTAACTGCATATAATATTGAGAACATCTTCTATTTTAATATGTTCATATTGGTTTTTCATGTTCTTTTAAAATTAAAAATATAGCGCTTGGAAAAGATGTTACTGCCTGTGAAAGGGGCATGATAGCAGGAGCCCGTTTGGTTGGTGTTTCAGTAATAAAAGTCACATAATTGCTACTGTATCTCGAGGAACAGTCCTCAAGGTTATGAATACATGCAAAACTAATAAAAAAGAACATCATATAAGGAATATAGTGAGCGTAAAGCAACACTTACAGAATACGACAGAAGAACCTTATATGATAATTATGAGCTATGAAGAATCAATCAAAGACTGTTCATCAAAACTTTTTTTGGTACTTGTGGGTTATCTGTCGCCGCTTTTTAATATACCTATTGGTTATCTGTTTCCACTTTTTACTTGTGGGTCATTTATTTTTTAGTTAGGTTAGGTTAGGTTAGGTTAGTGTATGGTTAGGTTAGGTTAGATTAGTGTGAGGTTAGGTTAGATTAGGTTAGGTTAGGTTAGGTTAGGTTAGAAGGAATAGTGGTTGAGATCGATGAGAGCCTGTTCACGAGGCGTAAAAACAATGCCGGACGCATTTTACCACAACAATGGATGTTCGGAGGAATTTGCCGTGAAACAAACGACTGCTTCATCGTTCAAGTTCCCAACCGCTCTGCTGCAACTCTCTTGGCTGCCATTGTGGAAAACATCGCCGAAGGTTCCATTATCTACTCCGACAGCTGGCGAGGATATAAGACCACCGACCTCCAGGAGGCTGGCTTCCAACATTTCAAGGTTAATCATCGATACAATTTCGTTGATGCAGATACCGGAGTCCACACTCAAAATATCGAACGCTTGTGGGGATCAGCAAAGTGGAGGAACAAGCGTCACCGAGGAACGGCCCGACACCATCTTAAGAACTACCTGGCCGAGTTCATGTAGAGGAGCAAGCTACCCGCTAGTGTCGACCCATTCGACGGCATCCTGGAGGCCATCGCCGCGTTCATGCCACCCGAATAATATGATTAATGTTTGTTATTTTGAGAAATAAAAATAATTTAAGAAAAAAATAGTATATTTTTGTAAAAATGGCAACATGATAACACACATCTGTATTTGTGAAAAAGTTGGAAAATTAAATTAAAAAGTGGCGACAGATAACCCACAAGTACCCTTTTTTGTTCAAAATTTAACACTAATCCGCAAAGACCAGTGTCAGTCATAACTATGTTATGGGAACTGTAGCAAAGCCTATTTTAACACCAACCATAATAATAATAATAATAGAACAATAATAGAACAACGGAAATGGCTATTTTAAATCTTATGGAAAATGTAAATATAGCTAAGGAGAACAAAGAAATAATGATGTCAATATTTATGGATTTGAGTAAGGCGTTTGATGTAATAGACCATAATATTCTACTTAATAAATTGTATTGTTACGGCTTTAGAGGGGCAATCAGTGATTGGTTTAAAAGTTATTTGTCCGATAGATATAATTTTGTATCAGTAAATAAGGTTTGCTCCACTAAAGCGCTTGTCAAACATGGTGTGCCACAGGGCTCAGTGCTGGGTCCACTGTTATTTTTATTATATATAAATGACCTTCCACGTTCATCTGATATACTGAACTTCATACTGTTTGCAGATGATACAACTCTCTCCTTTTCTTGCAAAGATGTTAATACAGCTAAGAATATATTTCATTCAGAATTCATCAGTGTAATGAAATGGTTGACCACCAATAAACTCTTCCTAAATACCAGTAAAACAAATTTCATGATGTTTACTAATAAAAGAAATGTATATCTTGATGAACTCAATGTTAATGAAATCACCATAAAGGAGTGTACTGTAACAAAATTTCTTGGTGTAATGCTAGATAAGAATTTGCAATGGAGTGATCATGTAAATTATATCGCGAAAAAGATTTCAAGGAGCGTTGCTATAATGTTTAAACTTAGAAATGTAGTCCCTAAACAAGTTTTATTGACTCTTTATCATACTCTTGTTCTTCCTTATATAACATACTGCACCCTTGATTGGGGAAACTCCGCTAACAACGCATTAAATGGTATCTTTGTCATCCAAAAACGAGCAATAAGGTTATTATCTGATGCTGATTTCCTTGATCACTCTAGTGCATTATTTAAAGAGCTAAACCTACTAAAGCTCAATGATATAACCAAACTGGCACATTTTATTTTTATTTACAAGTGTAAGAGCAAAATCATTAATTTGCAATGGGTAAATTGATATTTTGTAACTCATCAAGAAATCCACCCGTATCAGACCAGAAATAGATCAAAGATTGTTATACCTCAATTTAGATTGTCTTCATCTCAAAAACTACCCATTTTCATTGGATTGAAACTATGGAATGACTTGCATGCCGATATAAAAAATATTGCGAATGCAAATTTGTTTAAAACCAAGTTAAAATCCCGATTAATAATGGGATACTAACAAAAATCTTGGATTAATGTCCACTAATAATGTTTAATATTGTCCATTAATATTGTTTAATATTGAAATACAGGCTTTAACTATTAATAATACTTATTTACTTATTTATTTATTTTATTATTATTAATTTATAACGGCTAGGTGCTTATTTTTAATAAGAGCCCAGTAAAGCCTAAAGCTTAAGGGCCAAATTAAAAAAAAATAATAATAATAAATAGTCGAGCTTCACAATTATTTATGTCATTGTAAAAATTGTAAATTGTAAAAAGACTACTGTATTTATTTTATTATTAATAAAGGTTATTCTCCCTTTCTTCTACTACTTCTTTCACCACCTTTCTCTACAAAAAAAAAAAAAAAATGGTCAATAATCCAGCAGGGTTGAAAGCACCTTAAACAGAAAAAAACAAACAAACAAACAAAGTTCTAGTGAATTTGGAGTTGGGGAGAATAATGGGAACAATTCTGTGTGTAGTTTCTTTTTAAATTTCTTTCCATGTATTCATAACTCCGGGACTGTTCTTCAAGATGCAGTGACAATCACGCGACTTTTAATATTGAGACATCACCCAAACGGGCTCCTACTATCATGCCCCTTTCACACTTTCACAGTCAGTAACATTTTTTCCAAGCGCCATATTTTTATTTATTCTACGAGAACATGAAAAACCAATATGAACATATTAAATAGAAGATGTTCTCAATATTATATGCAGTTACATATTAATTTAATAAAGTACATAATGCCATTAATGATACCAGAAAATATAGAATCGAAAATGCGAGTGTTTCCATTATTCTGTCCAAACTTAAAGAATTATTTCGTAAACTTTACCCCTAAAATTTGTTTGTGAATGAAGATTTTTAAATTAAACGTTCTCACATCCATTCCATATTTAATATTTTATATAAAAAGAAAACCAGTTTCTGTTTAGTAAGAAGGGTAACTTAGCCAAATTGAACAAGGCCGTCGTTATTGTACAATAGCTTATATGATTCTGTAACTGTAAACCAAAAGTTTTAATGAAAGAGAATGATGGAATCAAAACTGAAAAAATGCAATGGTGCAGTATGGTATATATCATTAAATTCTTAACCCGGGATCTTCCGATTGCCGGTCAGATATGATAACCACTACACCATGGTCCTCACTCGATCAGGAGTCGTAATTCTCCTACATACGCGCAGAAACCAATGCCCCGAGGGGGGCACCTCCCGCATGCCGCACATATATATACATTTCCACTGCAAAGAACACGCAGTATAATTAACGTAAAGAACGACCCTTGTATAGGAGAACATTCCGCGCAAGATGAGGAGAGAGAACGAACAAATGAAAAAAATGAGGTAACCACCCGGGATCTTCCGATTACCAGGTAGATATGATAACCACTACACCATGTCGGGTTTGCATTATGAAAATGAAAAACTATGGTATTTGTCATTTACCATTACTTATTCGGACTATAGTGGATTTAATTATCCCAGAAGAGTTCCGTCTTCCATGCACGGTCTGTGTGTATCATATATATATATATATATATATTATATATATATATATATAAAGGCTAACTCAAAGTACTTCTATAATTTCGCAAAAAGAAAGTTGAAAAACCATGCGACTATCGGACGTTTAAAAAATGAGAACAGTGCTTTATCTGATGATCTAACAGAAGGATCTGAAATATTAAGAACTCAGTACGAATCATCTTTCAGTATCCCAAAAACTGACAAATTGATATGCGATAGAAACGCGTTCTTTGAAGAAGAACCACAAGGAGAAAGTATAACGGATTTCGACTTTATGACAGATGATATTACACAAGCCATAGGGAAACTAAAAACACACTGAGCGGCATGACCGGATAAATGGAATGCCACACTGATCAAAAACTGCAAGAATGCAATCGCTGAGCCCCTATACTGGATATGGAGACGATCATGAGACACGGAAGAAATACCGGGCATCCTGAAGAACACAAACATAGTCCCAATATATAAAGGAAGAGATCGATCCGAGGCCAAAAACTATAGGCCAGTGTCGCTTACATCTCACCTCACCTCACGTTTTGGAAACTCAGAAATAATTCAATGATAACCAACACGGGATTCGGTCAGGCCGATCATGCCTATCACAACTAATGGGACACAACAACATTATTGATGCACTTGAAAGTAATGGAAACTATGATGTACTATACACAGACTTTGCTAAAGCGTTCGACAAGTGTGACCACGGAATCATAATATATAAACTGAAATATATGGGAATAACAGGAAAAGTAGGGAAATGGATATATAATTTCCTTAGTGAGCGGCGGCAAGTCGTTACAGTACAAGGAGTATCTTCATCAGAATCAGAGGTCCTCAGCTAAGGACTACAAGGAACAGTATTAGCTCCAATACTCTTCATAATTATGCTAACTGACATAGATGAAGACGTTACCAGAGACAGCACAGTAACATCCTTTGCCGATGACACAAACATCAGTAGAAAAATAAGAAACCCAGAAGACAGGATCTCTACAAACCGACATAAACAGAATCTACAAGTGGACGGAAGACAACAATATGAAGTTTAACACCGAGAAATTTCAGCTATTACGGTACGAAAAGAGAGAAGACCTAACATCCATGGAATATTATACCCCAAATGGACAGGAAATTCAGAGAAATTCCAGAACAAAAGATTTAGGGGTTGTAATAACAGATGATGCGAAATTTGAAACACAAAATAAGATAGCAGTAAACAGAGCAAAGAGAATAACGGGACAGATATTGAGAACCTTTAAACGAAGGGATAGGAATGTAATAATTCCTCTACTGAAAACCCTGATCATACCCAAATTGGAATACTGCTCGGTCCTAACATCCCCATATAAAAAAGAAGACATTAGACAGCTGGAAGTGATCCAGAGAAGCTTCACAGCCAAGATCAACGAGTGCAAAGAACTAAATTACTGGGAAAGGTTACGCGAACTAGACCTATATTCACTGGAAAGGAGAAGAGAGAGATACACCATTATTTACACTTGTAAAATAATGGAGAACCTAGGCCTTAATTTTACTCTGAACCCTATAACTACCCAAACAACAGTGGAAAGTAGAAACGTTAGACTGCGTCGTATTCCCAAATTGAAGCCGGGATAGGGAACATCCTTAACCTTGAAAGAAAATAGTTTTGTTGTGAGAGGACCAAAACTGTTTAATCAGTTGCCCAAAGACCTAAGAAACACGAAGAGAGTTGAAAAGACCTAAGAAACACGAAGGGAGTTGCAGTGGACATCTTCAAAAGAAGACTAGACTAAACTCACTACTTCACCAGGCAAACTCGAGAGGAGGGGCGACAAGCTTGACCTTCGCGAAATGAAAAATCATCGCGCGAAACCTTTGTAAGGTATATATATATATATATATATATATATATATATATATATATGTTAAACACAGACCGTGCATGGAACAAGGAACTCTTCTGGGAAAACTAAATCCACTATAGTCCGAATAAGTAATGGTAAATGACAAATACCATAGTTTTTCTTTTTCATGATGCAAGCCCACGTCGGGCTTGCATCATGAAAAAGAATAACTATGGTATTTGTCATTTACCATTACTTATTCGGACTATAGTGGATTTAGTTTTCCCAGAAGAGTTCCTTGTTCCATGCACGGTCTGTGTTTAACATATAAGTTTCTCAGGGGACCATTCTGAGTTTGTGTATATATATATATATATATATATATTAGTCCTCGTTTTACGGAACCCCTTTATATGGAATTTCACACTTACGGAACTTTTATTTGGATAATATGAGTTTCATCGTACTCAGAATATCAAAAGCAAATATATTTATAAAACATTAAAGCATAATTTTCTCATCATTTTGATATAAGTCACTATGTTCGCAGATGCGTCCTTACCAAATTATGTAGATTTTAATATTATGACATTTTTGCGGCATTTTTTTTTCCACCCTCCCAATATTTGCCAGGTGACGTCATGAAAATATGATATATGAGCTAGGCTTGGGCTATTTTTTTCGCTACTCTGCGACTTAATTAGTTGGATGTTTTCTGTTCTGGCTATTTTTGTTTTTGTAATTGGATTCAGTTTGGTCGTGTTTTGTATAGAATTATGACGTGCTTTTCGTGTGGTTTCTGACTTTGAGAACTTGATTCGTCATGTGCCCTGATGAAGAGAAAGCATTGGATGTTTTTATCAATTACGGCGTTATTCTCTCATCCTTAACTTGCCCGAAATGTGACAGTAAGTGCCTAATACGAAAAGATCAGAAGATATTTAGGTGAAATAACCAATATTAACTGGTTAGGCCAACTGAATGCCCTTGATGATTGGTTAGGTTAAGTAATGATATTTTCGTTAATAACTGCAAAAAACTTCACTTTTTTCTACGTGAAGGTCAAAATATGAAAATAAAAACCCGTTCTAATAGACAGAGTTTATTTCCACGACAGTTTCGACGCCCACTGGCATCCTCCTCGGGTGGATACAGAAACACGAATGAACCAAAACAAGAGGGAAAAACAGTCCAGGGACCGACCGTTAAGAAATTCGCACCTAGGTTGGATCCCATTCTCCCGACACCGGAAGGGCATTTTCATTAAGAACATTCGCGCAAATTTAAAACTATCTTCCTCTTCTAAACATACAGATTCTATTATATTTTTTTATATAATTATTAGATTTATTATTAAGTATATTACATTTAATATTGCATAATTATTTATTACAGAAATTATAAATTTATTATTACATTGGTTATTACATTATTGTTTATTATACAGAACTTATAAACCGAAAAACGAATGAAAAAAGCCGATTAAGAAACAATCCAGAAACCAATGAGAAATTCGCACCTAGGTTAGATACCGTTCTCCCGACACTGGAAGGGCATTTTATTACAGGGTCCGCTTGTAAGTACATTCCCACAAATTAAAACTATCTTCTTGTTCTATACATACAGATTCTAATATTTTGACATAATTACTGCATTTATTATTACATTTACATTTTTTTAACATTTATTATTATTACCTTTACCCTAATTATTAAATTTATAATATTACCTTTATTATTACATCTGTTGCATTTATATTTATTTCCACATTTATTACTTCCATTATTACATTTACTAAAGGCGAGTAAGGAAACATTCCAATCCAGAGACATTTAAGAAATTCACACTAGGTTCGAACACGTTCCCACGACTCCGTAAGGGATTTTTGACCAAGAATCTCATTAAAGGGTCTAACTTATAATACCTTCGCACAAATTAAAATTATCTACTTTTTCTATACACACAGATTCTATTATTTTTCTTTTGACATAATTATTACATTTATAAAGTACCTTACTTGATTCCCAATCTATAGCATGATTATTTTGGCTGGCGTGATAAAAAATGGCATTATTAGTATTACAACTTCTGAAGGCATATTTGTGTTCTAATATGGGTTTCAATATTTCTTCCAGTTTCTCCCACGTATACTAAATCACAACTTTTACAGGGAATGCTGTAGACACAGGCTTGTTCCTCTTTTGCCACGTTATTCCTAACCAATTTACTTTTCACGGTAGACGAATATTTGAACGCCAAAGCAAACTGTTGACGAAAGATTTTAAGTTTGCTTTGGCGTTCAAATATTCGTCTACCGTGAAAAGTAAATTGGTTAGGAATAACGTGGCAAAAGAGGAACAAGCCTGTGTCTACAGCATTCCCTGTAAAAGTTGTGATTTAGTATACGTGGGAGAAACTGGAAGAAATATTGAAACCCGTATTAAAGAACACAAATATGCCTTCAGAAGTTGTAATACTAATAATGCCATTTTTTATCACGCCAGCCAAAATAATCATGCTATAGATTGGGAATCAAGTAAGGTACTTTATAAATGTAATAATTATGTCAAAAGAAAAATAATAGAATCTGTGTGTATAGAAAAAGTAGATAATTTTAATTTGTGCGAAGGTACTTATAAGTTAGACCCTTTAATGAGATTCTTGGTCAAAAAATCCCTTACGGAGTCGTGGGAACGTGTTCGAACCTAAGTGTGAATTTCTTAAATGTCTCTGGATTGGAATGTTTCCTTACTCGCCTTTAGTAAATGTAATAATGGAAGTAATAAATGTGGAAATAAATATAAATGCAACAGATGTAATAATAAAGGTAATATTATAAATTTAATAATTAGGGTAAAGGTAATAATAATAAATGTTAAAAAAATGTAAATGTAATAATAAATGCAGTAATTATGTCAAAATATTAGAATCTGTATGTATAGAACAAGAAGATAGTTTTAATTTGTGGGAATGTACTTATAAGCGGACCCTGTAATAAAATGCCCTTCCAGTGTCGGGAGAACGGTATCTAACCTAGGTGCGAATTTCTCATTGGTTTCTGGATTGTTTCTTAATCGGCTTTTTTCATTCGTTTTTCGGTTTATAAGTTCTGTAAAATAAACAATAATGTAATAACCAATGTAATAATAAATTTATAATTTCTGTAATAAATAATTATGCAATATTAAATGTAATACACTTAATAATAAATCTAATAATTATATAAAAAAATATAATAGAATCTGTATGTTTAGAAGAGGAAGATAGTTTTAAATTTGCGCGAATGTACTTAATGAAAATGCCCTTCCGGTGTCGGGAGAATGGGATCTAACCTAGGTGCGAATTTCTTAACGGTCGGTCCCTGGACTGTTTTTCCCTCTTGTTTTGGTTCATTCGTGTTTCTGTATCCACCCGAGGAGGATGCCAGTGGGCGTCGAAACTGTCGTGGAAATAAACTCTGTCTATTAGAGTGGGTTTTTATTTTCATATTTTCGTTAGTTTTAGGCGTTTTATGTTACTATTTCCACTTATGTTACTTTTAGGGTTAGGTTAGGTAAGGTTAGGTTAATACTAAAATACATTTTTCTAGTAATATTTGATGTGTTTTGCTTAGATTTTGACCTCCATTTCCCTTGAAAATGAGCCAAACTTCAAAGTACTATAACTTTGTTGGATCTTATTTCCGAGGGAAATGGAGGTCAAATTTAAACAAATCACATCAAATACTACTAGAAAAATGTATTTTGGTGTGTAAAATGACTGAGTTACTCTTTATACATAATTACCTTTTATTTTAGTACCGAGGTCCAGTATACGGACAAAAATTTCGCAGTTACTAAAATGTTTTCGGAAAAGCAATATAAATGCAAGATTAGAAGATTTTTATGTCTAGATTACAAAAGTACATGGTCAAATCCAAGAGAAAATGGTATCACAATGGAAATATAGAAAACTTCATTGTTTGAAGGGCAACTGCACTATATACGGAATAATAATTTCCAACCAAAAACATCATCACCTCCACCCACGACAACCTCGCGCCAAGATGATGGGTCAGACAGTGAAGCTGACGACCCTCCATTCTCCTTCAGCTTCAAGATGAAGCATCTGATGATGATGTGGAAGAGGAAGGTGCTGTCCCTTCGTCAACCACCTTCTGACTTCCTTTCCATGACTCACAACACTACCACCAAGCACCGATCAGCAGTTTTGGGAGGTGAATACAGCTATTTATGCATTTTATTTCCTCCAGTACAATATAATTTATAAAAATATATTAAAATATCATTGTTTTCTATTTAAATGTGTTTAAAAAGGTCAAAAATTAAGTTTATTATGCATTTTTAGGTTGGAAAAATCTTCAGTACGAACGCATCTCCCATTATGTAATGGGATTTAATGGGAAAATAGGGTCCGTTATATGGAAATTCGATTTACGGACAACTTTTCAGGAACGTAACCCTTCTGCATAACGAGGACTGCCTGTACTATTCATCGATGCATTCATAGCTTAAGTTGAAGTATGCAACGTTAAATATCTTTTCACAAAGATCATCATTCCGTTCATACGCCCATTTCTGGATACGAGCAGCTCCCAGCAACATTACCAAGCAAATAGGGGTCAAAGTACTGAGAAGGTTTCCGCACGTGGTTCATCACCAGTGAAAGCAACAATTATCTTTGTTAGTTTCGTCAGAGGAACATCCATATCCATATTCAATTTATTGCAATTATCGTTCGTTTGCATTGCAGACACCTCCAGTTATTATCAGTCCTAGTGCCTGATTCTTCAGGAGCAAGATGCACCGTGAGAGTGTCTCTCTCTCTCTCTCTCTCACTATATATATATATATATATATATATATTATATATATATTATCTTATTAAAAATTTGGACTGTGTCAAATTTTTTTGAAAATTTTGTCACTAGTACAGTTTTTTATGCTGATTCTAAGTATGCAACTCATTTTTTGCAGAAATAAATATTTAACATTTTATTGAAGTTTGTAGGAATAATGCAGTAATTTTTGTTGTTATTAATGTTTATTTGTTGCCTGCTTACACCTAGTTTGGTGTGAATATTATTGTTGTAGTGGGAGCTTATGATAATGCAATGCTGTAATCTATCTACTTGCGAGTTGCCTCCGGTCAATTGAATGCCCGGTTAGGTCAACTGTACGCCCTTGACGATTGGTTAGGTTAAGTCGTGATATTTTCGTTAAAACTAACGAAAATATTATGACTCAACCTAACCAATCGTCAGGGGCGTACAATTGACCTAACCGGGCATTCAGTTGACCTAACCCGGTATTCAATTGACCTAACCGGGCATTCAATTGACCGGGGAACATTAATAACAACAAAAATTACTGTTTATGCGAGTTCGTATGGAGAAGCTGGCACTATTCCTGCAAAGAAACGCCAATAAAATGTTAAATATTTATTTCCACAAAAAATGAGTTGCATATTTAGAATCAGCATAAAAAACTACTAGAACAAAATTTTCAAAAAATTTGACACAGTCCAAATTTTTAATAAGATCATATATATATATATATATATATATATATATATATATACATACACACAGGGTGAGTCACGATGCAATGCAAATTCGGGAGCTTATAGCTGAGGTCATTTCCAGTCAAAAACTTCATATGAACATAGGTCCGAGTCTTAACAGTTATGGAGCTATGGACGTTTGAATTTCAAGCATGTGCATTGCGTGACTGAACTGAATTGAGTTACTTACCGAACCGAGCTAACTATCCACTATGCAGTTGATTGCTGTGTTTCACAGCGTGCAGTTGATGTTTTGTGCGTTGTGTGCCTTTTACGTTTTCAAATGCCAAATATGCCGATATGGTGTATGTTTATGGATTTTGCGATGGAAATACTATTGCTGCCATCGCTGAATACCAACGACGTTTTCCAAATCGAAGAATTCCGGATCGAGGAGTGTTTAGCAACGTTTTCCGGAGTTTACGAGAGAGCGGTTCATTTCCTTGCGTTACTGTTTTATCTGAGCGTCCGGTACAACAAGATGTGGCTGAACAAGAAAACATTATTCAGATGGTACAGCGGAGTCCTCATGTTAGTACGCGAAGGATTTCCACACGTCTTAGAGTTCCTCAAACGAGAGTATGCAGAACGTTACACGAAGAAGGCACGTATCCATACCACGTACAGCGCGTTCAGCACCTCTAACCTGGAGATCGTGCCCAACGGCTGGAATTTTGTAATTGGCTCAATGCCGATCGACAATTGCATCGATACGTCTTCTTCTGTGATGAGGCTCAATTTATCGCGACGGTGTCAACAACACTCGCAATTCACATGTGTGGTCAGAATTAAATCCTCATGCCATTGTAGAAAGTAATTTTCAACATCAGTTCAGTGTCAATGTGTGGTGTGGTATTCTCTACGGTCAGCTGATTGGTCCGTTTATCTTCGAAGGTGGGTTACAGGTGACATTTATCTTCGATTTCTGCAAGACGAACTGTCGCCACTGTTAGAAAATGTACCTTTGGCAACACGATTGCGTATGTACTTCCAACAAGACGGAGCTTCTCCTCATTTTACTCGATGATCGCTTCCCTGGTCGATGGATCGGTTGTGGTGTGGTAAGGCACAAAGTTGGCCACCCAGGTCTCCTGACCTAACCCCTCTAGATTTTTATCTGTGGGAGCGCATCAAAGAGCTGGTGTATCAGAGAAAAGTGAAAACACGAGGTGCATTGCTCCGTCGCATATTGGATGCTGCAGCCCTCATAAAGGACAATCGTAATGAATTAATACCAGCTACACGCGCGATTCACAGACGAGCCGCGATGTGTATTGGGGCCGATGATAGTCATTTTGAAGTTATTGTAAATTCATGAAAAAAAACTTCAGCAGCTATTTGTTCACTTTTTCTTATTTTTAAACATTCAAACATCCATAGCTCCATAACCGTTAAGAATCGGACCTATGTTCATATGACGTTTTTGACTGGGAATGACCTCAGCAATAAGTTCCCGAAGTTATGACATTTCGTCGTGACTCGCTCTGTATATGAAAATGAAAAGGTTTATTGGCAGACTATAATCTCTATGACAAATATTATTAATACAATAACAGTTCACATACTAAGGATAAAAATATATACAATTGATTAGAAATAATACAGTAATGTCGGAGTTAATTGGAGCTACAGACAGACGTTTTCGTACCAAGAATTCCATAGCTTAAAGGATAAACGGCAGAACTCATGGCTAGCTTGGATAATCGGGTTGGTTGATTTTTTAATTCTTTGCATTAGACTGTATTGAGCAAGTCTTGTTACCTCCGGGAAGCTCGGGACATTGTGGGTAACAAATATTTGCGAAGCTGAGCATCTCGGGGGTAATTTATGTAAGAGTCTAAAAGACCTGTTGTACAGCAAATTTAGGGTTCTGCCAGAACCTTTTTTATAATTCACCCAGAGTTGCTGTCCGTATATATTACTGCAGAAAGTACGAAAGAGTGTGTCTTTAGCTTCACTTGTACAGAATCGAGATTGTTTTCTTATATCCGAGTCATCACTCAAGGAGCTGGTAATAGTTTGACCCAAATACTTAAACTCTTGTACTTCCTCAATTACTTCACCTTTCATTTTAAACCTAATGTCAGCTGGCTGATTATAGCTTTTAGGATGAAAATGCATGACCTTAGTTTTTGTAACATAAAGAAGAATATGATGTTTCTGCGAATACACTTCGCAGACTTTTAGTAGCCGATCCAGACAAACAGAGGGACTTATTAAGACCATATCATCGGCATAAACTAAGTTATTTATCCTTGTGTTATCTATAAAACATCCCACTATTGCCTCATTAAGTGAAGCAATTAATCCGTCAATATACACATTAAACAGCATAAGGGAGAGCAAGGAGCCTTGTCTCACCCCGCAAGAGGAGCCAAAACATTCGGATAGTACATTGCCCCACCTAACGGTAAAAGATTGGTGAGAATACCAAAATTTCAATACATTTAATATGTACATGGGAACCTTCCTGTCTTCTAGTTTTTTAAATAAAATATTGTGGTTCACTCTATCATATGCCTTACTTTATCTAGGAAACAGCTATAAATAGTTGAATTACTGTCAATGTATTTAGAAATTGTTTCTTTAATTACATAGATACACAGGCAGTTGAGTGGGACCTTTTAAAACCAAACTGATTAGGAGACGTTCATAGGTAATCATTTAATCGGAGTAACAAGAGTTTTTCTAGTAGTTTCGAGAAGCAGGAAGCGACAGCAACAGGCCTGTAATTATTGCTGGACAGAATGACTCTATACTTATTTTTGACCAGGGGCAAGATATATACACCCTCTTGAACTCTACAGGGATATAGCTATGAGCAAGCATGACTGATAAGAGCAATGATATATGCAGACATACTCCGTCATTGGCATATTTTAAGTGCTCATTCGATAGGTCATCTACCCCTGACGCAGAACCAGTCTTTAACTCTTTAATTAACCTCTTCAGGAACTGATATCAAAGTATTTTCCCTTGTCCCCCCCACAGGCGTTACGCTGCAATCTATCTTAAGATTATTCCTACTCACACTGTTAAGAATGTTAGAGTACTGGTTTTTCCACAGTTTTGCAATTTCATCCTCCCCCGACACCCCATCGATTGTCGGAGGGAGGATACTTTTGACACCCGTTTGATTCTTAACAAATTTCCAAAATTTGTTATTATCGTTATTTATGCGAGCTTCACAGGCTTTTGATGGTCGAACAGACTCTTCTTCCTGTTTACAGCGCCTTATGGCCGCCTTATACTGACCTCTACTTCTACACATATTCATGTATACTAGGGCTGAGTGAAAAACTCATTTTTCGAATTTTCAAATTGGCTAGTGTGGAAAATGTGTGGAGTAGTGAGGAAATAAGCTGGTATAAATTTAAAATCATAACATTAATATTTCAGGTGCCACAATGACCTTCAATATTGAAAAAAATTGAAAAAAGCAGATTTTAACCAATAATTACAGAAGAGTCCACGATGCACAATAGACAAGAATTTATTCACACTTGTATAAAATAGCTCAGTCAACCTTTAAAAAAGTTTCTATTCTCTAAAAACAGTTTTCTATAGTCAGCTCACTCAGCTGTCACGTGAGTACCTCGGTTCAGTGTAGCTGTCGCTCTCGTAGCAGGTGGGTGTTCTGTTGTTGGCGTTACTCAGATAGTCTAAACTATATTTCTTATATATTTTGCATTTCTGTATTGTGTTGCCCTAAGTTTGCCATGTACTATTAACTGAAATTAACGTATAATTGATATTAGCTCTTTCTTTTTCAGATTTGTATACTTTCAAAATGTCTCGAGTTTGTGCAAAATCAACCAGGGCCTCAACTGAGTGCCCCATGTTTGGTATGGGGGAAGATTTGTGGCACAGGAATCTTCCTACATACGAAGGAGTTTTTAAATATTACTTGTTTGTAAGAAACGATTTGAAACAGAATACTAATAAAGATCCTTCAATATCTCAAATATTAGAACAAGTTGTTGATAAATTGAAAACAATTTGGGAAAGTGCTTCCGTCCCAATTCTGTCAATAGGCGAATTGAAACAATGTTCAGAAGCTACCACGAAAAGTATCGTGTCATTATGAAGCCATACCAAAGCAGAAAAAATTCTGAAGCTTACAAAGCAAAGATTGATATGTTCAAAAAAGAAGCACACACGAAACTTTTTGACATTGCAGCGTGCAAGTGCAAAGTACTAACACAATGTTCTTGTCCCAAAGAAAAAACGGTTCCAAAGGAAGAAGTGACGTTCCTCTTAGATCAAAGGAGTGAAAGAAAACTGTTTATTGATAGAGTAGATATTACACTCTCAAAGAAAAAAGCATCTACGTTGCTAAGAAAGCAAAAAGAAGCTGTGAGGCTCACCAAAGAATCTTCACAGGAGAAATTGCAGGATACAAATGTTGAATTATCATCATCGACATCAAATAGTGAAAGTGAATCTGGCGAAATATCAGACGATACATTTCCAGAGCCAGTTAGCTCGAAGAGAAAGCTCGAACAACCTGAAGAACAATTATTCAAGAAAAGGAAAACTACAAATCTACCTTCAGTGGCTACTGCTTGTGACAGGACTGCAGTTTCAGATCGAGCTGCAGCATTCATTGTTAGTGCAATATTGCAAGATATTGGAGAAGTTTCTATTGACAATACATCTGAAGTAGTGGATAGGAGTAAAATCAGAAGAGAAAGACAAAAGAAGAGATCAGAAATTATGAAAGATCAAAATCAGGTCCCAATCAGAGGAATCTATTTTGATGGTCGAAAAGATTCTACACTCTTCCAAGAAAAAAAAGAGTCCAAAGTACGTATATCAGAAGAAGGTAACAGAAGAACATATCACTTTAGTGAGAGAACCTGGTTCAGATTATTTGGGCCATTATTCTGTGAATTCTGGATCAGCTGAAGAAATATGTAAAGGAATGTTTGAGTATATTGGAAATAATGACATGAACCTGGAAAACCTTGTTGCCATTGGATGTGATGGTGCAGCAGTCAACACTGGAGAAAAGGGAGGCGTTATAAGGCTTATAGAATTGAAGCTGAAGAAGCCAGTTCAACATTTAGTGTGCCAGCTCCATGCCAATGAATTGCCATTACGCCATTTAGTTTCAAAGCTGGATGGAAAAACATCTGGCCCCCGCGGATTCACCGGTCCTATTGGCAGGGAATTAGAGAACTGTGAGAGTCTTCCTATTGTCGAGTTTGAAAGGATTGATGCTGAGGAACCAACTGTAGACTGTGAAGATCTTAGCACCGACCAAAAATATCTAATTGATATTCATCAGGCCATAACAAAGGGATATTGCTCTCCAGATCTTGCTCATCGTAGTCCAGGCAAAATGGCACATTCACGATGGCTGACTACAGCAAATCGTTTGCTTCGTCTATACGTTTCAACTGTAAGTCCATCTGAGAACCTCATGAACATTGCTTCTTTTATAATGAAGGTCTACATCCCAATGTGGTTTTCTACTAAGCAAAGTACGTCTTTTGTCAATGGCTCAAAACATGTTTTCAAAACTATTGAACTAACAAGAACACTGAATGACGAAGTAAAGGATATTGTAAACCCTGTCATACAAAGAAATGCATTTTTTGCAAATCCAGAAATATTCTAGCATCAATGATTCATGATGACCGCAGCGCCATAAGAGAATTAGCGTGGAGGCGAATAAAGAAAGTAAGGCAAACAAACAAGGAAAAAGTTGTGAGGCGTTTCACAGTACCTGTTATTCAATTTGAAGCTACTGATTATACTGATTTAATTAATTGGCAAAAATGCATTGTCACTGAACCACCTGTGACAAGACACCTGACAGAAAATGAGATTGAAGAATTCATAGAAAACAAGAGTACCCCTCCATTCGAGAAATTCCCTTGTCATACACAAGTAGTAGAAAGAATGGTAAAATTAGTGACTGAAGCATCATCAAAAGTATTTGGATTGAACGCGCGAGATGGCTTCATAAGATCAACACTTCAGTCACGTAAAAAAATGCCATCATTCGAAAGTAAAGCTGAATATAAAGTTTAAATAAAACGTTAATAGAAAAAAACATGCGCAAGGATGGGTGGTTGGGAGGGCATGGGTGGAGCTCGACACGCAGCCACCTCCTCGTGGTGAGTTCTGGATTATTTAGATCATTAATCAAAAGAACATTGATCTAAATAAACTAAGAGCTGCGTAATTCAGTAACTATTTTGGTAATTGGAACACTTAATATATAATAATAACAAGTAAGTTTCAATTATTGTACTAATGCAGAATATAAGAAAATCATTATATTTCACTTTTTTCGACGGCTTTGTGGCACCTGAAGATATAATTTCGCAGGACTAATATTTATGCACAGTCATTATCTATAGCACCCACATATTGTCCGCACTAGCCATATTTGAATTTCGAAAAAACGTTTAAAAACCTCATTTTCGATCCGCCCTAATCGGATCTGGTCCTAATCTGGGTCTACCATGAATGCACCACAAATCGTAGGCGTCTTTCGATTCCCTCTTCAGGGGGGCAATAAAATAATTCCATCCATGAATAATCTTAGTATGATAGTTGTAAGATTTAATCAGGGGGCTTCCTGCTTCTCTTAACAGGGATACTATCTTACTATAATACCTATCTATGAGTTTACAGTGAGAATCATTTGAGCAAGGATTACTACAGGCAAGATGCAAAATTTCTAAATTAATAACATGTTATCCAATTCTACAAAGAATTCCGAGTTCACATGCGCGTTAAAGTCCCCCGTTATTATAGAGTGAGAATATTTGGGATTATCTGATAATGACTTAATTTTGTACAGCAAATCAATGTATTCATCTAGATTACTGCCGTTGTTGTATGGTAAATAGCAGTTTACAATTAATATGCCAACGGTGGCCAAACCCCGGCTCGCGAGCCGCATGCGGCTCTCGAGGTTGTTAACTGCGGCTCGCGAGACAATTTTGGTCTTTATTTTATTTATCAAAAAACAAAATTCATAATACAAATATAAATTTTTTTCACACAATAAAAAAATATGAAAAAACCAGATCAGTGCTGAAATTACATGCTCTTTGCCAGGTGATTTGAAGAATTCTGTTGCATTCAGTTTGGCCCTCGATGAATCCACAGATATTAAAGATAACCCTCAACTGGCGATATTTGTTCGTTATGTTACTAGCGATGGAAATGTGAAAGAAGAACTCTTGGACTTAATGACCCTAAAAGAAACCACCAGAGGGGTTGACATAAAGAACGCACTTGACGAGGCATTATCAAATGCTCAAGTACCATTGGATAAACTTGTCAGTGTTGCAACAGATGGAGCACCAGCTATGGTAGGACAAAATGTAGGCCTAGTTGGGCTCTTGACACGCGATCCCAAGTATCCTGTGTGTCTCTTTATTCACTGTATCATTCACCGTGGTCATTTGGTAAGCAAGTACTTTAGGTATGACAGTGTTATGAAATGTGTTCTAGAAATTGTGAATTTCATTCGTTCAAATGCAAAAACGCACCGAGCGTTTAGAAATTTTATCGAGGAGCTGGATCTTCAAGATAAGCCACATGACCTTTCATTCTACTGTATTGTAAGGTGGTTATCAACTAGTAATCTCCTGAATAGGTTTGTTGCACTGTTGGAGCCTATCATTGATTTCTTGAAAGAAAAGGGAAAGTCATACCCACAACTAGAAGATCACGAATGGGTGCAGAATCTGGTGTTTTTGGCACTTCAGGGAAAGGATAAGGTAATTTCTGACCTTACACAGACAGTTTTCAGTTTCCAGAATAAAATAAAGCTCTTCCAAAAAGATCTAGTAACAAAAAACTTTCCCCACCTGAAAAACCGAGCAAACACTTTTCCTGATATTGAAATAAAAGATAGTAAATTGGAGGAATACAAAGGTAAATTAGAAGGACTAATTGATGATTTTCAGTTCAGGTTTGATGAACTAAAGAAGCTAAAACCATGCTTCGAATTTCTTGTAAATCCTTTCCTGATTGATGTCGTCAACGATGGCTGTCCTGTACCACACCTCTTGTTACGGAAGCTGCTTCAATGCAAAGAACTTATCTCAGTTTTTGGGATAACTTATTGCTGTGAAGCACTCTTCTCGGTAATGAAGTTTGTAAAGTCAAAATATCGTGCTGCCCTCACTAACGAACACCTGACTGAGCTTCTTCATACTTTACATCACATCAGCCAGACTTTAAAGCATTAACAGCCAAAATGAAGCCCCAAACTAAGCCTTCTACAAGCAGTAATTAAACAATTTAATAATGTGAGTATAACTATAGGTATATGTATATGTTTTTAATAATTAAATTCTTTTTAAAATATTTTGCGGCTCTCGTACATCTGAAAAACGTTGTATGTGGCTCTTGGGTCCAGGAAACTTGGCCACCTCTGTAATATGCAGTCATTGTTCATTTGTAATTCAATGCCTAATAACCTTACATTATCACGTGTTAAAAATTTTATATGTTTTGACAAATTTTTCCTTATTAAGAA
Source organism: Bathynomus jamesi (assembly GCA_023014485.1). Classification (NCBI taxonomy): domain Eukaryota; kingdom Metazoa; phylum Arthropoda; class Malacostraca; order Isopoda; family Cirolanidae; genus Bathynomus; species Bathynomus jamesi. Next base: position 116,785 of record JAJOZX010007829.1, on the reverse strand, counting down.
AGCAACACCACCAAAAGGCCTACCGTACATTAATTCATCTGACAAGTCTACTGCTGATGACACATGGTACATAAAGTCATCATGGATGGTAGAGAGGAATTTTAGCTCTTGCTTAGCAGGCCAGTGCTCTTGCAGGAGTATCAAATCTGCACTGTCACAGATTTTATGAACATCTACAAATTGAATTCCTCACTGACCTTACGTTATATGAGACTATTTTCAACAAGTTGAAAAATTAAATATGGTACTAATTGTAATGTACAGACCCCCAAACACGCCAACCTAAAAATTCTCAGCTTCCATTACAGAGGTAAGAAACTAGGTAAAAAATCTACACTCTCCAACCCCAAATATTTTTCTCTCTGGTGAATTTTATTTCCCATTCATGAAATATAAAAGGACAGAAAAAAAAATATGTATACACCAGGACAGGGGGGGGCACACGGGAAGACCAGGAGCAGATAAAAATGCTACTAGCTCTAGCTGATGAATTTATGTTAACGCAAGAAATAACAGAAAGCACAAGAAAAAACAACTGCCTAGATTTGGTATTCACAAACAACAGCAAACTAATTGATAATGTAGAAATATCCCAAACTATAATATCGGACCACAACATTATTGAAAAAACAACCAATATAAAAGCAACAGGAAAGGAAAGAACACGAACAACAGAAAGAAGCAAATTCGAAATTTTTAATTTTCACTCCAAAGCTATAAACTGGGAAGATGTTGCATCCAGCATGGAAGTAATAGAGTGGAAAACCATTTTCGAGGACAAGACAACGGAAGAGATGCTAATGACTTTAAAGGAGAAGACGCTGGAAATTGTGGAAAGACATGTCCCAAAAATACAACAAAGAGGAAAGAGAAGCAGGTTCGAGAGACAAAAGAGGTCATTGTTCCGAAAGAGAAAAAGAGTGACTGCAAAATTAAGTAACTGTAAAGACAACAACATCAGAAAAATATCAAATGATAAGCTGCAGAGTATCGATGACGTCGTACAGGAACTAATTGAGAAGCATATAGAAAGACGACGCTAAGAGGCGATAAAGGTTAACTCAAAGTACTTCTATAATTTTTCAAAAAGGAAGTCGGAAAACGATGCGACTATCGGACCTCTGAAAGACGAGAACAGTGCTTTATCTGATGATCTAACAGAAGTATCTGAAATATTAAGAGCTCAGTACGAATCATCTTTTAGTATCCCAAAAACTGACAAACTGATATGCGATAGAAACGCGTTCTTTGATGAAGAACTACAAGGGGAAAGTATAACGGACTTCGACTTTACGACAGATGATATTACACAAGCTCTAGGGAAACTAAAAGCACACTCAGCGACAAGACCGGATAAATGGAATGCCACACTGATCAAAAACTGCAAGAATGCAATCGCTGAGCCCCTATACTGGATATGGAGATGATCACTAGACACGGGAAAAATACCGGGCATCCTGAAGAGCGCAAACATAGTCCCAATATATAAAGGAGGAGATCGATCCGAGGCCAAAAACTATAGGCCAGTGTCGCTTACATCTCATCTCACTAAAATATTTGAAAGAATAGTTAGACAGAAAATCTATGACTTTTTGGAAACTCGGAAGAAATTGAATGATAGCCAACATGGGTTTCGATCAGGCAGATCATGCCTATCACAACTAGTGGAACACTACATTATTGATGCACTTGAAAGAAATGAAAACTATGATGTAATATACACAGACTTTGGCAAAGCGTTCGACAAGTGTGGCCACGGAATCATAATACATAAACTGAAATATATGGGAATAACAGGAAAAGTAGGGAAATGGATTTATAGTTTCCTTAGTGAACGGCGGCAAGTCGTTACAGTACAAGGAGTATCTTCATCAGAATCAGAGGTCTTCAGCTAAGGACCACAAGGAACAGTATTAGCTCCACTATTCTTCATAATCATGCTAACTGACATAGATGAGGACGTTACCAGCAGGGCCGGCTTTAGGCCAATTGAACCTATTTGACCAAATTGGGCCCCGCACTTGGGTTGCCACCTCCAGCTTTGAAAAATAAGGAATGCAGTCTTTGGACCCGCGGTTTAAGCAGTTGAAAAAACATGTTGATTTATTTGCGTTTTGAATAAATTTCAACAAATTTCAAAGGAGTAATTACAAAAACATGCTGCAGATTTGGAAATTGCTTTAACAGATGTCAAGCTCATGTGATGAATGTGATGAAGCAAAAAACTTAAAGTTCAACAAAATTTTGAAAGAGTTTGCAGAACAGAAAGCAAGAAAGATTTCTTTATAAGTATAGTTTTGTTTTAAAACGTTTTATGTCAAAATATAGGCTAATAATTTATTAGCTTATATTTTGACATACAACGTGTTAAAACAAGACTATTAAAAATAAAACAATATCTATTATTAGTAATAAATATAGATATTGTTTTATTTTTAATACAACATAATAGCATATATTCTTGATACCTAATTTGAAATAATCTTAAGTCCAGGAGGCCCCACCAAAATGGTCCAAATTGGGCCCCGCAATTGCTAAGGCCGGCCCTGGTTACCAGAGACAGCACAGTAACATCCTTTGCCGATGACACAAAGATCAGTAGAAAAATAAGAAACCCAGAGGATATAGGTTCCCTACAAACCGACATAAACAGAATCTACAAGTGGACGGAAGACAACAATATGAAGTTTAACATTGAGAAATTTCAGCTGTTCAGGTACGGAAAAAGAGAAGACCTAAAATCCATGCAATATTATACTCCAAATGGACAGAAATTCAGAGAAATTCTAGAGCAAAAGATTTAGGGGTTGTAATGACTGATGATGCGAAATTTGAAACACAAAATAATAGCAGTAAACAGAGCAAAGAGAATAACTGGGCAGATACTGAGAACCTTTGAACGAAGGGATAGGAATATAATGATTCCTCTACTGAAAACACTGATCACACCCAAATTGGAATACTGCTCGGTCCTAACATGCCCATATAAAAAAGAACACATTAGACAGCTAGAAGGGATTCACAGAAGCTTCACAGCCAAGATCAAGGGGTGCAAAGAACTAAATTACTGGGAAAGGTTACGCGAACTAAACCTATATTCACTGGAAAGAAGAAGAAAGATACACCATTATTTACACTTGGAAAATAATGGAGAAACTAGTCCCTAATCTTACTCTGAACCCTGTAACTCCCTAAACAACAGTGGAAAGTAGAAAAGGAAGACTATGTCGTGTTCCCAAATTAAAGGCGAGACAGGGAACATCCTTAACTCTGAAAGAAAATAGTTTTGTTGTAAGAAGACCAAACCTGTTTAAGGAACACAAATTGTGTTGCAGGGATATCTTCAAAAGAAGATTAGACGCTTGGCTCAGAACAATCCCCGATGAGCCGGTCGTACCTGGCTATGTTAGGTGGAGAGTACAAGAAACCAGCTCACTACTTCACCAGGCCAACTCGAGAGGAACATTTCTTGAATTGCACAGCTTCGAATATGCTACACATTATTCAGTTCAGAGAAGAATCACTTAAAAACGTTTTTGGTTTAGTTACAGAATCACAAACAAAAAGATTTTGAATTTGGTTGAATTTTCTTTCATGTTTTATAGTTGGTGAAATAAAATTAATTTGAGTTTAGTTTGAAAATCTTCAATTCATAGAGAAACTTCAGTTGTATAGTTTTCAAAATTATTCTTTAACCCTTTAAGGAATGAAGGTACAAATTGCTAACGTTTCAAATACAAGCATTCACAACTTAACCCTACAAAAATTCAGGGCTTAAAGGGTTAAAAGAAAATATTAAGCAGTTTTTAATTTTTTTTATATCGTTCTCTCACGTTTCATTAGTTTCTTTTTAATCATAAAAAAAAGGTACTTTCCTATTATCCTATCCCGGAACCCAGACTTTTTGCCAGTTGCCAGACTTTTTTTTGTTAAAACTAACGAAAATATCACGACTTAACTTAACCGGGCATTCAATTAACCTAATTAGTTGGTAAAGTTAGGTTTAGTCGTGATATTTTCGTTAGTTTTAAGAAAATATTCTGTCAAAATTGAAGTCTGACAACTGGCAAAAAGTCTAGGGTCCGGGATAACAGGAAAATACCTAAACAATTTTTTTGAAAGGAAATGTAAAAAAATATTATGATTTAGTTACCACTAATTAAATCAAATTAGGAACTTTTTACATTGTTTGATAAAGCGTTTCCTTGTGAGTTGAAATAATTATTACTATTATATTTCATTTACTAATCTAACCTATCATATTTATTAAACGAAACATTTGTTCCTTGTTCAGCCAGCAAAAACGTCGGATTATTCATTTATTTATTTCGAAAAAGTGGTGTCGATAACCCAGCGGAGTTCAAGCACTTTAAACAGAACAAGTTTTTTATTCATTTGTAATTTTTGGTTTATATTTTTTATAGAATTTTGTTGGTTTTCGTCGTTTTCTATTTTACGGCAGAGAAGAAGCCAGTAATATCGGTTTGTGGAGAGGAGGGGAGCTATTGGCTTTAGGCTGCACACTGCCGCCCACCCAACTTCCCTAAGTTGCAGGCGATCTGGGCCCGCCCTCTGGTGAGGTGTAACTACGCCACCATCCGCAGTGGCCTGCGCAGTGTTGCCAGATGGAATTTTTAAAAATCTGATTAAAAAATCTGTAGAAATCTGTAGATTTATAATATTTATCTAAATAATAATTTTGACATATTTTTATTTAATTTACTGTCTTAAGGTATTATCAATGATAAAATCTTGTATAATATTTTCTTTATTTTTATAAACTTATATAAATATGGCACTTTAACATAAAAAAAAGTAAAGTAAATGAAAGTAAACAAATTGAATTCCGTTACTTTGTGACAAAGGAAATACCTTTTGGTTATTGCTGTAATAACTATAAGAACACCGGAATACTTCTTTAATTCATACACATAAATGAAACCAAAAAAAATCCTTTTTAGATTTAAACAGATAAATATCATTTTTTTCAACAAAAACAAAAACATTCCATGCTACCATGACGTAGAGGGAATATCAACCAATCAGCGCCGATTAAATGATTTAATCGGCATGTATATCGTAGTCAGAAGCGAGTCGACTCGACTTCTGAAACTGAATACCGAGAACATTTGTGTCCTATTGATTGAGACTGTAGGCCTAATATTTCCTTGTTGTAAATTTTGGAAGTAAATAATAATGATTGCTTGCTGGATTAAAAATCTGTAGATTATGCATAAATTATTGAAAAAATCTGAAAATCTGAATTGCTTCATAAAATCTGTAGATCTACAGATATATCTGTAGATCTGGCAACACTGGGCCTGCGTGTTTCCTCTTCTACCAGAGTAGAAGCGGGGTCTCCCCGTCAAATGACTAAGTTTTTAATTATTTTATTCACAGACGTAACATTACAAATTATTCCTGAAATTCCCTCAAAATTCTTGCCCCAGTCCATCTTTTTTCCAAGAAACACTTTTCAATCACCTCTTTTTCACCGTTAGTTAGAATCATAATTTGAATTGAATTTTGAATTGAATAACCTTTATTAATAATAAAATAAATACATTATTTTCAATTTACAATGACATGAATAATTGTTAAGCTCGACTATTTATTTATTTAATTTGGCCCTTAAGCTTTAGGCTTTACTGGGCTCTTATTAAAAATAAACAGCTAGTTGTTATTAATTAATAATAATAAATAAATAAATAAATAAGTAAATAAGTATCATTAATAGTTAAAACATGTATTAATCTTAAATTATCACTACTGACATGACAAATACAAGGTCACCATTGAAGGCACTATACCAATACCATACAAAGAAACCAGTATTATACATGAGAGATAAGAACTGAACAATCCCAAAAAATTTGTTTTTAATACTAGATTACACACGAGAAATTAATAATATAATTAGTAAACAATATTAATGGACATTAATTCTAGATTTTTGTTAGTATGTCATTATTAATCGGGATTTCAACTTGGTTTTAAACAAATTTACATTCACAATATTTTTTATATCGGCTTGTAAGTCATTCCAGTTTCAATCCAATGAAAATGGGTAGTTTTTGAGATGAAGACAATCTAAATTGAGGTATAACAAGCTTTGATCTATTTCTGGTCTGATACGAGTGGATTTCTTGATGAGTTACAAAATATCTATTTACCCATTGTAAATTAATGATTTTGTTCTTACACTTGTAAATAAAAATAAAATGTGCCAGTTTGGTTATATCATTGAGCTTTAGTAGGTTTAGCTCTTTAAATAATGCACTAGAGTGATCAAGGAAATCAGCATCAGATAATAACCTTATTGCTCGTTTTTGGATGACAAAGATACCATTTAATACGTTGTTAGCAGTTTCCCCAAACAAGGGTGCAGTACGTTATATAAGGAAGAATAAGAGTATGATAAAGAGTCAATAAAACTTGTTTAGGGACTACATTTCTAAGTTTAAACATTATAGCAACGCTCCTTGAAATCTTTTTTGCGATATAATTTACATCACTCCATTGCAAATTTTGTTCCAGTACACTAGGGTGTATCATGCTCATTGAAGCGCGAATTTCAAGATTGGCAGTATGTATTCCTATGTAAATTAAATTTTAGGAGGGGTTTGTTTTCTTGAACATTTGCTAAAAATCACGTTTAAGTGTTCAAATTTCCACTTTTTCTTTTTCTGGTTATGTAAAGAACAGCTGTGCAGGACATACACTGTAGTACAAATGTAACAGACCGGTTTCTTACCAAACAAAACCATTGTAACAGCTGTTATAGGCTACTAGAGTTTCACTGTGATAATTTTCTATGTTTCAGATACAAAGCTTGGTGAAGATTGCGTAGCCACCATGGCTAAGCAAAGACGAAAGATCAGAAAAAGTTCTGGTTCAAAGCTGAGTGATCCGGTGGGTCCAGGCAAGCAGTTATTTCCCACAGAAGTTCCAACCTGGAGAGCTGTGTTTCAGAGAGGAATCCTCCTCCAGAAGAGACGCTGCTTCTGGATGATATGAAGAAGCTCAGTACCCTCTGCAAGATTTGGCTAAGGACTTGGCATCACTGGTACTGGCACAGTGGCGCAAAAGCAATGCCAAGTTCACTCCTCCTGTGATCATTCAAGAGAGATCCATTGCCAGGAAGATTCTTGTCAGGTGGAATGAAATGATTGACCTAGTGAATGGCAGATTGAAGGCTGCAATATGCAAAGAGAAAGAAGAGAATATCTGAACTTAATACATTGTTTGACATAACAACCTGCAGACATGATATCACTCTCTGTGGAACTGAAGCATCTGGCTGCTCTGGCTGTGCTGCTAGAGTTCATGTCAACTGTGACTGTCCTCTTCCTCAGAAGATTCCAAAGCTAGAGCTAGAGTGGCTCCATTACCAGAGGATCAAAACCTCAGAAGTTTCTGGCTTCCGGATGGCATCTGTTGATGTGAAGGAAACAGTGAAGAAGGTGAGGGCTGCTAAGAGGAAGGAGGAAGAACAGAAGGCAGCTGAGAAGAGAAACAGAAAAGAGGAAGAAGAAAAGGAGCTACTGCTTAGAGCTGATGATGATGATGAAGATGAGGTGACTTCCTTGCAAGAGTTTCCAGGCAAAGCAGCTCTTACTGCTGACACAGATTTTTCCAGTACTGCACCAGGCACAAGCTCCATTGTCAACACTAGCAAAGTCTCCACCTCTGTCAGGAGGAACTACATGGATATCTCAAGCACTGTTGCGTCTGCAGTCAGGTTCAAGGTGGCAAACACTCCTGCAACAGCCATTGCAACTGGTTTCTTGCAAGATCTCATCAAAGCTGGCCATCTATCTGCTGATAAGGCATATCTAGCTGTTGACAAGATGAAGATGTGGAGGGGCAAGGAGTCTGTAATAGGTGCCTCGGTGGAGGCCCTGGAGAAAAGGACAGAGGGAGAGGAGATCAAGGGAATTTTCTTTGATGGAAAACAAGATAAGAAGACAAAGATCATGAGGTACAATGAAGAAACTGGCCGCTTCCATCCTGATATTACAACTGAATAGCACTATAGTGTTACCTGGGAACCTGAGGGGAAGTATCTCTTCCATTGTACACCAGAAGAACCTGAAGAAAATAAGAAACTTGCACTGAAGATAGCTCAGGCTTTGTTTGAGTGGATTAGTGCTCATGGTGCTAAAGATACTATTGTGGTCCTTGGTTGTGACTCCACCAACACAAACACAGGACCTGATGGAAGAGCCATCACTCACTTGGAGAGATTGCTTGGTCACAAGTGTCACTGGCTGATATGCCAGTTGCATATTAATGAACTCAGCCTCAGGCACATGATCATCAAGCTTGATGGTCCCTACACGCACAAGTCTGGGTTCAGTGGCCCAATAGGAAAGTTTTTGGAGAAGATCAATGACATACCTGTCAACTTTAGCTTCAAGGCTCTGCCAGGAGAAGAAGATATAATTGAACTGCCAGAAGACATTGTACAAAACCTTAGCACTGACCAGAAGAACTGCTACCTACTGATGAAAGCTCTCAAGACAGGAGATTTGAGCAAGGAAGTTGCTGGTCTGAAGTGTGGCCCACTGAATCAGTCACGCTGGGTGACAACAGGTGAGGCTCTGTTGATGCTGTGGATGAGGCAGCATGGTCTGAAGGGGGAGGTGTTGAAGAAGCTGGAGGTGCTGCTGAAGTCCTGCCTGGACTTCTACTTCAAGATGTATTTTGAGATCAAGGTGAAGCACCACATGAGGTATGGACCTCACTATATTGTGACCGCTCTGGGACTGCTGAGAAGCCAGACCTCTGAAGTCAGGAACATAATCACTCATGTGATAGTTCGTGGAGCATATCATGCTCACAGTGAGAACCTCATTGCCTCTCTCGTGTGCAATGAGGATGAGGAGGAGAGGGCATGGGGGGTTGAGATGATCAAGAAGATCAGAGGTAAGTCTGAGTATGGAGACATGAGTCTGAGAACTCATAGAAACCGTAAACTGAATTTTGATGCCACTTCTCCAATTACTCTGATTAATTGGGATAAGGAGAAACCGTATGAGCCACTCTTCACTTGTAAGATGTCAAGAGGAGTTGAGAGCTTCTCAGGTCTCCACTTGAAGTTGAGAACTTCTCAGTTCACACTCAAAGCTGTGAAAGAGCAGTCCAGGAAGTTTCAGCTGCAGCTCATGCAGTGTATGGGCAAGAGAGAAGAGATGGTTTTGTTCGTGCTAGGATCGATCACAGAGAATTGTTGCCAGTTTTCAAGTCAAAGCAAGACATTATGAACATGTTTTAGATCTCTACAAGACCTGCTAGACAAATCAAGATGCTTTCAGAAGAAAAAATCTCAAAACATTCAGTTGACTAGCATATTATTACAAACTGGGGATGGAGGAGGGACTTATACAAATATTAAAGAAGAATTGCAATTGCAAAAAAAAGGTTGAACGTCATAGCAGCTTGCGGAAAGGTGGGGGCAGCTGCCATCACACTCAGTGAAGCCGAAAAGAAAATAAATAAAAATTGGTGGAGGCGTTTCTAAAAAAAATAAAATACAAGACCAAGAAAGAAGAACAAAAAGATTCTGCCTGATGAACAGAGCCGCGAAATGTGGTGTATAGGAGACTAAAAATCATACAATTCCTTAGTTTTGGGCCATTTTGGGTGATTTTGGTTATTTTAGGCTTTATGAACCACTTTGGCTGAGCTTAAATGGGTCCAAGCCTGCCCCTAGAAATGCTTAAGGGTGTATATGAACAATATGCAGAGATGGGCAGTATCTTGTATCTTAACATACAAAAAGTATCTTAAGATACAAGATACGTATCTGAGATATCTTAGATACTTTGGCTCAAATGTAGAATTCGGACCCCAGCCTTCTTTAGTTAGCTTTATAAGGCTAACTAATGAAAATATCATGACCTAACCTAACCAATCGTCAAGGGCGTACAGTTAACCTAACGATTGGTTAGGTTAGGTCGTGATATTTTTGTTAGTTAGCCTTATAAAGCTACACTAACTAAAGAAGGCTGGGGTCCGAATTCTACATTTGATCCGATACTTTATTTTTGGAGGATCTTGAGAAGTATCTAAGATACATTTTGTCATGTAGCTTGTATCCCGGGATACACTTTCAAAGATACTTTCATAAGATACTTTTTAAATAGAGACGCTAATAACTATTCATGAAATATGATCATATCTGACGCACGTTGAAGCAGGCCGGCGATTGCTGTTACATGTTTGTACATGAATACTACCGTTGCGCTGCGCGCACAGTCTCGGCACAGACGTACTCAGGTTTCATCTTGTATCCCGCGGTTTTAACATGTTTTAACGATCAAAAATCAGGAATTATACATATATTTGCTTATTCCTGCAAATATATTTATTATGAGGAAAACTTTATTTTTTCTTCGTGAGTAGGTACCTGAGCATACCTGTCTGTATTAACAATTTATTTGAAATACATAAATTGAAAAAGTGTGGTTTATTTTATTTTTCTATACCTAAAAATTTTCAGGATTATTTATACATATTTACTTTGTGCTTTCCTTTTAGTTATATCACTATATGAATACTGAGATATGAAGTACCATTGACTTGACATTTATTTATATCCAGAAAATATAATAATAAACAATTGAATGAGACAACTCGTGCGCTCATGGCTCACCAGGTGAAACTAAACTCAAATAATTATTCTTTCAAAAGTATCTTGTATCTTAAAAATGTATCTTGTATCTGTAACTTGTATCTGTATCTTGAAGATACAGTTTTTTCGAGTATCTTGTATCTGTATCTCAGATACATTTTTGTTGGGTATCTTGTATCTGTATCTCAGATACAATTTCCAAGTATCTTGCCCATCTCTGACAATATGGAACATATGAAGGTCATTTGAGGCTACCAAGTCTGAAATTGGGCAAAAATCCCATTTTTCGTCAAAAAAGTGCAATTTTGAACACTTAAATGCGATTTTTCGCAAATGTTGCAGAAGACGAACCCCTCTTAAAATTCAATTTTACATAGGAATATATACTTCCAATCTTGAAATTCCAAGTTTTTCAATATTCGACCTGAGCATGATACACCCTACAGTACACTCCTTTATAGCGATTTCATTAACATTAAGTTCATCAAGATATACATTTCTTTTATTAGTAAAAATCATTAAATTTGTTTTACTGGTATTTAGGAAGAGTTTATTGCTGGTCAACCATTTGATTACAGTGATGAATTCTGAATTAAATATATTCTTAGCTGTATTAACATCTTTGCAAGAAAAAGAGACATTTGTATCACCTGCAAACATTATGAAGTTCACTATATCAGATGAACGTGGAAGGTCATTTATATATAATAAAAATAACAGTGGACCCAGAACTGAGCCCTGTGGCACACCATGTTTGATAAGCGCTTTAGTTGAGCAAAACGTGTTTACTGATACAAAATGATATCTATTGGACAAATAACTTTTAAACCAATCACTGATTGCTCCTCTAAAGCCGTAACAATATAATTTATTAAGTAGAATATTATGGTCTATTACATCAAACGCCTTACTCAAATCCATAAATATTGATATCATTATTTCTTTGTTCTCTTTAGCTATATTTGCAATTTCCATAAGATTTAAAATAGCCATTTCTGTTGTTTTATTATTGCGGAAGCCATATTGATTTGAAAATAATAATTGTAAGATTCTAAATATCGCTGCATTCTACTTTTTACAATTTTTTCAAAAACTTTGCTGAACACAGATAATGAACACACTGGCCTGTAATTTGTTGCTAGTGTAGGATCACCCCCTTTAAAAAAGGGTGTTATACAATCAGTTTTTAGCATTGATGGGAATATTCTTTGGAAATACTTTGATTGATAATTTTAGCCAAAGTTACAGATAGCTTATCTTTAACAAGTTTCAGTATAGGTACAGGAATGTTATGAATGTTATTTTTTGTATTTTTTAATTTACCAATAATATTCCGGACCTCAGTAGAGGTAATAGGAACAAAAGAAAATGAATTTAGTGAGCTGGGTGGCATATATTCTAGAGGTGAGTGATCATTATTTAGTAATTGTGAGCAAAGTTTATCCGCTATTGAAGTGAAATGTGCATTTAAAGAGTCTGCAATAGCAGTATCATCAGTAATTTCTTTATTATCAACATTTAAGTTTTTTATTGAATTTTTCTTAATTTGTTTTCCGAGAAGATTGTTTATGGTTATCCAAATGTTTTTCATGTCTCTTTATGTTTGGAAAATTGATTGTTATAGTAGTTATACTTTGCAATTTTGATTATTTTAGTTAATTTGTTTCTGTATTGAGTATATTGTAATTTAGGAATTTTGCTCTGTAATTGCAATTTGAATAATTTATCTGCGACACTTTTGGGCGAAACTGTTTTTCTCCTTAAAGGAAAGCAAATATTAAAAATATGGAATAAGGTGTCGTAGAAGAACTGAAACATTAGATCTGGGTCATTTATAGGTTCGCCACAGTCAAATCGAGTATTTTCTACAGCCCCAATAAATTTTCTTTTGTTAACCTCTGAGAATATTCTGTAATCAATAGTTGTTTTGTCCGCAACCTGAACAATGTTATCGAATATAGCGTAAGTAGGATAAATGATCACTGATGTTTGTGGTTATAATTCCAAAATTTACGAGGGCATTGCTATTTACAAATATATTATCAATCGTAGATTCTGTTATTCGATTGCCATAGTTGCAGACTCGCGTGGGTTTGGTAATAGTATGACTAAGATAAAAAGAATTCATTAAGTTTAAAAATTTATGAGAGATTGCTTCAGATTGCAAATTGATGTTGACGTCACCCGCAACTATGGCATTCGATTTATGAAAGTTGCATAACGTATTACCTAAGTGAATTAAAAAGCTATTGATATTAGTATTAGGTGGTCTATATATTGCATGGACAGAATATACATTACTTTTGTCTTTTATATTAACAATCAGGTTTTCATTGTCACTATTACATACAGAAAATACTTCATTAGAGTCTTAAGTTTGATGCACATACACATAGATACCCCACCAATCTGACCATCTCTTACAGTATGATAAGCAACGTAATTATCTATATTATACAGGTTTTTAATACTACTATTTAACCAGGTTTTCGTGAGAATTATAACACTAAATTTGACCGTAGAAGTTTTCAAAAGGGCCAATAAGTAGTTATAGTTCCTAGGTAAGCTTCGAATGTTTAGATTTAGCACTGAAAGATTTTTATAAATATCTTTTTGCAATACAAAGGCATTAACCTCATCTATCGATGAGACCATGCAATTGCCTACACCAGATTCCTGTTCTAGATTCTCTAAACTGGATACAAAATTTTTTGGTAATGAATTGAAATGATTAATATCAGCACATATATTGTACTATGAAAGTCTTTATCGATGAAAGCCATTTAACAGTAGTTCTCAAACAATTTCACTAAATAGAATACGGGAATAAGAGTTACCGCCCAGGTGAGCCGAGAATGGGAAAGTCGACTGATGGGATTGCATGCGGAGTTAATCGCAGGCCTCCTGTGTGCGACTGTCGGCTGGCGTTTTCGTAGTTCTCATAGCTTCGAATGCTTCTTCACTAACAAGGTGAACTCCTTTGACCAAAGTATTCGGCGTTGGAGGAGTCTCTTTTTCTTTAATAATTAACTTCGCTCCAAAGAAGTAGGGAACTTTCCCGAGTCTCCTCGCTTCTATGAGTTTTAGGGAGCTTTTCTTTACGAATTTTACGTGTTTCCTCACATACGTGGTCATTGACGAAGATTTTTGATCCTTTCAGCCTTCTTCTGTTTTTTAATATTAAATCTCTGTGAGTTTCATCCTCACATATTACTTTTATAGCTGAAGTGGGTGTAAGATTCAGTCGTGTCTAGAGTTTTTAACTCTAGAATTTGCTTTTTGTGGTGGAATTTGTTTTTTAATCTATAAGCACTTTTGATCTTAATATTCCCCAAATTCAGTCTATTTTTTATTATGTCCTCCACCTTTTTCTTCGTTTCGCTGTTTGTTTCTCTATTCATTTCAGATACCCCCATTATGATAAAGTTATTGGCACGTGAATTATCGTCGAAGCTATCAATTTGAAGGGTAAGTTTAAAAAACAGTATTTAAGATGGGCTTAGCCTATATCATCTGACGTTTTTCAGAGACTAACAGATTATCCATATAATAGGCTAAGGAAACTACTACAAGTCTTAAAATAGTTGTCAGGTACAGCTATACACATTTAAGATTTATGATATTCGTTTTTTTCACCATACCTCATTGTTCCCTCAGCTATGGGAAAAGTATTTTATATAGAGGTCTGATATTTTTATGATGGCTTATCAATAGATTGAGGTAAAAGTTACGTAAACTTTGGAAGTGTGAACTGCATATTTTTGAAGTTATTGATGTTCAAATCTCAAGGCGTTTTTTTTGGGACCACCCAATATATACGAGTGTATATATTAGTGATGTACCGATTCCAAAATTTAGCCAATGCCGATGCCGATTCTTTGCCTATATTTTAAAAAATCAATTCCCCTTCATAAATTTTCCTAATCTAACGTGAAAATTTTCGCTTTTCATATTTTTACAGTTCAAATTTGTTTAAATGCTTTCCTTAGTTTACTCCACAAAATGTACAGAATCAGAATTTGTTACTCATACACCGTAGCTAAAGTGATGTTAAATATTTTTATTACTCATTAAAATTATAAAATAATTTTAGTTTAGTTTCATAAATTGAATACCAATATTTAAAGTAATTGGTTTTCCTTATGTCGAACGTATTTTCTTTCTTCAACAATTAGACTAGAGGCAAAATCTGAAAAAGCCTCTAGAAATCACTTTAGGGGTGACGGAATGTTAGCAACTGTCATCCATGTCAGGCAGTTAATATGACCTATACTGAACACATTTCAGGTGGATGACACTTAATTTAAGTTTTTATTAGATTTTTAAACGAAAAACAAAATGGCCGCCCAAGCCGTATTTGACAGATTTCAATAAAATCTAATAGGTATATCTTGAACTAAACAAGCTAACTTCATGAAATTTGGTGTGCTTAAGGCACACCAAATGTACTTTTTACGTATGTGCCATCAAAGTTACAAATGTGTTTTTACGTATGCTAACTAACAAGTGTTACAAATGTGCTTTTTACGTATGTGCCTACAAAGAGTCACACATACATACACATACATAGAGGAGACAGGGGTTGGAAGTAACAGGGGTTGGTTGAAACAAATGCTTTACTTTCATTTCTTTCCAATAGATGACGCCAGTGTTGCTTTTGCGCATGCGCGAAACCAGTCCATAGTGTCCTTTCGGCTATAAGCAACCAACAAATGTCAAAAGTTTTGGAGATCTGGCAAATGTATTCACAACATCTGTGTTCAGTCAATTCAGTAATACATGTTCTCGAGTTGATGTAGTCTTCGATCGTTATGAAGAAAAAAGTATCGGACATTCAAAGCGTATTCACAGGATGGGGAAAAACAGACCAATCCGGCGAAAGACTGAAAACAAGGATATACCCTTACCAGTAAATTGGAAACAGTTCATTGATCTCCCAGAAAACAAACAAGACTTTGAAAATTTCTTGAGCATGGACCTCATTGCTCAAGTAAAATCAACCTTGCAGAATTGTGAAATTGTAACTTCTGGGGGATTCCATGAAAGAACTCTGCCGAGTCCTCTCTTGGGACAGATGTCAGTTCACTCAGGTCTAACCATGATGAAACAGACACCCGAATAATCCTTCATGCCAAATCATTAGCTACTCAAGGATATGAACGAATAGTCGTCAACTCAAGAGACACTGATGTCTTTGTACTGTTAGTACACTTCGCGAACCAAATGAACACAGAGGTTTGGTTTCGAACTGGTACATCGAAACAACGAAGCTATGTTGCTGTACACAACATAGATATTGACCCAGTTCTCCGCAATAATCTTCCAGGTTTTCATGCACTAACTGGATGTGACACAGTCAGCCAGTTATGTTGCATTGGAAAAACAACAGCCTGGAAAATATTCAAGAAACACTATACTTTGATAAATGACCTCGGACGTGGTACAGTACTCTGAATGAAATAACACAACAAAACGTAGAAGAGTTCATCTGCAGGCTCTACTCTTCGAACGAAAATGACACAAAGATCAATGATGTTCGTTACAAGATGTTCATGAAAGGTACAAAGGAGCCTGAAAAATTGCCACAAACCCAGTCCTCTCTACAACAACACATCAAACGTGCACACCATCAGAGCGTTGTGTGGTATTCGTCACTGATTGCACAACCAGACATTTGTTCTCCTATTGACAATGGTTGGTACGAAGACCCTTCAACTGGGAACATACTTCCTCATCTGGTGAGTGAAGAACCATTTCCCAGTGTTTACCTTAAACTAACCCAATGTCAGTGCAAGAACTGTGAAACAACACGATGCAGTTGTCGTGCAAAAGAACTGAGATGTACTGCTGGATGTGGCTGCAGTGATGGAACCTGTCGAAATCCACTCAATAGTGATAATGATGACTTCGACTAGACTGTATATGTCAAAAGATATATATGTCAAAATTTTTTGTTGTGTTTGCTTAAGTAAATTTGGAAATATTTTGTTTACAGTCTCAATTTCTTTTTGTGCCTTTGTGTATTATTAAAAGCCTTAAGCACACCAGATTTCATGAAGTTAGCTTGTTTAGTTCAAGAGATATCAAATTTTATTGAAATCTGTCAAATACGGCTTGGGCGGCCATTTTGTTTTTCATTTAAAAATCTAATAAAAACTTAAATTAAGTGTCATCCACCTGAAATGTGTTCAGTATAGGTCATATTAAGTGCCTGACATGGATGACAGTTGCTAGCATTCCGTCACCCCTGAAGTTAAATTTCAATATTTTGCCACCAGACTAGATGAAAACAACAACAAAAATTTTCATTAAAGTAAGAGATAACAATATTTTATAATATTAAGAGATTAGCTAGTTAGAGAAAATGTAAATTTATGGGCAACTTAACTGATTGAGCTTTACATTTTTCGTGAATATAAATATTTTTAATATCATAATTACACTTTGAAATGAATATAAATTATCATAAATAGTGTTTTTCGTATGCTCAATTTTCTATAAATTTAGATTTTGTTTTGTAATGAAAATTTAAAAATTTCAAATAACCGGGAAGAGAATCGGCTAAATTTGCCGATGTATTAATCGGTACACCACTAGTATATATATATATAATATAATATATATATATATATATATACATTCAACTGCAAAGAACACGCAGTATAAATAACGTAAAGAACGACGCTTGTATAGGAGATATTCCGCGCAAGACGAGAGAGAGAGAACGAAACAAATGAAAAATGAGGTAACCACCTGGGAATCGAACCCGGGATCTTCCGATTGCCGGTCAGACGCGATACCATTCACCATGGACCTCACTCTTCCAAATGCCGTAATTCTTCTACATACTCGCAGAAACCAATGCCCCAAGGGGGCACCTCCCGCATGCCGTAACATTATATACATTCAACTGCAAAGAACACGCAGTATAAATAACGTAAAGAACGACGCTTGTATAGGAGATATTCCGCGCAAGACGAGAGAGAGAGAACGAAACAAATGAAAAAATGAGGTAACCACCTGGGAATCGAACCCGGGATCTTCCGATTCCGGTCAGACGCGATACATTACACCATGGACCTCACTCTTCCAAATGCCGTAATTCTTCTACATACTCGCAGAAACCAATGCCCCAAGGGGGCACCTTCCGCATGCCCTAACATTATATACATTCAACTGCAAAGCGTCGTTCTTTACGTTATTTATACTGCGTGTTCTTTGCAGTTGAATGTATATAATGTTACGGCATGCGGGAGGTGCCCCCTTGGGGCATTGGTTTCTGCGAGTATGTAGAAGAATTACGGCATTTGGAAGAGTGAGGTCCATGGTGTAATGGTATCGCGTCTGACCGGCAATCGGAAGATCCCGGGTTCGATTCCCAGGTGGTTACCTCATTTTTTCATTTGTTTCGTTCTCTCTCTCTCTCGTCTTGCGCGGAATATCTCCTATACAAGCGTCGTTCTTTACGTTATTTATACTGCGTGTTCTTTGCAGTTGAATGTATATAATGTTACGGCATGCGGGAGGTGCCCCCTTGGGGCATTGGTTTCTGCGAGTATGTAGAAGAATTACGGCATTTGGAAGAGTGAGGTCCATGGTGTAATGGTATCGCGTCTGACCGGCAATCGGAAGATCCCGGGTTCGATTCCCAGGTGGTTACCTCATTTTTTCATTTGTTTCGTTCTCTCTCTCTCGTCTTGCGCGGAATATCTCCTATACAAGCGTCGTTCTTTACGATATATATATATATATATATATAGATAGTGGACCTAGTTTTAGCCGTTTAAGGTGATAATCTACAGATCTACAGATCTACAGAAGCTAAGGCTAACAAAGACCCTAAGATCCACTCTAAGGCTAGAGTTAATAATTTATGATGTCAAACAGTATCACCGATTGGAATAAGTGGTTATTTGATTAGGCCCACCATACTATTGGAAGTGACCGAAATGGCAGCGAGGGTCATCAGCTTGGATTACACCCAAGCAAATTAATGTTAAGGTTATAAAAGACACCTTATAGTTTTGTATTTTATTATGAAAATAAAGCCGTTATTTATTCACTGTGATATAACAAAGAATTGACAGTAATTAATTGGTAGTTTTACGTTATGCTTATGACATAGACTTAGCTAATAAGATGAAATGTTAATAGCTTAATTGACACGTAATAAGTAATGTACTCATTGATGGTATGTAAATGGCATGCAACATGGAACATTGAATGGGCCTAGTAAATGATATAAAGAATGCACGTACGTTTGGTACATTGAATAGAATACGTGACTCTGATTAAGTTGGCTAAATGATTGCATGGATGCACCTAGAATAATTGATGCGGCCTAATAATAATGGATTGAAATGCTTGACAATGATTACACAAATATCATTTA
Source organism: Bathynomus jamesi (assembly GCA_023014485.1). Classification (NCBI taxonomy): domain Eukaryota; kingdom Metazoa; phylum Arthropoda; class Malacostraca; order Isopoda; family Cirolanidae; genus Bathynomus; species Bathynomus jamesi. The sequence continues at coordinate 97,757 of JAJOZX010007829.1, read as the reverse complement.
TATATAAGACCATTATGTGATGTTAAGTGATTACGCCAAGAGAATATTTAGTTATCACATAAATATGAATTGAACATAATAACGGATGATACGCGGAATTACGGTATTGAAATGACACTTGAATTGGAGAACAGGCCTACTGCGTTCTTTCACGAGAGTCAGTTGGAACGCTTAACTACACACTTTGGGAGTATAGCCTACCGTTCGGGCGGTAGGCTCATGTAGGCTTCACAAGAGTACTTAGAATAGGAGGTACTTATCTTAGGACGATGTAAACTCTGTTGAAGGCGGCTGAAGAGGAACCTATCCCCGTAGACTCGAGTTGTCGTTGTCCGCTAAGCCTCTCGAGATGATGATGCTTGTTGTAGGCTTCGTACGGAGGCCTGAGGTGATGTCACTTCTCGAGGTACAGGATGGCTTTAAATGATCTTGCAGGCGCAAGCCCAAGGTGCTGAATTATATCTCGAGGAATGTAGAGAAACTTGAAGGCTGACCCCGCAAACCGCAGGCCCGAAGCGATTCCGGTTGGGCCTCGAAGGATTGCTTCTGCAGGCGGTCTGTAGATCTTACTTGATGATAAATTGTAGGCCTTGAAGAAAGTAGCAGGCCGCGCCTCCGACAGGAGGCCGGTTGACGGACGTGTTGCTCGTAAAGGTGGAAATCGAGAGTGTGAGTACGAGTGAGAGTGAATGCGAGTGGAAGCTCGCTTTTATACGTAGTTCCTGTGACGTAGGACTTCGCGCCAATTCTTAAGACGCCTAGTGAGCGCGTCCTTTTGTTGATAAGGGTTTGCGTTCGCGCCTTTTGGGAAGAAACAGACTTTCCATTGTTTGATTGTTTGCCACGTGTGTTTTCCAAGACTGTTTGATGATAGCGTGGAAGGAAAGGATTTCTGTCTATTTGGTGGTCTATTTCTTGTCGATCCGCTATATATATATATATATATATATATATAGAGAGAGAGAGAGAGAGAGAGAGAGAGATATATATAGCCGGGGCATTACTTTGACCCCTATTTGCTTGGCAATGCTGCTGCGAGTTGCTCGTACCCTGAAACGAACGTATGAGGGGAATGGTGTTCTATGTGAAAAGATGTTTAAATCTTCATACTTCAATTTCAACAATGAATATATGAAGAATATTATATATATATATATATATATAACTGCAATGACCACGCAGTATATTAATGTATAGAAACGACGTAAGTATAGAGGAGTGTTCTGCACACGAGGAAGAGAAATAACGAACAAATGAAAAATGAGGTGACCGCCCGGGAATCGAACCCAGGATCTTCCGATTGCCGGTCAGATATGCTACCACTACACCACTACCCGTGGTGTAGTGGTAGCATATCTGACCGGCAATCGGAAGATCCTGGGTTCGATTCCCGGGCGATCACCTCATTTTTCATTTGTTCGTTATTTTCTTCCTCGTGTGCAGAACACTCCTCTATACTTACGTCGTTTCTATACATATATATATATATATATATATATAATTAGTGTGGACCAAAAAAATGAAGGTTTAAAAATCTTTGTTCCACATGAGTAATGTTATTCCTTTTGCTTACCTTAATCAAATTACAAAATTTGAAACCTCTACGTCAAGTTTTAGGGGTCCCGAGAAAATTGCACTTTTCCTTTTAATGCTGAAAAAATTAGTTTTTCCTCATTTTCATAAGTTCTGCTATATTTTTTGTTGGAAATTCTTTACGATTCTTGAAAACTGTTTTGAGCAGGTATTGTTTGTCTTCTTCTTTAGTTGTCACTGCTTGATTAAATTTTTCAATCAATGCAACACCCCGCTCAGCTGTGTCATTTGTCACTCTAAGGGCACGAACTCTAGCACAGCCTCTTTGGTACTCAGGATCTATTCCCCATGTTGATGCAGAATTTTCAGTGAAGAGAGAATTGAGATGTAGAGCATCAAAAAGAGATTTAGTCCTTGAAGTAACAAAATCAGAAATCCTTTTTTCTTTAAAAGAAGCTAGGGTTACCTTTGCTTCTAAACGTTTCAGTCCCTTATTTCTTGGAGGCATTTTGATATTATTTCGCATTTGCTCCTTTTCTTCAAGGGATATGCTTTTGTCAAAGAAGCTTAATCCAACAAGTGTTTCTGAGAGGTACCACAGATGTCGTTTAATGGCATTTTGGGCTTGCTTGATAACACTTGATATCAAAGAATTTTCCTCCATTATTGCAAGATCTTGCAAAAATTTAAGATCAACATTTGGGGCTTCCTCTGGTTGAAAGCTTTTGCCCAAGATTTTGCGTATACCAATGCAACAAATAAACAAATTTCTGTTATTGCATCAAGTTCTTTTTTAGTCATCTTAAATTGATTTTGGAGAAGAAAAAGCTCAAGGGAGTATTAGAAATGCTTTCTTCTCCAAAAAACAAGAGAACAAGTTGAAAAAATTCTTTATAATCATCTCTTGGCTGTTTAGAGTTGAATGCCTCATTCATGATTAAGACTGTTTGATTTTTTAAATCTTGAACTCTTTCAATTATTCTGCAGCTTTGGGAATCAACAGCAGTTGTGATTTGAGAATGATCCATAAAATCCCATTGAGTTTTGAATCTTTTGAAGATTGGAATATCAGGTTCAGAGGAATGGCCCATAGAAGTCCGGAAGACTTGAGATAGGACAATCTCATAAATATGGTGTCTGCAGGCTAAATATAAAAGCTCTTTTCCAAGTTCTTGTTCAATTTTAGTGCAAGCTCCAGCATGGATTCCGGTATTGGATGCTGTTGTGTCAAATGACAGCCCAATAATTCTCTGGGTCATATCATGTTCTTGCAGGAGAGAAATGCAAACACGAGCCATCTCCGTACCCGTGCCAGCAGTGACTTTAGGAATTCCCAGCAATTTCTCTTCATCATTCCCACTGACTAACACTGCAATCCTTTCCGTTCTTCCTTCGCCTGCAATAAAAAGTTAAAATATATAATTTATATATAATTTATATATATTTATTTTTAATATTTTATTTTATATATTATATTATATATTTAATATATTTATATATATTATAATTTATATATATATAATATATAATTTTAAATTAAACGAGTTATTTTAAATTAAACTTGACTTATTTTAAATTGAACTTGATTTATTTTAAATTAAACTTGATTTATTTTAATTTGAACTTGAGTTATTTTAATTTGAAGGTAAAATGGTGTAGATTGTGAAAACTAGCTTCAGACAGTGAAATGTAACCTAATTAAATAGAAATTTAGCTATCAAAATGTTTAATTAAACCAACCAGATAATAACACATTGCCTAGGTGTGAAAACCAGACCCACAACTAAGTTTTTCACCTGAGAGATAAAATATAAATATGCTAAATTAATCAGACAAAAAAACTAACCTGATATCTCTGGGAGCATTTTTCCATCCCAATGAAGAACTAAAGGCTCTCCAAAACAAAATGCTTGCTCTTGATATTCTGTTGCTATTTCTTTGCGTAACTTTTGACGAGTTCGAAGCATAGTAGATTTTGACACTGTAATGTTTTCCAAATTATGGCCCAAAGACTGAGCAACAACAGCATAAGACATAGCTGCATCTCGATTGGAAAGATTCATTCTATCATAGGCTGCTACAACATTTTTGTCAATAGGCTTTGACTTTTTAGGAGCCAACATTTTCTTTTTAAATTGCTCTTCAGAGGGACCTTGAAAATTCATTTCAAGGTTGTCGTCATTAGTTGATGGTGATGATGATGATGACGATGTGAAATCATCTCTATTGGCAGGCAAGAATGATCTTTTAGATCGCTTCTGCTCTTTGAGGGCTCTTTCACACTCTAATTCTTCACGATGAAGCCTTCTTTTCTCTCTTTTTGCAAGAATTTGGTCTACTGTACCCATGCTACTTTGTGTAGGATATTCTTGCTGGCTTAAGTAGAAAAGCTTGTCTTCTTCATTTGACATCATCAAAAGGGCATTAGAGTGACCAATATCAAGAATTTCAGCCTTAATTTCATCTTTAAACATAGCTTCTTCAATACGGCATTTTTCCTCGGGCCTTTTTCTGTTTTTCATCAATTTATCATAACAGCTTATTAAAGAGTCAATCTTTCGGATGGCACTGTCTCTACGCATTGTGGGAATCCTGGCTTTCTCCCAGTAGGTCATCACTTCATCTAAGCAAAGATTAATGGATCTTCTTCGTCCCAATTTTTTCTCTTTTTGATGGAAGAAATATGTTTGCAAAACTTGCAGTTTTGTAGGTAAGCGGCAACAAATTATATCTTTATTTAAATGGCCAATGAGCCAAACTTTAGTTTTAGAACGAGTAGCCATTTTTAGTTTAAAAAATTAAATTTCTGAAATAGTAAAATAAACCAGTTAAATTAGGAGATAAAAAGGATAACTAAAAGGTTCAAGCCAATTAGGCAAAGCCTTTAATTTAGAGTTGACCAATTAAGGATAATATATTTTATCCAAAATTTTTGTTTTCCTTATTAATAATTTTCTCTGAAATAATGATCTAAGATTGTTTTTGTACTCTATTAACACCAAAAATTTCTTAAATAAGAAGAAATTTTTTCATAAGTTGCAACTCAAGAGTTGAGTTGATCATTGATGTTCTAAGCGCGCCTATTCATTGGAAAATTTTTATAAGTCATTAAATCTCGGGACCCCTAAATATTCTCATATTTGACCAAATTTTGCTGACATGTCTATCTGGTCCAACGGAACAAGGGCATTAATGTGGAACAAGGATTTCTTCAACTTTATAATTTACCCCCCATTTTGGTCCACACTAATATATATACATATATATATATATATATATATATATATATATATACAGGCCCGGATTTAGCTATAGGCGAACTAGGCGATCGCCCAGGGCCTCGCGCCAAAGGGGGCCTCGCTCAAGCCGTTTTGCGCGTTCTGTTCAAGTGATATTAATGATTTAGAACTCTATGAAGAACTTAAAGTACTTTGCAGGTTTATACCTGAGAAAACAGATCTCGGAAATGCCCTTGTTTATATAGTGCAAAAACAACTAAGTGAGATTTTCCTAATGTTTATGTTGCACTTAGAACAGTATTAACCATCCCAGTTACTGTTGCTTCGGCTGAAAGAAGTTTCTCGCGTCTCAAACTTATTAAAACATATTTGCGTTCTACCATGTCTCAAGCGAGATTGCAATCATTAGCTATGTTATCAATAGAAAACGATATAACAAATTCATTAGATTATTCTCAATTAATTGAAGAGTTTAGCTCGAAGAAAAGTAGAAAAGCATTGCTGTAATATTCAAGAAGCATCTGAACCAAATATTAAAGCACTAATATCACTGGGGAACAAATTTTAACTTTTTTTTTGTTTCTTGGACGTGAACAGGTTGGTCTTATAGGATTTTTTTCGCTGATTCCAAATATAGCCGTAGAATTTCTCTATCACCCAAGGTTACTGAGAAATTTGTATTTTAATATTTATTCAAAAAGTGTATAGAAGTTAGTAAAAATACTTCATAAAAATTATATTAGTGGCAGATTGGCATTTAAAATATTCTTCTTAAAACTTTTTTGTCACTGATTTTCTCTTGTAGTTTTCATTAGGAACTTCTCGCATCAATGTCCAGCAGTAATCAGCTAACATTGCCGGATCCCACCTCCCTTGGTAGCGTTTCTCCATAGTAGCTATATCTTGGTGGAACCTTTCTCCATGCTCATCGCTTACGTCGCCGAGGTTTTCAGGGAAGAAATCTAAATGGGAGTGCAAGAAATGGATTTTTAGTGACATATTACATCCCAATAACCTATATGCTTCAATCATGTCCTGCACTATTTTTTCATAGTTAGAGGCTTTTCCCTAGAAAATTTGTGACAACATTCTTCATGGCCTCCCATGCCACTTTTTCTTTTCCTCTAAAGGCATCATCAAACTTTTGATCTTTCATGAGCTCTCTGATTTGGGGACCAACAAAGATCCTTTCTTTTATCTTTGCATCGCTAAGTCGTGAAAACTTTTTCTTCAAATATTTGAATGCCTCATCTTCCTTGTTCATTGCTTTGACAAAATTTTTCATGATACCAAGTTTGATGTGAAGTGGCGGTAAGTATATTTTCTTGGGGTCAACTAATGGTTCATGAGACACATTCTTCAGTCCTGGGATACATTTTTGACGAAGTGGCCAATCCTTTACAAAATAATGCGAATCTCTAGCTCTGCTGTCCCATTCACAAAGGAAGCAGCAGAACTTCGTATAACCGAGCTACATTCCCAGAAGAAGCGCGACGACTTTTAAATCCCCACATATATACCAACGAAACTGGTCATAATTAATCTGCTGAAGGATGAGTTTCATATTTTCGTAAGATTCCTTCATGTGGACAGCGTGCCCTACAGGAATGGAAGGGTATTATTTCCATTGTGAAGTAGTACAACCTTGAGGCTTAGCTTCGAAGAGTCAATAAATAAACGCCAATCTTCAGATTTGTGCTCATGACCGAGAGCTAACAGCAGTCCATTTACATTATTACAGTAGCATAAACCACCTGACGAGGAGAAATACTGCATCAGATCTTTTTGGCGAGTGCGGAACGCCGATATGCTAGTATCTTTTGCCAGCAAATTCCATTCACGTAACCTGGAGCCCAATAATTCCGCTTTCTTTTTCGGAAGGTCCAAATCTCTCACGAGATCATTCAGCATAACCTGCGTTATCATACGTGGTTTATTTGATTCAGGTTGCTGAAAGTCTGTATCTTTAGTGTCATCAATTTCCATTGGTTCAACTTCAGACTCTTCATCCAGTGTCCATGACTTTGGGGGAGTTGGAATTGGGTTATCATCGTCATGTAGTACTGGTCTTATGGCAGATGCAAGATTTGGGTATTGAATTTTATGTTTATTTTTGGCAGAGAATCCTGAAACGTTAGTCATACAAAAATAGCAATCCGTTAGGTGATCCTTGGGCTCTCTCCAAATCATTGGTATGGCAAATGGCATAGATTTGCGGGTACCTTTAATCCAACCCCTAAGAGTGACGGCACAGGAAATGCATGAGATATGAGGTGCCCAGGATTTGTCTTGGTCGCCTACCTTACATCCAAAATAAAGTTCGTAAGCGTTCTTCACGAGTGGGGTCATCGTCTTCCTCTGTGCCATTATGGTCAGTTCTCCACATACGTAGCAAAATGTATCTCTGGGATTAATACAGTTTCGATTCATGCTGGCGGCAAGTTATTGAAATCACGGAAAACTTTTTGGAATGAAAAACCAAATTTTCTACTATGAAAAATTTTAAAATTTGAGCAAAACTTGAAAAAAATTTCTTTCTTTTTATTAAAAATCTGTTTGTTTAAATAGCTATATTTTTTTAATGCAAAAAATACTATTAAATATAGTTAACCTGGAAAAAAAAGAAAGTAAAATTAAATTAGTACACTTAATTTTAACTAATATTTTGGGAAAACTCTGAGTAAATGAAAATATTATTTTCTCGAAAACTATGGGTGATAGAAAATTCTGAAACCATATTTGGAATCAGCATCAAAGGTTCTATAAGAAACACCAAATAGTTTTCAAGAAACAAAAATGTTGTTCCCTAGTGTATTTAGCCTGATAAGTCGATCGCTCACTATTATAAAAAATGAAATGTCAACATCTCTTATACATCACATATGAAAAACGTTTGTATACTATGGAAAGTCATTACCTATAATATTATATAAATCTTAGAAATCATTGTCTTATATTTTCGATACAAATCTTGATTCATATTATAATTTATACTTATTTGTATGGTTTATTTATATTTCTTATACAATTTCCATGCGTCATTATTTTGGTTTGGTTTAATTTTTAAGTGCTGGCATAGTTCTGTCTATGCGGGATTCTAATATTGCTGGTATAGTACCGATAATTAAGTCCATATTTTCATATATATATATATATATATATATAGGCCTAGGGCCTCGCAATTTCTAGATCTGCCTAGGGCCTCGCAACTTCTAGATCCGGCCATATATATATATATATATATATATAATATATATATATACACAAACTCAGAATGGTTCCCTGAGAACATTATATGTTAAACACAGACCGTGCATGGAACAAGGAACTCTTCTGGAAAATTAATCCACTATAGTCCGAATAAGTAATGGTAAATGACAAATACCATAGTTTTTTTCCTTTTTCATGATTTTAGCCCGACGTGGGCAACGGGTCTCTCTTTGCGAGAGACCCGTTGCCCACGTCGGGCTAAATCATGAAAAAGGAAAAAAACTATGGTATTTGTCATTTACCATTACTTATTCGGACTATAGTGGATTTAATTTTCCCAGAAGAGTTCCTTGTTCCATGCACGGTCTGTGTTTAACATATATATATATATATGTTCCAGAGCTAGGCAATAACGCGTTACAAGTAACGGCCGTTAGGTAACGCGATACTATTTTAGTAACGGTAGCGGTAACGGCGTTACATTTCAAATCAAGTAACTTTCATTAACGACGTTACTTTTTTAGGGAAATACATTCGTTATCGTAGCTCGCAAGTAGTATAGCCGCAAAAGGGGAGAGTGCAAGAATGTTGCAAGTCATTATGTAATGTTGCAAATGGGGTGGGGTTGTTGCACAGGGGTGGTGGGGGTTTGTTGCAAAGGGGGTGGGGTGTTGCAAAAAAAAAAAAAAAAAAAAAAGAAAAAAAATTCGGGGATGCTGCAGGTGCAACAAGGAAAACTTGGAGGCGGCGTTATCCCCCAAGAGAAAGGAGAGAAAGGAGGAAAGAAAGGAGGAGAGGTGTTCACCTGGCAGGAGCCAAGTGTATATTAAGACTTCAGCCGAGTAGGCGTTGTTTTATAGGCTCCTAATCAGCCAGTTGGCTTAGAAGGCGTAAATGGCTTGAGTTGCCAGATAGCGCCATGTATTCATTTAATTCTAATCGAAGACTGAGTTGCCAGATACCACTTTTTAGCGATACCATTGTATACATTATTATAGGCTCCTAATCAGCTAGTTGGCTTAGAAGACGTAAATGGCTTGAGTTGCCAGATACCACTTTTTAGCAATACCATTGTATACATTATTATAGACTCCTAATCAGCCAGTTGGCTTAGAAGGCGTAAATGGCTTGAGTTGCCAGATAGCGCCATGTATTCATTTAATTCTAATCGAAGACTGAGTTGCCAGATACCACTTTTTAGCGATACCATTGTATACATTATTATAGGCTCCTAATCAGCTAGTTGGCTTAGAAGACGTAAATGGCTTGTGTTGCCAGATACCACTTTTTAGCAATACCATTGTGTACATTATTATAGGCTCCTAATCAGCCAGTTGGCTTAGAAGGCGTAAATGGCTTGAGTTGCCAGATACCACTTTTTAGCGATACCATTGTATACATTATTATATTTCTTAAAAGTTGGTTTAGAATACCGGTAGTAGGTTTAGAAGGCGTAACATGATATAATTAAGTAAAACAACATTGCATCATTCTGTTTATTATAAATATATAGAAAATAAATATACATTTCAATAATAATTGAGGAATATGCATATAATCATAACAGTACAGGAAATATATACACACAATTATGGATATATATAAAATAAATATACATTTCAAATAGAAATAAATATACATTTCAATAATAATAGAAATATGCATATAATCATAACAGTACAGGGGAAATATCACGCAAATATATAAATACATTTCAATAATAATAGAAAATATGCATATAATCATAACAGTACAGGGAAATATCACGCAAAATATATAAATACAATTCAAAAATAATAGAAATATGCATATAATCATAACAGTACAGGAGAAATATCAAGCAAAATATATAAATACATTTCACTTTTTTTTCAAAATACTAAACTTGGTCTTAATCGAGTTTACAATTACATCATTATTGCTCTGCATTACGCAGTATATGCGGCTTAATAATATTTCACCGCTAAAGTATAGGGAAACCTGTATTCGATATGAAGGGCTTTCATATCGTTCAGTACTATTTTTGTTCCCACTTTAAACCGGTTGGTAAGTCATCTTTAAATACGTCTAGAATACAATCAAAAGCACGCACAAAGAGTTCATCGTTAGCTACATTATTAAACACAAGTTTATAAACACGCTTTTCCAATCGAGGGTTTATTTCTACCGACTCGAGCTTTTCAATCGTGAACTCACTCAACATAGCGGCAATTGAAATAATCTTCTAAATCGTTACGACAACTGCGCGTTATATAAAGAAATAGTTCTTCAGGGTGAACGGTGTAGGTGAGCTCAGCCTTGTACCGATCAATTGCTTTGTACCAAAGTTCATGGTATTTCAAAGAGTCTAAACTTTTTAAATAAACATCCAGCACTAGACCATTCTCACCAGCCCTACACTCGGTAAACCCATCGAGCAGAGCGGTGTAGGCGTATTCAAGTACTGTATCAAAATAAAGCATGTCCATAACACGCGCGTCTAATATAGGTTTCAGCTTGCGGAATCCGACGATTTCAAACATTCTGTCGAGGATGAAACGGTTTCGCGTAGGAACAAGAGCGTTATTATCAGAAGCATTCTTCCACATCAGCCGTATATCAATGCACGGCCGATCGTTATTTATACACAACGTACATACAACGGCGTATGAGGGTGCGTCACTAATCTGCTCTCTTCTTGTACCTACGTTAGCAGGTATTTTATAACGATTTTCACTCCACTTCTCAACTACCACGAAGATTCTATTCATCTCCTCGACACTTAAATAAACCCGTTTGTTTGTTTGTCTACATTCCGTTAGTACATAGCTAATGGTACCGGAATTACGCCTGAACACGCGCAACGATTTCGTCACGGACACATCGTACGAGGCGTTGAGAATGCTGCTCAAAGGAAGTTCCATCGTATTCGAGGAGCGCACGTCCACTCGGTTCAAGCTCTGAGATAGCTATGAGCCGTGTGAGGCACGCAGGTAGGCAGGAACGGTTCGACGGGCGGCTGACTCGATGATACGTGAATGGGCTTGTTCGTATGATCCGCGAGTCGTACCGAATTGTTGTACATATTTGTTTTTCCGGTACAAGAATTAATTTCATCACTACCCCTACGCACCAGACATTTTACCTCAGGATAAGAACTAGGAACATTTTATGTTTTACTAAACATCTTCACACTCCGGCGCAGTATTTGAGAGGAACATATGCTCATATTTTTCCTTTCTGCCCATCAAACGATACTCGTCTCTAAAGTCTGTTAAAAACTCACGCAGGGCACTAGCCACAACCTCACTACGAACCTCATCATGATATACGTTAATATAGTGATAAAAATACTTAAGATTGTCCATGACCACGAGATTCACATTTTCAGTCGTAGGGTATGAGTAATCGACATGGTGTAGCATGACGTAATACCGCTTGTCATACCACCCATCCGCAAGGTTCATTATCCATACCTGCTGCTTCTCTTCTGCACGCGTTGTTTCTTTTACTTCACGGTGTATGTGAGACTTTATAAAGTTTACCTCTGCAGTATACTTCAGCACATCGTCTGTGCAACGAAAGCCTTCAACGATCTCACCAGAACATCCGTAGAGTATTTGTACATCTTGGAACTTCGCACAATCCAATGTGTTTTTAAAAGAGGTATAGGAGGGAGGAATAGGAAGTTTTTCGGTATCCACCACATCCTGACACTTTGCTGAATACCATTTCATAAACGTTGTACAAGCAATATTAAAGGTAGCCATTTGAATACACGTCTGATCTGAATACACGTCTGATCTCTCTGGCTTACTGCAGTCGACTGACCACGCAGCGACTCCCAGATAGTAGCATGACTCACGGTCTTACAGTGGGCGGAGCTTAGAAATTTCACCTGCGCACACACACACACAAACACACACAAAGGAGAAAGTGAAACGCTAATTGAAACATGATTTATTTCATAAACGAGATATTCAAGTTATATATATTTACAAATACGATTTAATAAACGAGATATTCAAGTTATATATATATTTACAAATACGTGTAATAAATCAATAGATACTTTACAAATACGATTTAATAAACGAGATATTCAAGTTTATATATATTTACAAATACGTGTAATAAATCAATAGATACGATTATATACAAAACAAATACGTGTGAGTTAACAATAGAAGCATCATACGTTATGGTATCAAAGGGTACGGCATCATAGGTACCAGGTAACTGGTAACGTTTCTATAGGTGTTACGGCACACCTTCGTACCCCTAAGTTCCTTCACGCCCCCCAGCTTCTGCGCCCGAAAATTGTGGGTGCCTACAATTAGTTGGGAAGGTTGTTCGCCCTCATCATCGTCCAAACATACTAGATCCTTCAACGATTCAAAGTTAACAACCCGCCGATTCGCATGGTTGAGCGTAATACCCTTTGCCTTCACGATATATTTCATTTCCTCCCCCACCCTGACCCGTACCTCATAAGTCTTAGGTCCTGTTGAGACAAAAGAGTCGGCGTAAGCGTTGTCCCCATACTCGTCCTTGATCTCATCAGTGAGCTCGCCGAGGAACTCACCAATAGCGGGCATGTATTCACCCTCCCTCTCTGTGAATATCACGCTATCTGTATCGGCATACAATACTCTCCGCCCAAGAGAATGCAATAGACCCCAAAGTTTTATACGGGCGTAGACTGTTGTGAAGCTGGCCACAGGTAAGTTTGTAACCCTTGAGGTATCTGTGGCAAATTCAGTGTTGTTGTACTTTATTATGTAAGTATTACGTACATTCACGATCTCCATGACCTCTTTATCGGGAGCATTGGCATAATCCCAGACATCGCTATAACTTTGTGCCAAATGAATGGTCCCTCTGCCGGTATTCTGCGCAAATTTTCCCCATAGACTGCTTAGACACAACTTTGCACTAAAGCGCTTGCCAGGATTCTTTACAATTTGGACACGATCAAGTTGTATACCTTCGCGGTCGCGGTAACGTTGAATATAGGCAGACTTTTCATCTTCGGTATCAACTCCTCGCGGATACCCTGATGCCTCAACCTTATCCTTCAAAAAGGCGTTTATATATAGTGTGAAAAGGTTGGGTAGCTTCTGAAACCTCCACACCTCATGTATCTTCAGTATTCTATAACCATGGCGTACGGCTAGGGCCAGCTCAGGACTTGTATATACGCCTCTGATCTTACGTTGGTGGGGTATATGGTTACAATCGCCGTTATCCTCATCCGCGCACTTCACGCACAGGGGAAACATGAGCTTGTCGTCGATAACGACAGGTAAGATCGGCATCCATAAATTGCGTGGGGGGAGTACGTCTACGAAAGAGAGCCCAAAGTAACGATCACTCAAATTTTTTGAAAATTCATTGATGGAGGGTAGGCTAGGTCCGACCAGTTTCTCAGGAGCGCCCACGGGGTACGGATTGCTCTTCATCACGTATGGGTATAAAGAACAGAAATCGTAGTAATGGAGCTTCACGCCCTCCGTAGGTGGAAAGTATAGTCTGAAAGGATTTGTACGTCCTCCAAACAAGCTATCACCACATTTGAGAGGATCCAGCACCATTGAACGCTTGATCGTGTTTATTTCCTCACGGTACACCTCGTCTGTCTCCATCCGTGCATCATATTCATGTTCCCACAAGACTTTGTGAGTGAACTGTGATCCTATAAGTTGATCGCGGGTACGGGTCGATGCAAAACAGTCGGCAGGAGACCTACCGTGGATATCTCCGGTTATTCCGCACTCAGGACGGGAGCATCCATGCCACCAGCAACCGTTAAAGGAGTACACAGTCTTCACACCAGTGACACGGTTTTCACTTAACCATTCAACCCAAAAAACACGTCCATTAATCTTAATGGGTACTTCACGCGTGTTGCGGGCGTGCTTTATGTATACACCTGTCTGTTGCTGTAGGTGTATGAGCCAGTAAATAGCCTTGTGCCCATAACTGCGGGGATTGTTTCGGTGAATAATGGCTAAGGTGTCTTTAGGCATGAAGTTATTCTTGAACACCGTAAAACATAATGATGCGATGGTGGTTGCGACTTGCAGTGGATCGCATTTGAAACGGGCTATGTACATCCTTCTAAAGACCTGGAAACATACTCTAAGCACGCGCACATCATTCACGCAATAACGCTCACATTCATCAGCTATATTATAAGGGTTACTTTCATTAAAACTGTCGTAGTATCGATCAAAGTCTTCACGTTCATCCATACAGTCAAAATAATGTTTGGGGGGTGGTGGGCCTACGTAGTTTAAAGTCTCGCTGGTGAGGAAAGTGTAAGGGAAGTATCCTTTGGAAACTTCAGCTGCTACTCCCATCACCTTGGGTAGCTTTGCTAATTTACAAGGTGTGAATAATAAAGTATCTTTAAATTGTACATTGCCTCTTATCTGCATCTGTATTAATTTGTTGCCTCTTTTCAATGGATCACCTGTAAATATCTCAGAGGATTCGTGTTCAAGCAACTCCTTATAAAGGAACTGCGTGTCAAACTTTGCCCTGTTATGGGCGAGAATATACACAGTCATTTTTTTGAACTTGTCGGCTAACTTGACAATATAGGACACAAATAGTTTCACAGGACTATCGCGGACATTCGTTTTAAAAACGTTTGTCCGTTTACCACATTTGGGGCACTCGTCACATTCGATACCCATACACTCATCACAGATGGTCTGGCTCACAAGTAAATGTGGAATTACCTCTTTGGTTTCAGCGTTCGTATATGTTTCTATATCGTAGTATACAGTTATACAAGGGTTATTTTTAGGCTTAGCATCTTTCATATAACATACATGCTTTACTCCATCCGCCTTATATTCCTCCTGGCATGTAGGACAGTGAATTAAGTCACACTTGTGCTTAAATTTTCTCCAATTATCCATTGTGTGAAACATACCACATTCACAGATTCTCATTTTCCTGCACGTGCCAATTGATTTATGGAAATCAAAACAGATATTATTGAAAAATGTGCGTCTACACACATCACAGTCTCTCTTCTCAGCTTCAACTACACGGCTTTCACATTTGGTGCTTTTACACTGCTCACATACCATGTGACATTCTTTACAATGTCTCACTATATCATCCGCAAACTCGAGGCACCCCTTACACAAATCATGATGTCTCCCATATTTTCGACTTTTGTCATAACTCGCGTAAAGCCCCCTTATATTACGGATGGGGAGATACGTTGTCCCTGACAATCCTAAAATAAGTAGGGGTCGGTCTTGTACGATCTCTCACACAGCTTTTAAAAACATACACAGTCCTACGACGATCATCCAACCCAAACACAACTATGCGGACATTTATTTCCTGTTCTACCCTTCTCAGCTCTTCAGGACCCATATTACAGTCAAATTCAAGTTCACAGTCTACAGCTAGTGTACGGGCACGCTCCACGACCGTAGGCAACCAAATTTTTTGAGTCCGTGTATTTTGTACAGTAAACATACGTGCTAAGAGTACTGCTATAAAGCCGCAACCACGATCGACGTTTATATGCTTTCGGTAAATAGTCGGAGAATTGAAGTTAAGAGTATACGGTATGGCACTATGACCCGCAACACGGAATACATGGTTAATATTTACCGTGAGGTTGTCCATATTGAAGGCTATACTACTTTGGGCGGCTTGCATTATACGTCCTAATATATATTCTACATCTTCAGCCGCCAAACGTCTAAATGGCACTATCACCCAATAATCGTCTACATCACCGTCATCTGACTCGAATCTAAAGGACAGACTCGTCCTGACTTCACGCTCGTCACGATTCTGAAGAGCAAACTCTACAATATGCTGTACAACCCGGCGTAGCCCGCGCTCAATTCCATTGCTATACATGGCTCTAGGGTCGACCCTGACTCTATACCGATTTCTAGTTAAGGCTGGGGGTGGGGGCTGCGGATCGCACCAATTCGAGCATTATTTCATCCTCAACAGAACGGGGGGCGGCGGATGAATTAGGGGATATATTAGCGGAAGGTGCTGTTGGGGGGCCTGTTGCGTAGGAGGTTGATGGTTGGGGCTCTATTATTGTAGACTTAACAGAACGGGGGACGGCGGATGAATAAGGGGATATATTAGCGGGAGGTGCTGCTGGGGGTCTTGTTGCGTAAGAGTTTGAGGGTTGGGGATCTATTACCGCTGCAACAGGCGCGTATTTCGTGCGCTTTATACCTGACGTGGGGTTCTCATACCTCCGCTTTGGACGTGCTACCGGTATCGCTGGTGAGGGTTCGTTGGCAGGGGAGGATATCACAACTACACTGTCGTCGAGGTCATCCGTAATGTCAATGATGGGATGCTCTACCTCATCGTCATTCACTGTTCTGTGGGAGAAGAAAGCAAAATATAAGGAACAGCGCTCAAAATTTGTAATATTTTGTAAATGACCCACTTAGGAGTGTGACGTGTTAGAAATGGACTCTGTAGAAAAATTCAGATTCACGAGTCCATCCACATGTATTATATCTGGACCTACAGGATGTGGTAAAACTGTGTTTATGCTTAAAATCATTAAAGAAAAGGGAGAGATGTTCTCGAAATTTGTGCATAAAGTTATATGGTGCTATTCGACGTATCAATCAGTGTTCAACGAGTACCAAGATGATATTTTGTTCCACAAAGGCGTATATGACGTTAATTCGTTAAAGGGAAATGAACATACAATCATTGTAATTGACGATCTCATGTTGGAGATGGATAAAACGTTTGCCGAGACATTTACAGTATTCTCCCACCATCTTAACATAAGCGTGTTCTTCATCAATCAGAATCTATTTTTCAAAAATAGATACATGCGCGATGTGTCGTTAAATACGCAATATCTACTCTTATTCGCGCAACGTAGAGATGTATCACAAATTGGGGTATTAGCCAATCAAATGTTCCCGAATCAGCGTAAGGAGTTTTTGGAAGTTCATAAAGAAGCTACAAGCACGCGTTACGGATATTTGCTTTGCGACCTTCATCCGCGAAACACGTTTAGAGTGCTTCTGCGAACGAATATATTTCCAAAAGCCTGAAACGGTGTATATTCCAGAATGACAAAGAGACTAAAGAAATACCGTGAATTAATAAAAATCTATCATCGACTGCCCCGGGCAATGCAGCAGATGTTTATTAAAAATATCGACGCCGACTTTTTAAAATGCATCTGTGAAATCTCTCTTAACGTTATAATTTGCAATGTATCAATGAAAACCCATCAGAAGGCTCGCCTACGCCGCTACAAGAACATAATACGTGCACTCGCTCGTAAAAGTCAAACTGTAGCGAAGAACAAACGAATTATTGTACAAACAGGAGGGTCATTTCTCCCCATCTTATTTTCAGTTTTGGGTCCTTTATTGACTAGATTAATATAATGAAGAAAGTGGTAGTGATTCCCCACGACGTGTACGCTTCACTGCAAAGGAATCCAGACACGGATCTAGATCCCCGTAAAAGCAGACTTAAAAGAATGGAAAGCGAATTGCTAGCTCTATTAAACAGTGAAAAAACACCTGATGAGAAAAGAATCTTATACCAAGAAGCTCTGCAGAAATTTCTTCACGAGTACGAAAACTATAAGAGCCCTACAGAGATTCCTGTGGTTATTAGGCACAGCACGGGGAACGATGGACATGGCGACATAGGATCTGAGCCCGACGATACAGCTGACCAACCAAAAAGATTAGCCACACAACATATCGAACATGTATTAAAAAGCACCCTCCCACATACATTGATGAGTAAAGGCTTAAGTCTTTATAATCTATTGAATGAGGATCCAGCCATACAATGGACCGATACAGGCGAGCTCATTGTGGAAGGATCAAAGGTACAGGGATCGAATATCGTAGACATTGTCCATGATCTGGTGAGAAAGTGGGATAGGCCATCACCATCAGGATGGAAGCATATTAAAGCAAGACTACAACAAATAAATGTCCCTAAAACGTTGATAGGAAATCTGAACAGGTTAAAAGACTTGGAACATGCAACGCATGTGACACAATTGAAGGCGCCGTCACCCCCGGCGGTAACACCTTTGAAGAGGAGCAAGAAGAGGTTAAAGCAACCCTACCCACGTGCCTCTAAAATACGCAAATGGCTAACGTATTAACTAAACGCTATTATGACGTTTCTCTCCCATCCTCTTACGGCGGCGTAGATAGACTGTACAGAAGTGTTTACGGAGTAGGAAAAAAAGATGTTGAAAGATTTTTGAGGGAGCAGGACGCTTATACGCTTCATAAGCTTGTGAGAAAAAGATTTAAAACAGCCAAGACAACGGCTTCCTCGATTGATTCGATTTGGCAAGCAGATTTAACAGACATGCAAAGATATTCTGTGTATAACGATGGTTACCGCTACATTCTATTCATAATAGACGTATTCTCTAAATATCTGTGGCTAGTTCCTCTGAAAAATAAATCACCTGAAACAGTTGCTAAAGCCACCAAAACGCTAATGTTAAAAGAAAACAGGGTTCCTGGCTATTTTTGTACGGATATGGGGAAGGAATTTATAGGCCGTGCTTTTCAGAACATGTTGACAGAGTTTAATATCAGCTATTACACAACCAATTCTATACATAAGGCTTCTTTAGCTGAAAGAGTTCAGCGCACCATAAAGGAACGCATGCACCGTTATTTTACACATAAAAACACATACAGATTTCTAGACAATCTGGAATCATTGGCATCATCCTACAACCGCTCACACCATCGCACGATTGGGACAACATCACAACACCTAACGAAGTTTTAGAAAGAGGTACGCTCCCGAGGAGAGATGGATCACCACCACCACCACCACACTCTGCGCGCTTCAAAATCAATGATTATGTAAGGCTGTCGCGTTCGGGGAACAAATTCGCAAAGGGTTTTGAGCAAGGATGGACACGCGAGATTTTTAAAGTTAGGGCTATGAGACCTAAAGGTGAAATAATGATGTATTACATTGAAGATTTGAATGGGGAAGAAATCTCAGGAGGCTTTTACCGCGAGGAATTGCAGAAAGTTGCGTTTAATTTAGGAAAAAATGTGTTTAAAATTGAGAAAATTTTAGGAAGCAAAGGTTCAGGAAAGAGAAAAATGTACCTGGTGAAATGGCTAGGGTACCCAGAAAGCTTCAACACCTATATAAAAGCTGATGCAATAATGAAGCTTAAATAGTATGCAACATGGCTCCTAACCATTTCTACGTCACACTCCCGTCCTCCTCGTCCCTGTCTGTACACCCTAACAACACACTAGCCAACTTTGTAACAGAGCTCCACGGGCACATTGAATTGGGTCGTGATTCGTATGAGGTGGGGATATGCGAAATTCAGCTGGACACCATCTTTTTAAATATTGACCATAAATAGCCCGTTTTTACTATTCTTAGAGACATTGACGAGAGTGAAAAAGCTGGGGTAGCTATGGATGAAACTATGCGTATCGCTCAGACTAAGATTGCACGGTATTACAGTACAGAAGTAAGACTAGGACCGGGTCAATATGGTTCGGCCGAGGATGTTGTGAGAGGCTTAAACGTAAGTTTAAGAAACTCAAACCTTACGAATGATTTAGTATATGAAATCGTAAACAACCCTGCACATACACTAATTCTAAAATCAAAGACTAACAGACGTCTTAAAGAACATAGAAAGTTCAAAATTCTAACCAACGGCCGATATAGCGCAGCCTTCCAAAGAGACACATTTCACGAGACACAGTATAACTTGTCCAGATTAATGTATCAATTGAAGATGGAGAAATTGGCTGAAATCCCCAGACATGTGCTATATTTACAGTAATATAGTGGAGCACCAGTTTGTTGGGGATACCCAGGCACGCCTGCTGCGCATTGCTCACATCCCCAACCATAGAGGAAGGAGTTTGAGTATTACATATGACAGACCCCATTATGTGAATGTCGCAACTAATTTAATAACCAATATCTCAATATATATAAGAACGATTGAGGGTGAAAACTTCCCATTCGGTAACGGGAGCTTAACAGTGAAGCTACACTTTCGACGCACTGAGTTATAATGGATAGAAAGCCTTTCACCGTCTATCGAGGGGTGCGATACCAGCGCGGTAGTGGACTTGGGTCCATTTTTTTCATCCATACTACGTACGGCTGTTCCTTTGCTGAAGAGGGGTGCCAGATACCTTGGAAGGAAAGCGCTACAATCAGGTATTAACACTGCAGAAGACATATTGGCCGGGCTAAACCTAAAGAGGCTCTAAAAAAACATTTAAAGCGTACACGGGACGAAATCATCAAAGATGCAAAGAGAAAAATGCGTGGTGGTGGGAAGAAGCGGGCTGTCCGGAAGAAGAAGGGGTCACGTGGTATTAAACGTAAAAGGCTATCAAAAAAGAAGTGCTGTACGCGAATGAAACCTATGGTTGACCACTTTTTTGACTGATATAAGCTAAGGACATTGATCTCATGAATCATAGTTTGTTTACCACTTGTCGAGAGAGGAGTCACTATTTCGCCATGGCACGCTTCATCCACCCATGTAGTTCACAATGCTGTAAATCGGAGCTGTCCCTTTTTGAGCTACCTCCAACCCAAGTTTCTATTGAGCACAGTGACTTCATTACATTTAACCCTTTAAACACAATTAGTTCCCAGAGTGCACCTATAGAATTCGTGATACCCAGCTCAGGCCCTTACTTTTTTGATCCAAGCTGTGTGCACATGTACGCTAAGCTACGTATAGCCCATTCTGATGGAACGGTCTGCGATGACAAATATGCTGTATACCCTGAAACAAACTTTCTGCACTCCATATTCAACCAGTGTGACGTATATTTAAATCAGACCAGCATATCGGCAGGCACGGGGTACTATCATCTACGAGCCTATCTGGAAAATGTCCTCAACTTTTCCAAAGAAGCGAAGGCTACCTTTTTAAGTGCCGAGGGATATTATCAAACTAAAGATGAAAATAGTATAAAGGACAAATTTAAAAATTCTAAAAAGAAAATATACGAGTGTTTTGGACGGTTGCACACATATTTCACTTTCCAGGAGAAGTTGCTTGTGAACGGGGTGGATAAGAAAATAAAACTCACCCGCACGAGTCCTGAGATCTGCTTAAATCTGGCTGCTGATCAAGAGGAGGGTGCAAAGCCCGTTTGGTTCACATTATGGACACATACCTCCGCGTACGGCGAGTGAAATTAAGTTCACCAAAACAACTAGAAATTGAGAAAAATTTACTAAACGCTACAGTGAAATATCCTATTAACAGAGTGCAAATCAAACTATATACGGTTCCTGCAGGGTTGGCATCGAAGCAGATAGAAAACATTGCCCTGGGAAATCTTCCTAAAAGGATATTAATCGGCATGCAGGACCATGCTTCGGTGAATGGAAAATATAAAAAGAGTGCCTTTAATTCGAGAATTTCGGACTTAAAAATATAACTCTATACGTTAATGGCACTGCTTTGGGTGGAACAATGGGTACGGACTATTCATCAGACGCTGTGTTACCTCTTTGTGCCAGAGCCTATAGTAATCTGACCCATATTGCAGGTGATTGTGATGAGCTTGGTAATGGGGTAACGCAGGAAGAATTCATTGATCAATTTAACCTTTATCCGTTTGACATTACACCTGACTTCTCTGCTAGCGTAAATACCCATTTAACCCCACAGCAGAGCGGAAACATCTCAGTGCGGCTGGAATTCGCCAAGCCTATAGACGCTCCTATTAGTGTACTAGTATATCTCGAATCGCAAGCCCTAATAGAAGTAGATAGATTTAGGAGCGTTATCACTGAGTTTTAAAATGGATGCTAATACACTTCAGAAAGTAATTGAACGAGTCACACGTTCCAAATTTATCGGCGTGTTTGCGAAGAATGAAACATTGAGTTTGCCAAGTACGCGAGAATGCGGTAGTCTTATTGTGAACACAGATGTCATCGGTAATGAAGGGATTCACTGGATCGCTGTCTATTTTAAAAATAGACAGCGCCTGTACTATTTTGATTCACTCGGTACTCAACCCTGGAGTGACCCTATTATTGTAAAATTTCTCGCTCAGTTACATATTCCCGAAATTGTATGGAACCCATATATTGTGTCTTCTTATCCCAAAAAGATCGAAAAACACACATTATTTCGGTGTGACATTGTTGACTGATCAGTATATCCTCCGTATTCATGACACGAGATTCTTCAAAAGATTGTATAACACGTGTCAAATCCTCATCGGACCTTAAGGGAATAATGTTCATTCTTTTAAAACATATACAGAGTATACAGACAGATCCCCATTATGTGAAGATATCTTTGGTTCATTTAAGAGGAATAACATTGATTACCATAAAAAATTTCGATTTTAGCATAATGGGGATAAGAGGTAAAACCAAATAACATTAATTGACATAAAAAAATTTTGGCGAGTATCTATTTGACGAGATACTACAGCCCATCCATATATATATATATAAATCGAATTATAGACACTTACATTTCTATGGTAGTCCCTTGCGTCGGATTGTAAGGAGCGTCACTGCAAATATCTTCTACGGTTTGCGTTGGGAATAATTCATCACGGTCAATTGCGTTAAAAAGACTAATTGCCGTTAATGCTGCAGTATCACTTTCTTCATACAAATCTGGGGAGACGTACAGGTCCATGGTGGAGGATGTGTGACATTGCTGACTGTTCAGTATATCCTCCGTATTCATGACACGAGATTCTTCAAAAGATTGTATAACACGTGTCAAATCCTCATCGGACCTTAAAGGAATAATGTTCATTCTTTTAAAACATACAGAGTATTCAGACAGATCCCCATTATGTGAAGTTATCTTTGGTTCATTTAAGAGGAATAACATTGATTGCCATAAAAAATTTCGATTTTAGCATAATGGGGTAAGAAGTAAAACCAAATAACATTGATTGCCATAAAAAAATTTGCCGAGTATCTATTTGACGAGATACTACAACTCTCCATATATATAAATCGAATTATAGACACTTACATTTCTATGGTAGTCCCTTGCGTCGGATTGTAAGGAGCGTCACTGCAAATATCTTCTACGGTTTGAGTTGGGAATAATTCATCACGGTCAATAGCGTTAAAAAGACTAATTGCCGTTAATGCTGCAGTATCACTTTCTTCATACAATCTGGGGAGACGTACAGGTCCATGGTGGAGGAAATGATTATTCACTGACGCGAAAATAGCTACTGTTACTCCCAACGGAAAAATATCCCCTTTTATATGCACAATCGCCAAGCTCCGCCCCAAAAGACTAAATGTTCGTAGTGATTGGCTGCCGATGTAGCTGCGTGGAGCTATGATGTGTACCAATCCGCTATAACGGGACCGGACGAGTAACATATATATAAAATCGTGTTTCTTGTGAATAAATTATAGACACTTACATTTCTATGGTAGTCCCTTATATTATATTTTTATTTTTACTTACAGTTATTAGTATTGTTTTCACAAATTCTTGTGTTAACATAATTTCAATTGTTAACTTATTTTATAATAAAGAAATATAGCCTAATTATATTTTTAAAAAAGCATTCAGTTTCCCCGTTAAACTGTGGGTCTAAGGCGGTGTGAAAACCTTTCCAATTCGGCACAAACTCTGCCATTTTAAGGGTGGTTTAACTGCAGCACTATAAATGTTATAGTTTAAATGAAGAGGCTAACTAAACACTGCATAAATAAACACTAAAATAAAATTAAACGATAAATATTTTAATTTTTTAAGATAGATAAAATAGATATAGAAAAAAAAATATATATATATATATATATATCACAAGATGTTTAAAAGACTATATATATATCACAAGATGTTTAAAAGACTATATATATAATTATAGTAAACTTATGTCAAGATAAACTAGTTATCGATAAAAACCTAATTGTTTTTCTATAATTCTGTTTTCTATGGTTGGGTGAATTATGTGAAGGCTAACTACGTTATTTGTTTCGTCTCCGAAAAGTTTAACTTCAAGTTTAATGAAGTTCAAGTTAATGTTATATTTGTTTCTAATCGTTAAACACTATATACATCTATTGTAAAACACTATATACATCTATACATCTATAGTGAAACACTATATATATCTATTTATCTATCTTAAAAAATTATAAAATATTTATCGTTTAATTTTGCTCATGTTGTTTGCAAAGTAAATACATTCAAACTTGTTTTAAATAAAGAAAAAAATTAATATATATATATATATATATATATATATATATATATATATATATCACAAGATGTTTAAAAGACTGTATATATATAATTATAGTAAACTTATGTCAAGATAAACTAGTTATCCATAAAAACCTAATTGTTTTTCTATAATTCTGTTTTCTATGGTTGGTTGAATTATGTGAAGGCTAACTACGTTATTTGTTTCGTCTCCGAAAAGTTTAACTTCAAGTTTAATGAAGTTCAAGTTAATGTTATATTTGTTTCTAATCGTTAAACACTATACATCTATTGTAAAACACTATTTACATCTATACATCTATAGTGAAACACTATATATATCTATTTATCTATCTTAAAAAATTATAAAATATTTATCGTTTAATTTTGCTCATGTTGTTTGCAAAGTAAATACATTCAAACTTGTTTTAAATAAAGAAAAAATTATATATATATATATATATATATATATATATCACAAGATGTTTAAAAGACTGATATATATAATTATAGTAAACTTATGTCAAGATAAACTAGTTATCCATAAAAACCTAATTGTTTTTTATAATTCTGTTTTCTACGGTTGGTTGAATTATGTGTAGGCTAACTACGTTATTTGTTTCGTCTCCGAAAAGTTTAGCTTCAAGTTTAATGAAGTTCAAGTTAATGTTATATTTGTTTCTAATCGTTAAACACTATATACATCTATTGTAAAACACTATATACATCTATATATCTATAAAAATTAAGTGTGTAAAAATTATTTATTTAATAAACAGAATTTAATTGGATTCATCTACCGTCATATATATTGTGGTACACTATTTAAATGGATGATTAATATATGGTTTTTGTTATCTGGAATACATGGCGCTATCTGGAATACATGGTGCGATCTGGCAACTCAGCACCCGAATACATGGCATGATCTGGCAACTCAGCAACTACACACATGGTGCGATCTGGCAACTCAGCAACTGAATACACGGCGTGATCTGGCAACTCAGCAACTGAATACATGGCGCTATCTGGCAACTCCGCCAGAATAGAGGTTTATAAAAGACCGAGAGACGACTGACGGAGTCATTCAAGCTCGGCTCCCAGCCGAGCAAGGACCTCTGGTCCTTCTCTTTCTGGCCCTTTGGGAAAATCCCTTAGAGGCCTCTTAGGTTAGGTAAACGAAAATAACTTGGGGGAGAACTCCGCCTCCAAGTTGCATGCCTTGCAATCAAAGGCAACTACTCTCTCTCTCTCCAGCAGGTGTATCCCTCCCCCCCTTGGCTCAGCCAACTGACTGATTCAGCCAACTGGCTGATTAGGAGCCTATAAAACAACGCCTACTCGGCTGAAGTCTTAATATACACTTGGCTCCTGCCAGGTGAACACCTCTCCTCCTTTCTGGCCCTTTGGGGGGAATAGCTTGGGGGAGAACTCCACCTCCAAGTTGCATGCCCCTTGCAACCCCGGTTGGCAACAAAGGTCAGTACTCTTTTTTTTCTTTTTTTTTCCTTTTTTTTTCCTTTTCTTTTTTTTTTAATTTTTTTAACACCCCCACCCCCCTTTGCAACATTACGTAATCACTTGCAACATTCTTGCACTCTCCCCTTTTTCGGCTATACTACTCTCGCAATTAGTTTCTTTCGATCCTCACTCATTATTCATTAACCGTTAAAAATTTGTCCCTTCACTATGAGCGAAGTGTGCATGTTGGCTGTTGGCATGCTGGCAGCCTACCCCCATCCACTCTCTCATGCTACACTGACAGCACTGTCAAAGTAAAAAGGCGAAGAACCCTGGAGCAGGGATGGACCTAAGTTCAACAGAGGTTTCATCATTCCTCTCATCTGGGCCTTCACGGCACGTTAGCTCTGCATCCTTCCCATCCACTAACTTTAAAAATATGTTTAAACTTAACACTCCTATACGCTATACCATCGAGTGCCTCTGTTGAGCGTACTTTTTCAGTAGGGAAGGATATACTGCGTCCGAAACGAGACTCGCTCTTAGATGCAACTTTTGAGAAGCTTGTTTTCTTAGAGGCCAATAAAGATCTTTTGAATAATAATTCTTAAGTTTGTATAGTTAGCTAATAAATTTCAATTATCATTGCCATGCATAATAACTCATTTGATTCATTTCTTTAGTATTTCGTATTATTGTTTTGCAAAACTAATCTTTCCTGGTATATTCTAGCAATAGTAAATTAGTATCAATAGTATGCTACATCCTCTGCTATGTTGCAATTCCTAGTATTGCATTAATTTTGTTTCACTTTTTTTGAAAATATTATGCCTTATAAGTCATAACAACGCAATGAAGGCATTCATAGCCTATGCATTAACCAGTGGATACAAACCAACACATACTCGCACAAGCGAATGTTTATATAATATTTTATGTATATATAAATTTAATATACCTATGCATATATATATATAATATATTTACATTTCATAACGGTAACGAGTAACGGTGCCGTTATCGTTACTTTTTAAAAATGGTAACTGTAACGATAACGGCGTTACATTTAGACTGTAGTAACGGTAACGGTAACGGCATTACATTTATAAAGTAACGAGCACAGCACTAATATGTTCCTAACCCGTTTGTTTTTTGTTAATATCCAAAACATATTTTTCTAATGTATTTTGGTGTGTTTGGTTCATATATGACCTTCATTTCTAGCGAAAATGAACCAAAATAGAGGAAAACTTTAATGTTTCATAACTTTGTTTCGGTTCATTTGCGCAAGATATGAAGGTCATATTTGAACAGAATACACCAAAATACATTAGAAAAATGTATTTTGGATATTAATTTCAGTGTTGGTGAAACATTCAATAATTACCGGCTATACAGGCTTTGAAATACGTGTAAAATTGGTTCTCGATCTGGAGGTTTGGTTAATTGTGGGAAATTTTCAGTCTAATAAAATAATGTACAGCTATCAAAAGGTTTCCCATGATTTTAGGTGTGAACTTTTGGTACCCAATTTTCTTAAAACTTTGCCGCCATTATCGTTAAAAGTTTATGAAAAATACCTTAAATTGGAAATTTCATTATAATTATTAATTATTGTATACTTGGAAAGCATTTGTAATTTGTAGTCATCGTGCAATTTTTATTGTTTTCAAAACTGAAAATAGTGTATGAATTTTTTTCAGTAGAATTATACGTTCAGGAGTAAAGTACACCAAGCTCGGAAGGTACTATTCTTACTGTTAAATCTTAAGCTTTTTTTTAAATATGTATTCAATGTGAATTTTTCTTTTTCAATTAAAGATACACTTTTCTAGAATTAAAGTTTGTTAGATCTTTTTCAATGTAATGTAAGTTTAGGGATCAGACTGCCTATTGCCTATTTTGAAAGATTTATTACATGACCGTAATCATTGTGTGTGTGTGTGTGTGTGTGTGTGTGTGTGTGTGTGTGTCCAGTCGGTAAACCCGTTTTAAATGTTTCTCAGTTTACTTTCCGGTAATTATTCGTTTTTTGACCCAGTCTCTTTTTATAATGAGAGCAAACGTTTCTGGTCAATTTGGAGGTGCTCTGCACGAATCTGCCATCCGTTTCCTGTGCAAATGCGTACTTTTCGAGATATCGTCATCTCGAAAACTACGCATTTGCACAGGAAACGGATGGCAGATTCATGCAAAACACCTCAAAATCGACCAGAAAAGTTTGCATTCGTGCTAAACACAACCTAACCTAACTTAACCTAACCTAACTTAGCCTAACCACCTAACCTAACCAGTCACCTTATTTTGGAGGATATAGTTCTGCAATTGCAGTAAGGAAGTGATGCAGAACTGTAGAATCGTCAGGATGTTCTGCCAGGAACAAGTATCGTGCGAAATATTTCCGGTAATGAGGACGTCTATTCCCAGCACGTAAAACCCACGATTTCACATCCTTCCATTTTTTTTACGGCACCTAAACACCTTCGAGTCTTGTCTTAAAATACAGGCAGTATTACATTTAGGGCAAATCACGGATGTCGGAATTATGCCGTGATTGGAAAAAAAATCTAAACTTTTATCTTCATCGAGGCCAACAAGGCGGATTAGGTCTTCGAAATCAAGTTCACAAGATTGACACGTCATACCAGTAGAACGAAAATTACCACACTAACCAGAAACAGAAAGAAGTAGCCAAAGCAAGAAAAAGTAGCCAAAAAAAGCCAAGTAGCCAAAAAAAGCCAAGAAAAATCCAAAAAAGTCCAAAAAAGGTAGCCCAAATAAACAAACGAACCGAAATTTATATACATACATATTAGAAAGTAGAAAATATATTTTTTAAAAAGTACATTTTATACAATTTGCACAAGATAATATATATATTTTCTTATTCAGCTTTGATTGGTTATTCAATATATATTGCTGTTATAGCTGGGTGTGACTGGGTCAAAAAACGAATATTAACCTACTTTCCATATAAGTGATTCTTGTGTTTCAATGCAAGCATCATCTTTGAGGTAAGTATTTTTGCTTGTTGTGCGTGCATACACACACACACACACACACACACACACACACACACACACACATTATATATATATATCAGGTCATCCCATAAGTAATCGTTTTTTAAGATTAAGTTTGAACTAGTCGTACTTGGTTTAAGCATAAATTTTCCGAAGGTTATATCTAAGAGAAGCTCTATCGTGTTTCGCTACATACTTTACAGACCTTGACCAGTGAAAACGTGTGTTTTGCTTTATGTGAACCCCTCATAAACATGGTGGTATCAGAAGAGCATATCAGGCATATAATGCTTTACGAGTTCTAAAAAGGGAATAGTGCTACTGAAGCAACGCGAAACATTCAGGACGTTTATGGCAACAATATTCTGCATGTGAGGAAATGTCAAAGATGGTTTCAAAAGTTCAGGAATGGTGACTGCTGTTTGACAGATGCAGCACGCTCTGGATGCCCTGCTGAGTTTGATGATGACCTGCTGTTAGCCGCACTTGAAGAAGACTGTTCAACAACTGTCGAAGAATTGGCCCAGAAACTCAATTCATCCCCGTCCACCATCCATCGACATTTGCAACAACTCGGGAAAGTGCCTAAGTTAGGAAAATGGGTGCCACATGAATTGTCGGTCGACAATCTGAGGGTGCAGGTAAACATTAGCACAGCTCTTCATTCCTGTGAACCCCAAGATCCGTTTTTGCACCGTTTAGTGACTGGTGATGAAAAGTGGATACTGTACCAGAATGTTAAGCGCCGTCGACAGTGGGTTTGTGCCAGAGAACCAGCGACACCACAGCCAAAACTAAATCTTCACCCTCGGAAGGTGTTGCTTAGTGTTTGGTGGGATAAAGGTGGTGTAATACACTTTGAAACCTTACCACACAACCAAACAATCACCGCTCAAGTCTACTGTCAACAACTGGATCAATTGAACACTGCACTAAAAGAAAAGAGACCTTCTTTGGTTAATCGGAAAGGAATCGTGTTCCACCACAACAACGTACGTCCTCATACCGCTCGGATCACTTTTGCGAAAATTGAGGAGCTTGGGTGGGAAAAACTTCCACATCCTCCATATTCTCCAGACCTTGCGCCTTCAGATTATTATCTCTTCAGGAGTATGCAAAACTATCTTGATGATAAACAGTATACTTCTTTAGATGACCTGCACACCAGTCTTTGTACGTTTTTTGCCTCAAAACCGCCTGAATTTTATAAACATGGCATTGAAAAGCTTGTAGGACGTTGGCAGTGTCATTGATTCCAATGGAAAATATATACTAGATTAAAAAGTTTCAGTTGAGTTTTTTTTTGTCCCTCAAATTCCTATCTAAAAAACGACATTACTTATGGGATGACCTGATATATATATACACACACACACACACACACCTTGATTAACCTTGGTTTAGCTTCTGCCAGAATTATTCATTCTGCCGAAGGTCAAGCTTGTTACTCCACCTTAGACCCACAGCTTAACGTGGAATCCGAACCACACCCCACCAGCAGCACCGCGTCTTAACCACTTGGCTACCCATTTATCTACCGACCAATTTCTTTATTGTATGGAAGGATGAATAGCTGGGTTCCACTGCGCCGCCTGCCATCACTGGGTCTCGATCCCGGGGTCGATGGATTCGTAGTCATCGACGTTAACCACTACACCCCTGAGGCGCATATATATATATATATATATAATATATATATATATATATATATATATACAGGGTGTCCCATAAGTCCGGCATCATAGGGGAAATTCATATTTTTCTATTTCTACAAACCATAATTCATATTTTTCTCTTTCTACAGGGCATAATGTCTGTGAGCAAGGAAGAACGAATCCAGATAATTCTACTCATAGGAAATCGGAGTCAAAGAGAGGCCGCTGCTGAATTTAACAGACTGCATCCAGACCGCGAGCCAATAACACAGAGTTGTGTTAGCAGACTTGTTGCAAAGTTTAAGGAAACAGGATCCATAGAAGATAAACCACGCAGTGGACCTTCAAGGAGGTCCACTGACGATGATACAACGAAAGCTATCATGGCCCATTTTAACAGAAGTCCCAATAAGTCTCTTCGGCGATTGTCCGCCGAGACAGGAGTGTCGAAAAGTAGCATCCATCGCATTCTTCAGGCTCACAAATGGCATCCATATAAACTTCAGATCCTACAGAAATTAAGCGAAGATGATCCCGACCGGAGGATGGAATTTTGTGAATGGGCTACGGAACAATATGCTCAGGATGCCAATTTCCCGTCCACCATTCTGTTTAGTGACGAGGCTGTTTTTTATGGAAATGGTGAGGTAAATCGACAGAACACCCGCTACTGGTCTCAAAACAACCCTCACTGGTATACCTCTTCAAAGGAACAAGGTGCAACTCGGGTGATGGTATGGTGTGGCATTTCGAAGGATCGCATCATAGGCCCCCTCTTTTTCGATGAACATGTCACTGGAGGCACCTACCTACGTATGCTCAAGGAAGAAGCATTTCCCAGTGTCTTGAACGAAGAAGGAAATTTCCCAACATGGTTCCAGCAAGACGGCGCTCCTGCACATTACAGCACCCAAGTAAGGGAATACCTGTACCAACAATTCCCTGGTCATTGGATAGGACGTCGAGGGCCTGTGGAATGGCCAGCTAGAAGCCCGGATCTCACGCCACTAGATTTTTATCTCTGGGGCCACTTGAAAGCGCTGGTATACGCAGAGAAAATTAGGAGTGTTGAACATTTGCGGCAGCGCATTATTGGGGCATGTAACACCATTACTCCAGACATCATTCACCGTGTGCTTGCTGACTGGGTATCACGTCTGAATTTGTGTATTGAAAACAATGGTGGACATATTGAGCACGTTCTGTAAATAAAAGCTTTTGTTTTGCCTTTTTTTATTATTTTTCCTATGATGCCGGACTTATGGGACACCCTGTATATATATATATATATATATATATATGTGTGTGTGTGTGTATATATATATATATATATATATATACATTTTAAGTGCAAACAACACAGTATAATTAATGTAAAGAACGACGCTTGTGTAGAAGAGCGTTCCGCACAAGATGAGGAGGGAGAACGAGCAAATGAAAAATGAGGTACCTCCCAGGAATCGAACCCGGGATCATCCAATTGCCGGTCGGATATGTTAACCACTACACCAAGGACCCCGATCAGTCAGTACTCGTAATTCTCCTACATACGAGCGGAATCAAATGCCCTGAGGGGGCACCTGCGCACGCCGTACATATATACATTTTAACTGCAAACAACACACAGTATAATTAGTGTAAAGAACGACGCTTGTTTAGAAAAGCGTTCCGCACAAGATGAGGAGGGAGAACGAGCAAATGAAAAATGAGGTACCTCCCAGGAATCGAACCCGGGATCATCCAATTGCCGGTCGGATATGTTAACCACTACACCAAGGACCCCGATCAGTCATATATGTATATATGTACGGCATGCGAAGGTGCCCCCTCAGGGCATTTGATTCCGCTCGTATGTAGGAGAATTACGAGTACTGACTGATCGGGGTCCTTGGTGTAGTGGTTAACATATCCGACCGGCAATTGGATGATCCCGGGTTCGATTCCTGGGAGGTACAGTATCTCATTTTTCATTTGCTCGTTCTCCCTCCTCATCTTGTTCGGAACGCTTTTCTACACAAGCGTCGTTCTTTACATTAATATATATATATATATATATATATTGTTATGTATGGGAATAATATAAGGTTAATTAATTGCTGGTTATAAATGAACGAACAAACAAAATTGATCATGCAAAAACGATTCGAATTTGTATGAGTAAAAAATAAAAATGAAATAATTTTAAGATCGATTTCATGTTATGCGAACATTAAATTACTTTTGCTCTTACAACTGCAGAAGAGAAGAGATTTTTAACTTTAATTTAAAAATTTCTTTAAGAAAGTCCGGGCATAAGTTTAACGAACTTAAAATTAGAAGAGGGAATCAGGGTGTCTCGAAGCTTTACGTAAAGCGGGTCCCGTAAAGATCCTGTCTAAAAAAAAAAAGTTGGATTAAAATTCCTTTTGAACTTAACTGAAGTTCGTACCAAAAAATAGTGTATGTGGAATAACGTACCATTGTTCCCCGACTTAAGCATAAATTACCCGAAAAGGAAACGGGTTGGCTTAAAAATAATATAAGACGGAAAAATAGTCTCTCCTTAAAAGTTCACAGAAAGAAAACGCAAAATATAAAATATATATATTGTGTTAACTTTAAATAGTAGGAATGTGTTGTCTTAAATTTTGGTTACAAGGATTTAATACGCAGAAGGGAATATTTACCACTGTCAAAAAGGAAGTAGGTAAACATTGAAATTAAGGTATGCATTAGACATATTATCGTACGGTATTGTACACAGTTAAAAATGGTCAATTAACCAGATAGGATTCAAATAATTCTATGAAAATATTAGGTACCTAGCTAATACGGTCAAAGGGCCCGGTAGAGAAACAATTGTTACTCTGAAGATAATTAATTAATTCAAAATTGTAGTATGTACGCGTTTATTCATTTTAATGATCTGACATATTACAAAACGGCTGTATTAAGTTAAATAACGGATCACTTTAACATATTGCTTCCCAAAGCATTCGGGAAGCAATATGTTAAAATGATATACACTGGGAAGCAATATGTTAAAGTGATTAACACTGGGAAGCAATATGTTAAAAAGAAAAAGGTTGGTTGGTTAGAAAGAGGTTGGTAATCTAGGAGATAACCTACCGACCGTAAACAAAGCTATAAAGACCCTAACCTGGCATTCTTTATATATTTAATGTAAGTTAACTGAATGCCCGGTTAGGTCAACCGTACGCCCTTGATGACTGGTTAGGTTAAGTCGTGATATTTTCGTTAAAACTAACGAAAATATCACAATTTAACCTAACCAATCGTCAAGGGCGTACAGTTGACCTAACCGGGCATTCAGTTAACTTACATTAAATATATAAAGAAAATGAAAGGACTAAAAAAGGAGCGACTCACCTCGTACTTGTGGCAAATGATGTGGCGTGACGGATCCTTCGGAAACCCATTTTTTAACTTTGTGTGACCCTATAGCGCAACAATTCTAATAAATTTACTTTCAATCTAATATTTTAACATGTTATGATTTACTTTTTATGCCTTTACTTTATTAAAATGAACATTTTTTTATCGTACTCCTTTTCCTAAACATTGGGAAGAATATGTTAAAGTGATTAAACTGGGAAGCAATATGTTAAAGTGATATACACTGGGAAGCAATTGTTAAAAAGAGGTTCCTGGGAAGCAATATGTTAAAGTGATCCTAAATAACTACCAATTGTAGATTAAACTTGTCTAACAGTTATATTTTGATTTGGTTATACATTTTATTTTAAGTGTCTGGTGTTAATCCGAAATATCAAATTCTTGAAGTAGGAATCACTGTAATCACTGTCATTTACCTAAACAAATATTCGTGATTGCCAAAATTTAATTGTTGTATCGTAATTGGTTTAATAAGATCTGTGACGAATATATTAGTTTTGTAAAAGATTTATAATTACCCCCCCTACACGAATTGACACAGAAATAAGAATATATATCAACAGTGATATATATACTGTATATAACCTTGGGATAAAAATGTATGATGTGGTTTAAATGAAAACAGGCTATAATAAAGGTATAGTTAATCCCATAAATACATAAAAATAAAGGAATAAACCATGTCATTACGTAACAATATATATATAATATATATATATATATATATATATAATATATATATATATATTAGGGTGTGTTTATGGTATATGGTGAAAAATGCGAAATGAAAATGCAAGGGAGCGGAACCCTTTATTTTGTGAGGATACATGAGAAAACAGGACAGGCAAAATTTCTTTGTAATCCAACAACATTTAGAGGTTGCCCACAGCTGATAGGTATTTTCAATTTATAGGGCAATGGAAATTTTAATTCTCAGTTTAAATGATAAATTGCATCTCCAATATACATCTCCAATAAGTATTCAGAACAAATATATCGTGTGAGTATATTCACTAAATTCATAATTAACGATTAAAGTACATGACACCTCGAGTGTTGGCGTTCATTTTTTCATCAAAGTGGCTTTGGAGGCTGTCGGCAAGACTTTACGATGTTCTTCGACGATTTGAATCATGAACGATGTAACTGGCTTTCTTTCGGGACTTGTTTCCTCACTTGATGACGCTGACGATGAGGTTTCCATAACAACGGTAGCAGAGATTTCTTCCATTTCCTGCACATGCCTGTCTTTCCGCTTCAATTCCTGAGCAGTTCTTTCTTGGGCCCTTGCGACTTTTTGGCAATCTTCTTGTCGACATTTCCAATCCTTCCTCTCCGACCCTCCTCCCTTTGAGCAAGCAGGAAGTCCTTGTCCTCCTGAATTTTGATAAGATTTAGGGCATTTTGGTGACCAATGTCGAAAAGGTTGTTCAAGCTTGACCTGAACGCAGCCTGGTTGTCCAAATTGGTCTTCGTTTTCCGCGAAATTCTCTTCTTCAAACCCTGCCATTCGCCATGCAATTTCCGGACGTGCTTCTTGACGTCGTGCGGATGTTTCGTCGGTAAACCTTCTGTCACCCAGATTTCAATGATGGCTTGTGATGTCGAGGACACACTCTCAGCTAAGGATTTCTTCTCTTCATTGTGGAGATGGAAAAGGTACTTCAATACATCACCTCTTGAAGGTAATTGCTGACCGGCAATAGTAGGACTTGATGACCCCACAAGCCAGATTGATTTCTTCGATCTTGTACATGCCGCCATCGTTCACCAGTTATCTGTGAATAAGACAAAACAGTGAAATTGGTAAGTTAATTTAACCCATTCATGGATAAAGTACCTCAGGAAAATGTGTAGAAATAAGCCACCCTCTTTGTAACCGTAATCTGTGTTCAAACAATGGTTGGCTGATAACCCATGAACACAATATGTATTAAAATTATAATAATTTTGCGAAATCATGCATACATAACCATTTACAGTATATCCAATCCATATATAAATTTAAAATAATCTACGCTACACTACACTATTTCACTCAGACGATGCGAAAAAAGATGATTGCAATACGCTGAAGCAGAGAGCGTCCAAAATTTTATACGCATAAAAATTAAACCTTATAACTATTTTTGGAAACAAAATATTGCCGGTAAAACAAGTCATTATACTTACAAACAATTCATAATACCATCCATTACAGTGCTAAGTAAAAAAAACGTTTGAAATATATGAATTATTTAAATAACACTTACCGTTATGAGAACTGTGATGCTTCTTGGCCACCATTACGTAAATGCATGAAAGACGTGAGTAATTAAGAGAAAACGATTTAGAATTAAAGAAAATTCATTTGTTGGTATACTGAAGTAAAGAAATATGGATTATCAGAACGCAAGTGACAAATGCAATTTCTAATTTTGGGGACGCTGTGTATCAATGGGTTAATAAACACTAGAAGTGACTTAAAAAGGGCGCATAAATAAATGAGCATATGGGTAAAACTTTGGGGTCTTTGGGCAACCTCTAAATATTTGATGATTTTCCAAAAAAATCATGTGCTTTATTTGCTCCCGGAACCTCATCATTTGCGGGATTCCGTGACCCGAAATTCACACTTTCAGTTTTTAAAAGCACCCTAATATATATATATATATATATATATATATATCTTCTTCTACCTTCTTCTTCTTTTTTTTTATTTTTTTTTTTATTTATAAAAGAGGAAGTTTGTTTATTTGTTTATTTGTTCGCTATAGGAAACCAAACGGTTGAACTTACAAATTTTAAAATAACTTCATAATAACAAGTTTTTTACACGGAATTTAATGGTGCTATTTATTTATTTATATTTATTTTATAAATAAAATTTAACGAAAATAGCACGACTTAACCTAACCAATCGTCAATGCCGTACAGTATAAAGAATCCTCTTCTCTTAATAAAAAAAAAAAAATAAAAAAAATTTATTGTTTTTTATTTATTTTTTAGGTTAATTGTACGCCCTTGACGATTGGTTAGGTTAAGTCGTAATAGTTTGGTTAAAGAGAAAATATTCGACCTTCAGCTGGGATATTTTTGCAACCCGCACGAAGGGCGGGTTGCAAAAACCCGGGCAACGCCGGGTACCTTAGCTAGTATATATATATACAAAGGTGGGCACCCGGGCCTCAAAAAGGACCGACGGTCCCGGTCACGGTCCTTTCTGAAGATAGGACCTAGGAACGACTCGGTCCTCGGTCCTTATATATAAGTGAAAAATTTGATTAAAATGAAAAATGAAATTAAAGACACCGGAAATCTTTAATTTTATTAACATAAATTATAATTAATACAATACATAAATGATGAAAAAAAGTTATTAAGTTAAATGCTTGAGTTTCCCTTCAAGAAGACTAGCATTTCAAAATGGCTGTCACTGAGCCCTGACCTTTTCGGCTTGAGGACGTCCTTCCCCAAAGAGAAGAGCCTCTCCACGGCGGCACTGGATGGTGCCAGGTGTTGAAACAAGTTTCAGTTCAGTCTCAGTCTCTTTCTGAGTCTTCTGGAGGAAATGATCCATCTTCTTTAGAACTTCAAATAATTATCACTAAACACACTAAAATCACTAAAAAAGACCGTCCGGACCGGACCGTCCGGAATTGCTTAAAAATGGACCGTCGCTCCTCATTTCGGTCCTCACTGAGAAAAGGACCTACTTTCCCGCTCACGATCCTTAAAAGGGACCGAGTTCCTGGAATTCGGTCCTTTTGGAACTCGGTCCTGCCCACCTTTGTATATATATATATATATATATATAGAGAGAGAGAGAGAGAGAGAGAGAACATCCTTAACCCTGAAAGAAAATAGTTTTGTTGTGAGAGGACTAAGACTGTTTAATCAGCTGCCCAAAGAACTAAGGAACACGAGTGGTGTTGCGGTGGACATCTTCAAAAGAAGATTAGAGCCTGGCTCAGAACAATCCCCGATGAGCCGGGCGTACCTGGCTATGTGATGTGGAGAGTGCAAGAAACCAACGCTCTACTTCACCAGGCCAACTCGAGAGGAAGGGCGACAAACTTGACCTTTGTGAAATGAGGAATCATCGCGCGGAACATTTGAAAGGCATATATACTGTATATATATATATATATATATATAATATATATATATATATATATATATATATATATCGGTCAGACAAAGAAATTCCTTTCCCCGCCATTCTCAAACATCATGGAATCAAAACAAAGGCTATACACGTGGGCATTAAACAGGCCCACACAGGAAACACAGATTCTGTGGTATTTCCCCAAGCGACCACCAGAGGACGTCACCAAGGCCTATAAAATACAGCTTCTTCAAATCACTCTCACTCCTCACTTGCCATTTTCTCGTCTTGGTCGTCAAGTCTCACTCTCAGCACCTTCGTCAGTAGCACCACTCGTCAAGCCACCCGCTCTCCGGCATTCGCCGGAGACCGGCCTGCTGTTCCTTCAAGGTTCCGGTCGAGCCTACACGAAGTCTATCATCAAGTAAGGCTCTCACTCCGCTCATTACTTTCTCCTCGTGAATATCCTTTCTCTACATAGCGCCGTTTAAACCTCAGCCGGCCTCAGTCCCAAGTCACACTTCAACTATATGAGAACAAAGCAACACTTGAGGCGACTCTACAATTCCATCCTGCAAGAAAGAACATCACTGCTGTAGGCGTTCCGTTGGCCTCTTACCACAAGTCTCTACCGGCTGTCAACATTCATCCTCTCGCCGGCAAGGTCAACCTGACTACAGAAGCACCCTTCGAAGCCCAGGTCCGTAAACCTCCTGTAGGCTACAAGCTACAACTCCACTTTGCTCCCCACTCATCCTTCACCACACTTCGATCGGCGCTCGTTCAGCAAGTATCTCAACAGGCCCTCTACGAGTCTACAGTCCCCAAGGTCATCTATGGCCAAACGCAATACGGTCAACCTTCGAGTTGGTTTTCAATCTCCAGAGTTATTCTTCATTTCGGTAAGCCTACCTTTGTCTTAGTGTTAAATAATTCCGCGAAGCCTACACAGTGTAATCGCAGCGTCGCGAATAGGCTATACCCAAAAGTGTACGCGAGCAACCGGAAAACTAACTCTCTCATTAAGACCGCCGTAGGCCTATCCAGTTGTTGTACCAATACCGTAATTTTGTATAACCCTGTTATTGTGTTCATTCGTGTAATTTACTTATCTTGCATCTCATTGTTTATGTGATCTTTTATGCGTTTCATTCTTAACGACCTAATCCATTTACTGTACCAACCGTACGTGTATTATTTCAGTTATCAATAGGCTTCATTATTTATTCTGTGTTCCCTTTTGCATATCTCATTAGCTTATCTAAATTAGTGTATTACTTAACAATTAGTCTGCATAACCATTCCTTATTGCTAAGAATCAGTCATATTTAGCAGAGTATAAATGCCGTTATATAATTGTTAATTACTATAAATATCGTTATTGAATTGTTAATCAGTGTGAACAAATCATTGATTTATTTTCCTAATTAAACACAAAACAAAAAAGTAATTTCTTTCTCCTTATTAAATATTGTTTATTTGGGCAGTAGGCTAAAGTTGGTGACCCCACAATTATTTCATTTCAATATCATTCATAAATTATAGTAAGCCTACTTTCTTAGCCACATCAAATCGGTTATCCGTAGGCCACTATATATATATATATATATATATATATATATATATATATATATCCCCGCAAGGGGGTTCTAAGCTCGTGCTCTTGAGTGCTCTTTGTGCTCGTTTGTACGTGCTTGTTCCTGGAGGTTTCACGTGCGCCCTCCCGGCCCTAGCACCCAAGGATGATGGGGCTCGACCCTGCAGTTCCTGTCATCCTTTGGTCTTTTTCCACTTCGACTGTCCCCTCCACCCTTTCTTTTTCCTCTGTCTTTCCTCTCACTTTTTCTTTGTTTTTCCGCCGAGATATGCCCTTTTAAATAGAGGCGAATCGGTTCTTCCCGAACTTAAAAAAAAAAAAAAAAATATATATATATATATATATATATATATATATATATATATATATATATATATATATATATATATATATATCCCTGCAGAGTTCATGAGGGTATATATCTTGCCCCTGGTCAAAAGTAAGTACGGAGACATTCTGTCCAGCAATAATTACAGGCCTATTGCTGTCCCTTCCTGCTTCTCGAAACTAAGGGGTTCCAAAAAACCTTAGCCCCCCCCCCCCATTTGCAGCTTACATGTTTACTTATATCGAAATAGTTTTTAGTGATTATAAAAATATATAAAATTCTTTATTTATTGCAGGTATTAAAATTACTCTAGCTGATAAAGTGATAATATAATGGCTTCTCAATTAATTGGTGATTCGGAGAGGCAATGTGTGATAGATCGCATACGAGCAATAACATTTCGGGAAGCTCGTGATGCTGGAGCCACCTTTATAACACGCTCATGGGTTGCCAAAAAGTTGCGAAGAAGTGAGGACTTCGTCAAAAGAAATTGGAATAAAACTTTGGAAGAATGTGAAATGGATGCAACCAAATCTGGGCGCCCAAATTTGCCCACTCTCTCAGGAAACAAAGGGCATCATTGAAAGCGGTACGCATAAGCGGAAAAACAGCTGTGCTAAACTTTCCAAAGAGATCGAAGTGTTGAGAGGAAAGATCGTTAGTGGTGAGATCATTCGACTGTACCGTCATAGGCAAGGTTTAAGGCCTTGGCATGAACTTCCAAAGCCAAGAAAAACTCAACTTAACCTCGATGACAGAATGTGGTTTGCCCATTATCTTGAAGATTGGGATGTGGATGATTTCATGCATTTAGCTGTCTCCGATGAATTTTTTGTTTACGTGACACGTCGGCCTAACTACCAAAATGATCGAGTGTGGGCCACAACACCAGATGAAATCGATGACAATGAACATTATCGCGAATTATTAAAAAATCCAGACTGTGTTGGTGTGTTTGTTTTGTTCACTGCAAAGAAGCTCATGTGGGTGCTGAAGCCAAATGGTCAGAGTTGGGATGGACAGTATTTTCGTGATATTATTCTATCCCAGCATGTCATTCCTTTTCTAAGAAACCCAAACAATGTTATGGATGTCGATCAGGTCACACTTCTGCACGATAAGGCCCCCTGCTTTAAGGCATTAGCCACTCAACAGTTGTTGCGGAACCATGAGATCGATTTCTTTGGAAATGAAGAATGGCCAGGAAATTCTCCTGACCTGAACGTCTGTGAACACATTGGATCAGTTATAAAGGACAAGGTTGAATGTCTCTTGTTTCAAGAACCTGCAGCAAATCAATTTTCGAAGGATACAATGACGCAACACACTGAAACTGTTTTAGCAAATTTGCGTAACGATCAAGATCTATTCACGTCACTTTTGCAAGCTACCCAAAGCGAATTCAGGCTGTCTTGGAAGCCAATGGCGGGAACACCAAGTTTTAATTGTTTCTCATTAAATGCAGGATTAAATTCTCTTTTATAAGGTATGTTTAGTTTTACTGTACCTCTAATGGTTTAGGCCATAGGCGGGGGGGGCTAAATGATTTCCTATGGACATCTCCTAATCAGTTTGGCTTTAAAAGGTTCCACTCAGCTGACCTGTGTATCTATGTACTTATGAAACAATATCCAAATACATTGACAGTAATTCAACTGTGAATCACAATATTTTATTTGCAAAACTAGAAGACAGGAAGGTCCCCAAGTACATATTAATTTATTGAAATTTTGGTATTCCCACCAATCTTTCAGTTAGGTGGGGCACTGTACTATCCGAGTGTTTTGGCTCCTCCTGCGTGGTGAGACAAGGCTCCTTGCTCTCCCCTATGCTGTTTAATGTGTATATTGACGGATTAATTGCTTCACTTAATGAGGCAACAGTGGGATGTTGTATAGATAACACAAGGATAAATAACTTAGTTTATGCCGATGATATGGTGTTAATAAGTCCCTCTGTTAAAGGTCTAGATCGGCTACTAAACGTCTGCGAAGTGTATTCGCAGAAACATGATATTCTTTTTAATGTAACAAAAACTAAGGTTATGCAATTTCATCCTAAAAGCTGTAATCAGCCAGCTGATATAAGATTTAAAATGAAAGGTGAAGTAATTGAGGAAGTACAAGAGTTTAAGTATTTGGGTCAAACTATTACCAGCTCCTTGAGTGATGACTCGGATATAAGAAAACAATCTCGAAGCCTGTGTGCTAAAGCGAATATGACCATAAGGAACTTTCGATTCTGTACAAGTGAAGCTAAAGACACTCTTTCGTACTTTCTGCAGTAATATATGCGGACAGCAACTCTGGGTGAATTAATTATAAAAAAGGTTCTGGCAGAACCTTAAATTTGCTGTACAACAGGTCTTTTAGACTTTTACATAAATTACCCCCGAGATGCTCAGCTTCGCAAATGTTTGCTACCCGCAATGTCCCGAGCTTCCCGGAGGTAACAAGACGTGCTCAACACAGTCTAATGCAAAGAATTAAAAAATCAACCAACTCGATCATCCAAGCTATCCATGAGTCCTGCCATTTATTCTCTAAGCTTTGGACTTCTTGGTACGAAAACGTCTGTCTGTAGCTCCACTTAACTTCGACAGTGCAGTATTATTTCTAATCAATTGTATATATTTCTATCCTTAGTATATGAACTGTCATTGTATTAATAATATTTGTCATATGGACTATAGTCTGCCAATAAACCTTTTCATTTCATTTCATATAACATTAACCCGTGTGTTAACAGTGGGGCTTCGCCCCCCACGATAATATATAGGTACTAAACTTGGTAATTATTGAATGTCAAGGTCACTGTTGGTGAAATATTCAATAATAACCCGTTATTTCTGTACAGTCGGGAAATCATTGTAATATCAATTCTAAGAACAAATCCAAATCGGATCAAGTAAAGATAATCCCTCCCAGTCGAGTCGATGTGACCAAGAAAGAAGATAGTGAAGAAGAGAAACTGGAACAGACGAAGAAATGGGAAAGAAATAGAGAAAGAGTGGAACAGAAACGAGAGCGTGAGTAGAAGAAGACAGGCGCCCGGGCTCAACCAGGCACGCGCAGGCGTTCAGAGCAGGCTCTTTTGTAGATTTGGGGATCCGAACCCCGAGGCCTACTAACCTCACAAGGAGGAAGCAGGCCCCCTAAAAAAGTGACAACAGATGCCGATAGCAGAACCATCGACACCTTCTCGGAGGATGGAAGAGAAAAGATCTCTACCTCCAGCGAGGCCACACGACAATCGACCAATCGACCCTCCTTCGATCCCTCCCAGGTCACACTAGTAAAGCAAATCCCTCCCAAAAATGACCAAGTAAAGATAATCCCTCCCAGAAAGTAAAGTAAAGTGAAGCAGTCTGACATAAGGATAAAAATTAAGAGAATCTTTTTTTAAAAAATGATTTATTTGAAAACAAAATTTATTAAAATTCATTTATTACAATGGATCAAGTAAAGATAAGCACCCCCAACCTTTTTTAGTTAGCTTTATAAGGCTAACTAATTAAAATATCACGACTTAACCTAACCAATCGTTAGGTCAACTGTACGCCCTTGACGATTGGTTAGGTTAGGTCGTGATATTTTCGTTAGTTAGCTTTATAAAGCTAACTAAAAAAGGTTGGGAGTGCTTAACTTCACTTGATCCAAAGACTTTAATTAAAGCGGTATGGAAAAACTATACGCGCTCACAACATGGTATCATATGTGGTACATTTATTTCATAATTAAATATAAATTATTAATTAATTGAATTAAATATCTATACAAAATTGCCTCGGGATTGGCGACATAGCCTATTGGGAATGAAATAATTGAATTGCCATACGTACAAGGAACCTGTATGTATGAATCAGCCCCACATAGCAACAAGAAAACCCAATTTATTATTTAGTCTACCAAAAGGTAGTAGACACAACAAAATCTTGCTAGTTCGGCAAATAATACACCAGAACCAAGGAACGGCTCTCAGGGCTGTTTATGTTACAGCGAAGCTTTAAACTGGGAGGATGTCTTTGTCCCCCCTCTAGTTCTGAGTGAATTCCTTATAATATAAAACCTAAGACTATAAAAGGATAGGCCTATTCTTTCAGGGGTTTATATAGTGACTGCCTATATTAATTACCTTAAGTAAATTCGCCGCGTAACTCCATCGTGGCGGCCCTACACCGAAAATGATCGTAACGCCCTACATCGAAGCAAACAAAGGACCCAGCAAAAATAAGGTGAGGCAATTTCAGTTTTCATAAGGTTTCGCCAATCCGGGCGCTAAAAATTACCGTAATCACATAAATATAAAACGGTCCTTTAACAACCTACATATTTATAACTCTCTAACGAAAAGGCATAGGGCTTTTGTCGGTAACCCTCCACTGAAATCTGCTGGAAATTTCCAACGGATGAGGGCACAGGCAATCAACCCATAGCCCTATATAGTTTTTTCATATGGTGGCCTGTGTATGGGGAACTAACCCCTCTACAATTTACACTGACACACGCGGTGGCTAGGCTTACCTCATAGGCCTAACCCTAATTTCAACCGTAACCCCACTATAGTTTTCATATGGTGGCCTAAGCAACTGGGAACCGATTCCTTTACCTTTACACTAATCGAAAACAAAGGCTTGTTCATTTAACAGGCATAACTTATTTTAGGTCCTAAAAATAATAGGCCCGCAACATTAAGCCTATTTAATAGGTCCTACTCTTCAAATTCAAAACTAAGCCTTGTTAATTTAAC
This sequence comes from Bathynomus jamesi, assembly GCA_023014485.1. Taxonomy (NCBI): domain Eukaryota; kingdom Metazoa; phylum Arthropoda; class Malacostraca; order Isopoda; family Cirolanidae; genus Bathynomus; species Bathynomus jamesi. The sequence goes on along the minus strand of JAJOZX010007829.1, from coordinate 53,260 downwards.
AGGCTTAACTCATTTGAGGTCCTATAAAATAATAGGCCCAAACATAAGCCTACTTGGTAGGCCCAACAAATAGGCCTATTTAGTAGGCCCACCTAACTTTACCTTACATAATAGGCCTACCTCTTAAAGTAGGCCTTACTCTTTACACTCAAGGCCTATCCTAATTAAAAACACTAAATTTATAATTGAACCTGAGGTGTAGGTTATAAAATTTATTTCAGCAATTTAACTTACTCATAAGACTCATTAACATCACAAAATTCGACTCAGACCTGTAACATCACAAAATTCGACTCAGACCTGTAACATCACAAAATTCGACTCAAACCTGTAACATCACAAAATTCGACTCGAACTGTAACATCACAAAATTCGACTCGAACTGTAACATCACAAAATTTGACTCGAACTGTAACATCACAAAGACCTAAAGCAATTGCACAAATTCAAACCTACACCCACCTAACACCTATTCGTGACCCTATTCCAACCTATTCGAAGTCCTATTTGACATATAGGCACACCAAGTCCTATTTGACAAATAGGCCCAACCTATTCCAAGTCCTATTTGACATATAGGCCCAACCTATTCCAAGTCCTATTTGACATATAGGCCCAACCTATTCCAAGTCCTATTTGACATATAGGCCCAACCTATTCCAAGTCCTATTTGACATATAGGCCCAACCTATTCCAAGTCCTATTTGACATAGGCCCAACCTATTCCAAGTCCTATTTGACATAGGCCCAACCTATTCCAAGTCCTATTTGACATAGGCCCAACCTATTCCAAGTCCTATTTGACATATAGGCCCAACCTATTTCAAGTCCTATTTGACCAATATAGGCCCAACCTATTCCAATTCCTATTTGACCAATATAGGCCCAACCTATTCCAATTCCTATTTGACATATAGGCATAAAACAGACAAGGCTTGATATAAGGGTCTCAAATGCAACGTTTGAGGATCTTTACTCAGCCAAATTGATTAACCTAACCCAAAACCAAAAAATAAAACCCTATAACAAAATACTGTACACATTTACACACACATACGTACGGTACAGTATATAAATATATACATACGACTTCAAACATCCAATTCTTCTTTTAAAGGAAGAATCACAACAGATTTCATCAACAGACACAAACATTCCTTGCAAACAGATTGGATTCCTTCAAAACCCCAAAACCTTCCAGACCTACCTGTAGGATACACAACATTTACTCATTCATAACTACGGGTATTAATTTCATTGGAGTGGTGAATCCAAGTTTTGAAGACCAACTGGATTCGGAGGAATGACACACACACACACACACACACACACACACTACTCTTTCAATGTGTCTCAAACACAACAACCTGTCTAAACATAACCAAGGATCGGAGAGTAAAAGCTTTTATTGCTGCGCTCTGATTCTGTGCACATAATTTTGTGCCAAAAATTATATGGTTAGACAGTGACACGTACAAACAAACTACTCTACTTCAAAGGGCTGATGGCCTACCCTTGGCTATAGCCCAACAAATCATCAAAGGGCCTTGGCCTACCCTTGGCCATAGCCCAACAAATTCATCAAAGGGCTGATGGCCTACCTTGGCCATAGCCCAACAAATTCATCAAAGGGCTGATGGCCTACCTTGGCCATAGCCAAACAAATTCATCAAAGGGTTGATGGCCTACCCTTGGCCATAGCCCAACAAATTCATCAAAGGGCTGATGGCCTACCCTTGGCCATAGCCCAACAAATCATCAAAGGGCCTTGGCCTACCAGTGGCCATAGCCCAACAAATTCATCAAATAGGCTGATGGCCTACCCTTGGCCATAGCCCAACAAATCATCAAAGGGCCTTGGCCTACCTTGGCCATAGCCCAACAAATTCATCAAAGGGCTCATGGCCTACCCTTGGCCATAGCCCAACATATTCATCAAGGGGCTGATGGTCTCACTTGGCCATAGCCCAACATATTCATCAAGGGGCTGATGGTCTCACTTGGCCATAGCCCAACATATCCAAACAACATTGGTCTTGTGGCCTCCCTTGGCCAGAGACCAAACAACAAGGGTCTTGTGGCCTCCTTTGGCCAGAGACCAAACAAAAAGGGTCTTGTGGCCTCCCTTGGCCATAGGCCAAACAACACAAAAACAGTACAGGATTCAAAGCCCCAAGCCCTCCAGATCTACCTGTGGAGGAGTAAATTTACTCCACTAAAACTACGGGTATTGACTAGTCTGAAGTGGTAGGAGGTTTGAATACAGTACAAACTCTTTCTAATTCTCTTAAATTAAATGAACAAATAACAAAAGACAACAATGGGAACATTGAACCAAACAATTACACGAAAACACTTGGAATGCTTTGGTTTTTTTAAAACAGAATTCTGAACACGATGACACTCTTTGCACGAAGAGTTATAACTTGAGGTGACGTGTATGTATATATATGTATATAGTCTAAAAGTCACTAAAGAGTAAATATCACTAAATCTAAGCTGAATGGCAAGACGAAGCCATAAACGAACGAACCGCTGTTCGTATTGTTTTGGTCTGGCCTAGACATGTTTTTTCCTATCTGACCTAATCTTTGGTGCTGAGTAAAATTAGGTGATGAATCTAAGGTAACAAATCGGGTAGGAAGTTGTTCGTACTTAAGTATAGTTATGGGTAATGTCTATAGCTTCTAAATTGGTAATGTAAGAGAGAGTTAGGTAGGCTGTTGTGGGACACAGGAATAAAACGGTAGGCTTCAAGGAATACCTAATTCAACGCACCGGTAAGTGCTTTTGATTGTTTGCTAGAACCTAAGTAACCTAACTGGGGTGTCTACCCCACGCTATCACATTTGGCGACGAGGATGGGATTTGGCTCATTTGGTTAAATTTTGTTCATTGGGTTAAATTTGGCTCATTGGGTTAATTTGGCTTATTGGGTTAATTTGGCTTATTGGGTTCAAGTGGTTGTTTGGAAAATTGGATGCAGACTAGTGGGTCGTCCGATTTGGTTTGTTTGTGTGGGGAAGCTACCGTACTATAGCGTAGGTCCCGCCGCCCTAATTCTAAAACTAATTCCTACTCAGCCCTAACTCTAAAACTAATTCCTACTCAGCCCTAACTCTAAAACTAATTCCTACTCAGCCCTAACTCTAAAACTAATTCTTACTCAGCCCTAACTCTAATAAAATTCACTATTCAGTAACTAGACCAAATTTAAACCTAACCTAACCTAACCTACTTCACGTGAGTTGGCCTAATTCGGTTTTGCTCTAGCATGTCGGTGATTGGCCATATAAGCCCCTACGAAGACAATGGGGAGGACTTCGAAGCTTATGCCACTAGGGTGAGGTTGTTTTTCGAGGCAAATTCCATTCCGGATGCTAAGAAAGTACCTACCTTTTTAACTATAATAGGCCCTAAAACGTTTGGTTTAGTTATGGACCTAGTTTCTCCTAAAGCACCGGAAACTTGCACCTATAATGAATTGGTACAGGCCCTAACCGATCACTACAAACCCCGAGTAGTTCTCATCTATGAACGTTTCAAATTTTATTCAAGGCATCAGACGGGAAATGAAAGCATTGCAGAGTTTGTTGCAGGAATAAAAAGCCATAGCCGTACGTGTAAATTTGGGGACAAATTAGATGAAATGCTAAGAGATAGGTTTGTAATGGGTCTCAAAGAGGAGTCTACCCAGAGAGCCCTATTAGCCATACAGGACCTAACTTTTAGTCAGGCTGTAGAAATAGCTACGGCTAGAGAAGCAGCTGCTAAAGATGTTAGAGCTTTTGGAAATCATAGTAGTAAAGCCCAACACGTAAATAGCTTTAAATCTTCTAGGCCTGGCAGACCTAACGAGCCTACTAGACAGGCAAATAAAAGGTATGAGGCGAATACGACTAAGCCTACTAATTCCACTAAGCCTTCCAAGCCATGTACAGGGTGTGGAAAACACCATTGGAAGAAAGATTGCCTTTTTTAAAGAAGCAGTTTGCCGAAACTGTAGTAAAATAGGCCACATAGCTAAAGTGTGTTTTTCAAAGAAAACAAAGGGTGAAAATTCTAATTTTAACATTTCTAGTATAAATCCTCAAAAGGGAAATACTTCGAACATTGGAGTGGAGTACCTATTCTATGAGCAGCAAAGTGGGGAAAATACAGGCCCATATATTGTAGAGGTAGGCCTAAATGGAATTACAGTTCCTCTAGAATTGGATACGGGTGCTGCCCGGACGGTCATGTCCAAGGTAGTTTTTGATAAGATTTTCAAAAACACACCTAAACTACATGCATCTAAAACAATTTTGAAGAAGTACGGTGACATACAAATACCTATTTGTGGAGAAGCATACGTCACAGTTACACTTAACCAGAAAACTTTGTCTCATCCCTTAACCCTTTTAGTGGTGGATGAGCAAGGGCCTACTCTACTAGGCCGTGATTGGATTGATGCTTTGGAAATGCCAATTGACAAAATCTTGCCAAGGGGTCAGGCAGATGTGCATACACTTTCATATCCATCTGACATAGACTCATTGTTAAGGGAGTTTTCTTCTATTTTTGGGCCTGAAGTAGGCAACCTAAAAGGCCATCAGGTCTGCATAGAAGTAGATCCTAATGTAACTCCGAAATTTTGTAAGGCTCGTTCAATTGCGCATGCACTGCGGGAGAAGGTAGATTTAGAAATTGACAGGCTGCTAAAAGATAAAATTATTGAACCAGTCACACACGCTAAGTGGGCTGCCCCAGTAGTTCCTGTACTAAAACCGGACAAGTCCGTGCGGTTATGCGGGGATTACCGTTTAACAGCAAATAGAGCCGTCCTTCTAGATTGCTATCCTATACCCAAGCCTGATGAATTATTTAGCTCTCTTGCTGGGGGAAAATATTTCACAAAACTCGATATGTCCCAAGCCTATGCTCAACTAAGTTTAGATGAAAACTCTAAAGAATTAACTATCATAAATACGCACCGAGGCCTATATAAGTACAATAGGCTATGCTATGGAATAGCATCGGCTCCAGGTATTTTTCAGAGGACAATGGACCAAGTTCTAGGTCACATTCCAGGGTACTTTGCTTTCTAGATGATGTCCTCATTTCAGGTTCGACTAAAAAAGAACACCTAACTAGATTAACCACGGTTCTAAAAGACTCCGGGATGCTGGACTTAAGCTAAAGAGAGAAAAGTGTTCATGGGTCACTAACGAGGTTTCATATTTAGGGTTCCGCATAGATGCCTCAGGCATTCATCCAACGGTGGATAAACTAGAAGCAATAGAAAAGGCACCACCTCCACAAAACATCACACAGTTACAAGCTTATTTAGGTCTCCTAAATTTTTATAGGAAATTTTTGCCTAATGCATCGACTTTCCTTGAACCCCTAAATAAGCTATTACGATCTGGGGAACAGTGGAGATGGGAGAAAACTCAAAAGGAAGCATTTGAGGCTTCCAAGGACGTACTAAAGTCCACTCTCCTAGTGCATTATGATCCTAAACTTCCTCTCGTAGTTTCAGCAGACAGCAGTTCTTATGGAATTGGGGCAGTGTTATCTCACCACATTGATGGTGTAGATAGGCCTATCTGTTTTGCTTCTAGAACACTAACTGAGACGGAAAGACGATATGCACAAGTGAACGTGAAGCATTAGCCTTAGTATTTGCAGTAAAAAAATTTCATTTCTATCTATGGGGTCATGAATTTAAACTAATTACTGACCATAAGCCTCTTTTAGGTTTATTTTCACCTAATAAAAATATTCCAGTTATGGCCTCAGGTAGGATTCAACGATGGGCACTGATTCTACAAGCCTATAAATTTGACTTAGTACATCGTCAGGTAAACTTCTAGGTACGGCTGATGCGCTAAGTAGGTTGCCCTTAGAAAATCCAAATGATTGTGTACCTATACCTACAGAATGGGTTCACTTGGTGGAGTTTTTGGAATCCACTCCAGTATCTGCAGTACAAATAGAGCAGTGGACAAAATCAGACCCTATTCTGTCTAGGGTCATCCATTTCTGCTCAGTTGGTTGGCCTACTAAGGTTGAGAGTGAATTACAGCCTTTTATTCAGCGTCAGTCTGGCCTCTCTATTCAAAATGGCTGTCTCTTATGGGGCCACAGAGTGATTATTCCAAATAAAGGCAGGTCGAATTTAGTGAAGGAACTTCACGCTGAACACATGGGCGCAACAAAAATGAAAGAGCTGGCGAGAGCTTATTTCTGGTGGCCTGGTTTAGATGGAGAACTCGAATCATTGTTCATTCCTGTCAAAGCTGCCTAGAGAACAGAGATCTCCCAAGGAAAAGTCCACTTCATCCTTGGGAATGGCCTACTATACCGTGGCATAGGATCCATGTTGACTATGCAGGTCCTATAAATAATATTTATTTCCTAGTCATGGTGGACGCCTACTCTAAGGGTGGAAATTTTTCCAACCACTTCCACGACTTCGGGTGTAACGATTCGCTTACTCCGTTCAGTTTTCGCTCGATGGGGTTTACCCGTAGTCCTGGTTTCCGACAATGGTACTTGTTTTACCAGTGAGGAATTTCGTTCCTTCGTCCACCTAAATGGCATTAGACATGTCCGGTCTAGTGTTTTCCACCCATCTACTAACGGTCTCGCGGAAAACATGGTCCGTACTTTCAAGTCGGCCTTGCGTCATTCTCGTGGGGAGGAAATGCAAGTGGTGTTGGATAAATTTTTGTTCAAATATCGAATAACACCACACACCACGACAGGGTGTCTCCCTCTAAACTTCTGATTGGCCGGGGAATTCGTTCAGTTTTTGATTTGTTACGTCCAAACGAAATGTTACAACAACGAGTTTTACGCCATCAGGAAAAACAGAAGTTGTACCACGACACTAAAAGAGGGAGAGTTCTAGAAGCGAAACCTAATGATCCAGTTGTGATTCGCAACTATGGGCTGGACCAAAATGGGTTCCTGCAACTGTGCAGGAGAGAACGGGCCCTGTTTCCTTCAAGTGCCAACTAGAAGATGGTCGTTCTATTAAACGCCATCAGGACCAGATATGGGAACGGGAAGTGCAGAAGGACCAGAGTCTTCCGGAAGAGAGAACTGATCCTCCGGAAAATGGTTCAACTTGCCCGCCTATACAGGTTGCACCTGATCCTACTACATCAACCCCGCTCCGCAGGTCGTCTAGGGTCCCTCATCCCCCTGACAGACTAAACTTGTAGGGGAGGAGTGAGGTGACGTGTATGTATATATATGTATATAGTCTAAAAGTCACTAAAGAGTAAATATCACTAAATCTAAGCTGAATGGCAAGACGAAGCCATAAACGAACGAACCGCTGTTCGTATTGTTTTGGTCTGGCCTAGACATGTTTTTTCCTATCTGACCTAATCTTTGGTGCTGAGTAAAATTAGGTGATGAATCTAAGGTAACAAATCGGGTAGGAAGTTGTTCGTACTTAAGTATAGTTAGGGGTAATGTCTATAGCTTCTAAATTGGTAATGTAAGAGAGAGTTAGGTAGGCTGTTGTGGGACACAGGAATAAAACGGTAGGCTTCAAGGAATACCTAATTCAACGCACCGGTAAGTGCTTTTGATTGTTTGCTAGAACCTAAGTAACCTAACTGGGGTGTCTACCTGTGGAGGAGTAAATTTACTCCACTAAAACTACGGGTATTGACTAGTCTGAAGTGGTAGGAGGTTTGAATACAGTACAAACTCTTTCTAATTCTCTTAAATTAAATGAACAAATAACAAAAGACAACAATGGGAACATTGAACCAAACAATTACACGAAAACACTTGGAATGCTTTGGTTTTTTTAAAACAGAATTCTGAACACGATGACACTCTTTGCACGAAGAGTTATAACTTAAATCCAAATGCCAATACAAAAAGACAAGTGCTTTCAGAATCATCCAAAAATTTTGACCCCATTGGATTATATTTACCAGCAACCATAAGATCCAAAATCCTTTTGCAAGACTTATGGAAAAAGAAAATTGATTGGGATGAACCACTTTCAGTGGAAGACCAACTTCATTGAAAAAAATTAGCCACAGACTTGAACAAAGTTCAAGACATCTACGTACCAAGATGTGCTGGCTACAGATTGAAATCTCAAACACTACACATTTTTACAGATGCCAGCACACAAGCTTATGGGTGTTGTGCCTATTTAACAAGTGAAAATGAAAGTAACTTGGTTTATTCAAAGGCAAAAGTGGCACCCTTAAACCAAAAGAAAACTGTACCACAACTTGAATTATTAGCTGTCTCATTGGGAGTTAAAACAGCAAACTTTCTTTCACAAGTATATAAAGAAGTTGACATAACAAACATTTACTTATGGACAGACAGTCAAATTTGTCTAACATGGGTGACCAACACAGAAACAACTTCTTGCAAAAACATATTTGTGAAAAACAGACTAACAGAAATCAAAACTGCAAACACAAACCTTGGTATCAAATTTAGGTACATAAAAACAAAAGAGAATCCTGCAGACTTTTTGACAAGAGGGCTCTCTTACAAGCTGTTGAAAACAAATAAAATCTGGTATGAAGGGCCCGAATGGCTAACATGTGAGGATCTTTGGCCAGCCAAAGTAGTTAACCTCACACTCAACTCTACAACAACTGAAAAGATCACTGAGGACAAACCTATATTTGACTATCACCTTTATTCAGACCTAAACAAACTCTTGAGAATTACAGTCTATTGCTGCAAGTTTGTCAATAGCTACCTTCTCAAACACTGTCCTCAGAAAGCCTTTTCTAACTTAACAGAAACTGCAACAAAATACTGGCTCAAACAGATACAAGCTTCAGAATTTGACAAGGAGTTGAAGTATCTTAGGTCCAGTAGCACATTAAACAAAGGTATTCCTTCACTTGTCATGGATCTAAATCTGTACCTGGATACAGAGGGTCTGATAAGGTGTAAAGGAAGGCTTAACAAGTCAACTTTGACTTACAACTCTAAGCACCCAATTTTTCTTCCAAGGAGAAATCACTTCACAAAACTCATCATCAGGGATACCCACAACAAAATACACCACATGGGAGTCCCACAAACCCTGACAGAGCTGAGAAAGACTTACTGGCTACCAAAGGGTAGAACTGAAACAAAGAAAATTCTAAACACATGCATTCCTTGTAAACGTATCCATTCACGACCCTTTAAGACCCCAAGCCCTCCAGACCTACCTGTGGAACGAGTAACATTTACTCGGCCATTTGAAACCACGGGTATTGACTACACTGGAGCGGTAAATGTGAGTTTTGGAGACAAAATGGATTCAAAGGAATACAAAGTGTACATTGTACTCTTCACCTGTGCTGCCACACGTGCCATATGTCTAGACATAGTAGAAGATCTGACAGCAGAAGCTTTTATTGCTGCTTTCAGACGATTTTGTGCACACAATTCTGTACCCAAAACTATATGGTCAGACAATGCCACATACTTCAAATCTGGTGAAAGAATTATTCATCAGATTTGTGACAGTGAAACAGTACAAACTCATTTAACCAAACACAACATAACCTGGAAGTACATTCCTGTTAATACACCATGGTATGGTTCAATTTGGGAAAGAAACATACAAACTGTAAAGAACTACCTTAAAAAGACAAACAATTAACAAAACAAAGTTGGAATGATTCAGTCAAAATTGGGGACATTGTGTTGATACATTACAAGACACCAAGACAACATTGGTCAATGGGAAAAGTCTTGGAACTCAAAACTGGTGAAGACGAAGTTACCAGGGTTGTAAAACTGAAAACAGCAACTGGTGAGACCACCAGAGATATCACATTACTATATCCTTTGGAGTGTGGGGCTAAATTAGAACCATTACCCCAAAGGATGGATCAGGATACTATTGGGGAGGAATCTCTCAATGTGCCTGATGTAACTCAGACTAAACCAGACAGGCCTCAAAGAAAGACTGCTTGAAAGCCAGAAAACTTTTACAAGAAAAAATTAAGACTGGTGACTTATAAAACTTACACAAACTGAGCAAAGTTAAAATGCTTAATAACCTTACTTTAATCCCATAAATTTCCTATACCTAAAGGGAGTCAAACTGATTGACATAACTTTAACTAAACTTGAGAAGTTGGCCTCTTGAACTTTCATATTTGAATAGGTCTTGAGTAACCTCTCTCTTCCTAAATTTCTACTTCATTCTTTTGATCCATTTTTTACATGTTTTACACAGTTTGTCAAAAAATTTTGATCTATAACATACAAATTTTTCTCCGGCCCCCCCCAGTATATGGAAAAACTATACGCGCTCACAACATGGTATCATATGTGGTACATTTATTTCATAATTAAATATAAATTATTAATTAATTGAATTAAATATCTATACAAAATTGCCTCGGGATTGGCGACATAGCCTATTGGGAATGAAATAATTGAATTGCCATACGTACAAGGAACCTGTATGTATGAATCAGCCCCACATAGCAACAAGAAAACCCAATTTATTATTTAGTCTACCAAAAGGTAGTAGACACAACAAAATCTTGCTAGTTCGGCAAATAATACACTAGAACCAAGGAACGGCTCTCAGGGCTGTTTATGTTACAGCGAAGCTTTAAACTGGGAGGATGTCTTTGTCCCCCCTCTAGTTCTGAGTGAATTCCTTATAATATAAAACCTAAGACTATAAAAGGATAGGCCTATTCCTTCAGGGGTTTATATAGTGACTGCCTATATTAATTATCTTAAGTAAATTCGCCGCGTAACTCCATCGTGGCGGCCCTACACCGAAAATGATCGTAACGCCCTACATCGAAGCAAACAAAGGACCCAGCAAAAATAAGGTGAGGCAATTTCAGTTTTCATTAACATAAGGTTTCGCCAATCCGGGCGCTAAAAATTACCGTAATCACATAAATATAAAACGGTCCTTTAACAACCTACATATTTATAACTCTCTAACGAAAAGGCATAGGGCTTTTGTCGGTAACCCTCCACTGAAATCTGCTGGAAATTTCCAACGGATGAGGGCACAGGCAATCAACCCATAGCCCTATATAGTTTTTTCATAAGCGGTATTGCGGTATTGCGGTAAAGCGGTATTACCAACTTTACCAAGTAAAGATGATCCCTCCCAAAAAATGATCAAGTAAAGATAGTCCCTCCTTTTTCTGTTGGGAGGGATTATCTTTACTTGATCCAACAAATCTTTTATTATTTTTTAACATATAGCAATCAACATTTTAAAATAATTAGCCCATTATTTTCTTATTTTCTGTGAATGAACGTTTTCTATGAAGTTTTACTGGAAACTAATTTAAATAAAATCGAGCATTTACCTTCACATATTTTGGTTTGAATTTTCATTTTTCAGGTTTTTAAAGGGCTGTTACAACAACATCAACAAACACTTTCACTTAACAGGTACAAACATTATACAAGTATTCCATAGATTCTCTTAACCCATTAACCACCGGGCCCCTTTATGTTGGTCAGAAACATATTATTTTTATATATGTGATAGATGGGACTCTAAGGTAATAATAAACAAATAAGATAAAAAAAATCGTTTATTGTTTGAAATACGAACTGGTGCATATCTGCACCATTAGCAGGTAATGAGAAATTTACGTTAGAAAGCAAATAGTCATATTTATTTTACAAAACCTTATGAATGTCTTATTGATTTATATAGTTATTAGATATTATATACGGGGCTCCAATAAACCTTAACCCCCCACCCATGGCCTAAACCATTAGAGGTACAGTAAAACTAAACATACCTTACAAAAGAGAATTTAATCCTGCATTTAATGAGAAACAATTAAAACTTGGTGTTCCCGCCATTGGCTTCCAAGACAGCCTGAATTCGCTTTGGGTAGCTTGCCAAAAGTGACGTGAATAGATCTTGATCGTTACGCAAATTTGCTAAAACAGTTTCAATGTGTTGCGTCATTGTATCCTTCGAAAATCGATTTGCTGCAGGTTCTTGAAACAAGAGACATTCAATCTTGTCCTTTATAACTGATCCAATGTGTTCACAGACGTTCAGGTCAGGAGAATTTCCTGGCCATTCTTCATTTCCAAAGAAGTCGATCTCATGGTTCCGCAACAACTGTTGAGTGGCTAATGCCTTAAAGCAGGGGGCCTTATCGTGCAGAAGTGTGACCTGATCGACATCCATAACATTGTTTGGGTTTCTTAGAAAAGGAATGACATGCTGGGATAGAATAATATCACGAAAATAGTGTCCATCCCAACAGTGGCGGACTGGCTCATGAAATTTTGTCTGCCAAAGGGGTCAGGGGGCCCATAACCCCATTACATAATTCAATTCCAGTCCTATCCTAATAGGCCTAGTTATGAGTTAAGTTTGTTTAAATAAAAAAAAGTTAATATTTTTTTATAAATTTATTTTACCAATAAGTACAAATATTTTACAAGTACTGCCTGCATATACATACATACATACATACATACATGCTACACTAAGAGTAGTTTTTTAAGTTCATTACTCGAGTTTGCAAATCGATCTATTATAGTTTCCATGTCTAACTCATCCAACATGACCTTTTCTATAGACATCAACATGTATGCTTCCAGATTCTCCTCCGACAAAGAATTTCATAATCTTGTTTTTATTATTTTAAGCTTAGAAAATGCCCGTTCACACTGAACTTGAGTCACAGACAGTGTACAGATAGCTTTGTACATTTGGTAAAGATTATCATATGCCTTGTCATTAAGTCTGTTTGATGCAAGAATATACAGAACACATGATGGACAATTGCCACAATATTTAGAGCATGAATTCATTTTACTGGTGCTCTCTGCATTATCATCATTCAGCAAAAGCTTAAATATTTCAAAGTTCGATGGAAAAGACTGCAATTCTAATTTTACTTCACTTCTATTTATCCCTGGAGCAAGCTCAAGAATACCTTCCAATGCTTCTTCTTCGAGACTATTTTTAGTAATATATTCATAATTTGATGGATCGAGGCATGACATATCCTTATATAGTTGTCTATGGTCAATGAAACGGGATTCCAGTGATTGTACAACACGATCCATTATCAAGTTCAACACATGTACACGACAGTCTGACAAAGAATCCGATGTATTTTTTTCATCAGCAGCTAGTTCATCTGCCATTCTCTTTGTTTTATGTTTCCTCTTGATTGGTAACTCAGTTTTTACAAAATCAATTTTCACTGTTTGATTTTCATCATTATTGAATTGTGCAAAGCCTGACTATATACTTTATCAAATTCTCTTGATCTTTTCTTCAAATCTGTAATGGATTTTTCTACCATATTCCATGCAGTAAACATATTTAAGCCACTTGTCTGTAGATAGCTCGACAAAGGGGCTGTAATTTGAAAGATATATAAGTATGTGAGTGCTGTCAATATTGTTTGAAATTCTAGAAGGCTAGACAGTAAAACATTTGCCTCCTGTTTTGTTTTCGCATAAAAATTGTTAGAGCTTTGAATAATGGATAAACATGTCAGAAGATCTACAAAATTACTGATACATATCTCGTCAAAATTTCCAAATGTAGTAGTTGCTGCATTGGACTTCCCTGACCACCTGGTTTCACCAATTAGCTTTAATCGTTTCATCTTTTCTTTCCCCAGATGATGACGAACAACTTCAATCCAGATGGCCATTCGCTTATATGATACCTTCATAAATTTTGCTAAATTCTGGAGTAAATTGAAAAAGGAAACTGCTGGTACATCAGCAATTTTACTCTGTAAGCCATTATATTGTCCATGGTAGCTTGCAGCACCATCTGTGCTATCTGATAAGCAGTTTTTCGGATCTATTTCAAGACGTTGTAATGTCTCATTTAATAGGTCAAAAAGTCCCTGCTCTGTACCATCATTGCTTGGAACAATTGCAAATAGTCGTTCATGGATAGTACCATTTAGTACATATCGAATAACAATACTAAATTGATCAATTGATGAAATATCCTGGGTTGAATCTACTTGTATGGAATAATACTTGGCCTCAGCAACTTCTTGAGTAATTTTTTCCTGTATCATATTCTTCATAATTTGGGTCAAAGAAGAGATGGTTGTTTTACTCAAGAATGTGACAAGACTACCATGACCTTTACTTTGTGCCTTTCTTTGTTTTTCCAATCTTTCACATCGTTGTTCAGACTTTTCCTTCACCATGGAAACATGAGAAGCCATAATAGGATCATATTTTGCCATCAACTGCACAGCAGCCAAGAAATTTCCATGATTTTCTGTTTCATCAAGAAGAGAATATGCTGACTCATTTCTGTGTCCACGAAAAGGCAGAGTTTGTTTACCTAACATCTTTATTATATCTACAACTCTGGCAACAATATTTCTCTGCTTTAGTACTTCATCTTTTCGCTTCTGCAATGATGCAGCGAAAAAACGAGCTAAACCACCATCATTTACTACACTATATATTCCTGAGCATGCTTGCTATGTATACTAGTTGTTGTTGTTTAGCCGATCAGCCCACCCTGATCGAGCAAGCCGGCGGCACGCAGGTAACCGATCGCCCTCTCCGGAGTGGACCAGAGGTTCAGCGCACTAGTGATGTTGTGTTGTGTTCGTTGTTGTGCTAGAGCGGTACAGTCCGTCATAATGTGTTCAATTGTTTGTGGTGTGTCTTGGCACAGGTGGCAGGTGTCGTCTATGGAGTTGTCTAGTCTGTGTTTATATGTCCGTAAGTTTGGGTGATGTCCACATCGGAATCGTGCTAAGTTAACTCGATCCGATCTGCTCAGGCTGATCTCTGACCTGTTAATGGGTGACGGCTTCGCACCTAGGACCGCATTCGGACCGAGTTGTGTCAGTGTTTTGTGGGTTAGGTGTGTGTGTATGTGTTTTCTGTACTGTGTGATGTCTGTGGGGCGTGGTATGGAATGGAGTATTTCGTTATAATATCTCTCTGGTGTTACCTTAATGGTGCGAGGTGTTGGTGCATGATTGTACATGTAGTGGCAAGGGTGTTGTGGGTTAGTTGTCGCTGCTGCCATGAATTGTGTTCCCCTCATGTCTAAATGTTCCCTAACTTTTAGTATTTTTGTTTCTGTGTGCAGGTGTTCTATTGGTGTTGTTTGAGTGCATCCTGTAATGATACGAAGTGCGTTGTTTTGTATTGTTTGTAAGGTGTTTATGTGTGTGTTTGAGATAATGGGTGCCCAGCATGGGCTAGCATAGTCCATAACTGAGCGAATATATTGTTTGTATATGAGTGATGTTGTTTCCTGCTGGTGTCCAAAGTTTGTGCCTGTTAGTACCCTAAGCGTGTTAAGTCTTGACGTACATTTGGTTTTAATGTCCTGAATGTGGTTTGCAAAAGATAATGATGTGTTGTATGTGACACCAAGTATTTTGGTTCTGTGAGTGTGTGGAATGTTGATGTTGTTTAGTGTAAGCTGTGGAATTACCTGTGTTCTTTTGTGTTGCTTGTAAGCAAGGTGATGGTTGATTTTGTGGGCGCTACTTTGAGTCTATTGTGTGTGAGCCAGTCTTGTATACTGTTTATGTATGTTTGTAGGTTATTTGTAGCGGTGTCGATGTTGTTGTGGGTGGATGTTAGAGTGATATCATCTGCATATGATGATAAGGTAAGCTTGTTATCTATGGGTGTTGGAATGTCATGCATGTATAAGTTGAAGAGTGTTGGTGAGAGAACAGAGCCTTGAGGGACCCCGTTCGGAAAAAGCTTGTTTTTGGATGTCTTGCCATTAAATGTGACATGTGAGTATCTTCCTGAGAGATAGTTGCTCAGCCACCTTTTGGTGTTATTGTGCATGTTTGTGTTGAGTATTTTGTTTATGAGAGGGAAGCGTGGGATAGCATCAATGCTTTACTAATGTCTATTGTTGCTAATAGTGTACGTTGAGCTGGTCTTCTGGAGTTGATGCCATCCATGATGTGCTGCGTGAGGTTAGTGAGTAATGTCGTGGTTGAGTGGTGAGGTCTGAATCCATGTTGAGTAGGCGATAGTGGTATGTGTGGGTTGGTGATTTGTAAGATTAGTCTTTCTGTTACTTTGGAAGGTGTGCATAGTAAAGTAATGGGTCTATAGGAAGCTGGTTCTGTTGGATTTTTGTTTGGTTTGAGTAGTGTAATAATTTTACCTTGTTTCCATATGTCAGGAATAATACAGTGTTGGTATGAATATGTGCTGATATTTGTGAGAGCTAATATTCCTTGTGGGCCCAAGTGTTTAAGGTGTATGTTAGATATGTTGTCTGGTCCAGTAGCCTTCGAATTCTTAATGTTTTTGATGATCTTGGTGGTCTGGTCTGTATTGAAGGGTGTAATGGTCATGTCGAGTCTGTAGGTTTTCTTGTGTCTGGCTGTTTGTCTGTCTGCATGTTTCTGGTTGTTGTCTCTGTTTAAGTGACTTATCTTTGCGTAGTGATTAACTAGAATGTTAGCTTGTTGTGTGTATGTTGGGATATTATTTTGGCTGCGACAAAAGCAGATGGGTTAGGAGAGGTTGGTGACTCAAATGCCAAGCAAAATGAACAATATAGTGATCTATTCTTCTTATTATATGTTAACCAGTATCGTGAGACAGTATCACCCATAATTTTTCGCTTATAACGGGTGAACCAAAAGTAGGTGGACAGTAGGTTGAATATGGTTTGTGTTATATTATATTATAACTATGGTGTTCATTATAACTATGGTGTTTGTGTTATATTATATTAAATATTATAACTAAATTTATTTAAATTTAATCTTTTTTCTTTTCAGATAGTTCAGAGAACCCATAATGGCAAATAATCTAAATACTGATGCCAGAAAATGGGTGTTAAAAGAATATTGGAAATCTCAAAATACTGAAACTGTTAGAACAAAATGGGTTGAAACATTTGGTACTCAAGCCCCAAAGAGACAAACCATTTACCGCATTCGTGACAAATTTGATGCCACTGGCTCAATTCTTAATGCCCCAAGAACTGGTCGACCCAAAACAGTTTGCACAGAGGACAATAAGCAACTTGTTGCCGAAGCATTTGTTCACAGTCCCAAAAAGTCCCCAGAAGAGCCTCAGCAGAACTGGACATTTCACAAACCTCTATTATACGAATTCTGAAATCTATTGAGTTGAAAGCTTATCGTCCACGGCTAATTCATGGCTTATTGGAGGATGACCCAGACAGGCGGCTGCAATTTAGTGAGATCATGCTGAACGAAATTGAAGGAAATCCAATAATTTTAGATAACATTGTGTGGACCGATGAGGCTTCTTTCAAATTATCAGGTCATGTTAACCGACATAATTGTGTTTACTGGTATAGTGAGAACATGCATTTAACATTAGAGCAGCAACTAAACCAGCCTGGTGTCACTGTTTGGGGTGGTATTTCAAGTTCTGGTGTTTTAGGACCAATTTTTGTTGATGGAACAGTCACAGGTGATAAGTATCTCGAAATTCTAATGAATGAAGTTGTTCCACACTTACAACAACAGCCTAATTCACATGACCTCTATTTCCAATAAGATGGGGCCCCTCCACATTATTCAAGAGCAGTCCGTGAGTATCTTGATGAAACATTTCCCGAGAAATGGATCGGCCGAAGAGGTCCAATTGAATGGCCTGCACGTTCACCTGACTTTACCCCAATGGATTTTTTCTTTTGGGGAGTACTCAAGGACAAAGTTTACAGTCGAAAACCACGAAGTGTTGGTGATTTGAAAAATTACATCAGAGATGCATTTCAAGAAATTAATGCACAAAGAAACTTGTGCAAAAATGTTTGTCGAAGTGTGAAAGGTAGACTTCAAAGCTGTGTAAATTGTGATGGACAGCAATTTGAGCACCTGCGTTGATAAAATTTTAAGTGCTTTTGTATTGTATTGGTATAAGTTAATTTTTTTTTAAATTTTGTATTATAGTATACAAAAAAATTAAATATAATTGATATGTATTCTCAAAATAAACGTTATCATTTACTGTCCACCTACTTTTGGTTCACTCGGTATAACTTTACATTAAATGGCAGATCATGATCATGTGGCTGAATTGGATGCTCATTGAAAAAGATTTCAAATCTGTTCGTGCAGGATATTGAAAGAGTTTATCCTGTCTAAATGTTGGTTGATTCCCATCATTATTTAAATCAGCTACTAGATCTTTTTGATTATGTACATGTACAGGCCCAGGTTCAGTTACTGTTATTCCACCAGCTAATTCAGAATCATAAAAATCAGCATCTACAGTCTCAAAAATATTAGGCATACCTTCATCTTTATGTCCTAGATCTACAGTATCAGCATGAACAGTTGTAGTTGAATTTCTCTGTAAGTCGCTTTCCTCTTTCTGACATGTAGATATAGGTGTTGATATCATAAATGCTGTTATAGGCCTGCACTTTTTTGCTGAATCATTTTTTTCTGCTTCTCGTTTATCTTTCCGTTTTTGTGCTCCAGATTTCCATTTCATGTGTTCCATTTCCTTACCTGAAATATAAAAAAAAAAAAAAAATTAATAAAGTAATCTGATTTACTAATTGCATTTAATATAATCAAGAGCAACAAATTTCAAAACAAATAACAATGTTTGAATTATACTATAATGAATGAATATATGTATTCTGTAACTGTATTGTAATGTAATTGTAATGTAATCTTTTCTCAATACTATTACATGTATTTTCTTATTTATTTTTATATCTATCTTTGTATATAGCAGCTTTATATAAAATATATACATAACTCTATATATCTTTTATATATGGACATAGAAATGGGTAAAATATAATTATACATATATAACAGCAATAACAAAAATAACTTACTTTGATAAATTGGAATTGATTTTAATGAAGCATGTAGGCAACTATTAAATAAACTAATGAAGTTAAAAATGTCGCAGTGACAGGCAGGTTGGCAAAACTGTATTTTAGGCACGTAAATTTATTAATTTTTGTTACTTTCTAAAAGCTTAAAACCTGCAATAATTTTAACAAATTAAAGAAGTTATTAATACATTTAAGTTTTTATATCGGTACTATTAATAATACAAAATAAAAAAATACAAACAAATAATTACAAAAATCTAAATAAATTATATCTATTTCATGTAATAGAGATACTGTCAACACCCTCAATTAAGATTCTAGGATATATCTCATCAGGCCCAACTGACTTATGTTTATTTAAACTTTTATACGAGTATAATAGATTGGCTGCCAATTTTTTTTACCTCAGGTTTAGGGGCCAACTTCCCTTTTTTCTAGGGGGGCCCATCTGCCACATGGCAGGCTGACAGCCTAGCCAGTCCGCCACTGATCGAACGAACATGTTGCGAACATGTTGCAGTTTATTATTTGACAGCATTAGTCATGGGCGGGCATTAGCCTGCATTGCGCGTGCGTGCAATTTTCGCTTGATTTATATTTTGTGTCATAGTAAATTGCATTGAAATTTGAATGAATATATATACCTAAATACAATTTGGCAATAAATTGCTTCATTTGGTACTAAATTAAAAAAAAAAAGGTATTGGCGCTCCAGTATTGGTGATCTGTGTTTTTTTGAGGATCATCTAGGTATTTTTAGTGTACGATCTGGGTTTTCTTTCATTAAGTCAGTGGCAGCTCTGGTTAGTAGACCAGTAGCTCGCTTGTATCCATTGGAGGTAAGAGCAAAGGAGATTTCGAATACTACACAGCAGATGCTGCAAAGCGATCCATCTCGGAAACCCTTGAGACAGACGGCTAAAATTGCAAGACAATTGACATATGTTAAGCTACTTTAATTTGAATTCATGGATTAATATTGAACACATTTTCCTTGGAGGGAATGTGTGGAAACTTCACTTGAATGGGTAAGATAGTTTTACCCCATATATTTATGTAGATGTATATGTATGCTACTTTATTTTTCTTAAGAGAAAATTTCTCCGTTAATATACATAGTAGAAGTTTATATGCTTTGATAGAAGCCAGAGGTACGACGATTCGTTCGTAGTTTGATTCGTTTCTGAATTCCGTACTGATAACTTCTTAAATTTTGTCACATTCATTCACTTCTTGATTTAGCTATTGATTAGACTTATCGTATTTGTTTGTTACTTTAATTTGAGTTGAATTAAATATAATTTCTAGATTGATTTGGGATTCGTTCATCTTTAGTGTCCATTAAGTTGACATTTAATAGTTTAAATTGGTGTAGAGACGCTTTAAAGAGCAAGTCTCCACTAGTTAATTTGTTACTTTTGTATATATTTGCCCCTTTGATTTATGCTGGCCAACAGCGGGATTAACTTAGAGGTATATTATACAACAATAAACAAGGGAAAAGTGTTTCCACAGGAAAATAAATTTGTGTTAAAATTTAAAGATATCATTCTGTTTGTATAAATTAAAATATTAATCCTTTAAAAGATATTGTTCTGTTCATATAAATTAAAATATGATTCCGTTACATTTTTAATTTTGTATAAAGTGTCTCAATGCCAGTGGAAAGCTTGGCGCCCTTTTTCTTTTCTTAACCCTAACGAAAACAGTGTTGCCACGTCTAATCTTAAACAGAGATTCCCAAATTGTAAATGTTTTTTCAATTATTATAAACCACATAAAAGAGTTAAGTGTAAAAGTACAATTGTATAAATTCTTTTGCTAATATCCAATTTTACCAATTCTCTTGTTAATATCATTATTAGAGTAGGATTTTGCAAGTTTAATAATCTTTTGTAACACGTGGCAACATGTGGGTTTCCCCAGGACAAAGGGAACCGCCTTGAGGAAGGCAAGACGCCTTGAGACAGGCAGTTGAGTCCTGCCTCAGCTTCGAGAGGAGGTAGTGAGTGTTTGCCCTGTGCCAGCCGGGTCGGCTGGGCCCCGTTAGCTTTTGATGTAAGAAATTTTGGTTCATTTAATAACTCTCTCTAAAACAAGTGTTGTGTTAAGGTTCTGATTCTCTAATTACTCTGTAGTGTAAAGAAATCTAGTATTTTTTTAAAGTTTCCAACCCTTGGAAATAAAGGCTACAAAAGGAAAACTCGTAATTTATATCCTTCCAAGAAAACATCCCCGTCTCTCAACGGACTGAGAGAGAGAGGATACGCCATTGAGCGAAGGAATAAATTGTTTTATCGTAATTCGCAGTCAGATAAAGTAAAGTTGAAAAGAAGAACCGTGGACGTCAGTCAGATTAATTAAACGGTATAAACTTCCTTGTTGTTGCGAGGAAGCGACATACTGAGAATACCTTTAAAGGATAACGTCATATCCGACATTGGCGACCTTGCCAAGATTAAAAGAAGAAACATTTCATCGGCCATCATATTTTCTTCCGACACCGTCATTCAAACCTCTGTCGGCCAGAACCCCGCTACAAGGAGGCCAACGAGAAATGTTCCTTCAAGACGAGGAGCAGAATTTGAAAACCTTTGAGCAGAACCCCGCTACAAGGACGTCAACACTTGTTTAGCAGAGAGGACCGTATGAAAATCGGACGTCATACGCGACGCATAGCATTGGCGTAAATTTCTACAACGAAGAGTAGAAGAATTTTCGAAATTTGGAGAAGATTTTGAAAGCCGTTAATCGTCAACGAGAATCGTTCTTCAAGGGAGGAATGAGAGACTCCGAGGGTCAGGCGTGTTCGATTCTGCGAGAGCACCTCATACGGAAACGACTTCGCCTTCGAAGATAAATCGCGGAGAGTCGAACGCATTTCGACTCTGCCCAACGAAATCATTGGAATCTGAGAGGACTCAGAAACTAAAACAAACGTCTTCAAAACTCTGCCCAACGGAATAATCGGCATTGAAGAGGAAAGAAAAACGAAAACAAAGGCGCTTACACGACGGAATAAAAAGAAAACTCGGTAAAAGTGTTTTTTTGCAAGTAAGGTTAACACTAGTATCAATAAATAAATAAATACGTGAAAAAAAAAAAGAGTTTAACGCATTAGTTTGAAAAGATTTTTTTTTTCATTATTATTTTTTTGGTGTACGAGATTTGTGTTTTCGCATGCAGTATCTTTCGTATATATAAATATATAAATAAATTACAGTATGTTTATTGGTTGTAAACAGTTCACTGTTCGTTTGAGTTAAAAACGACTTTTTGTTTATCGGTGGTTAAACTCAATTTAATTCAATTTCACTGTTCGTTGTGATTGTAAAGCGATTTTTTTTCTTGCAGTATTCTGGGTATATACACACACACAGTATATTATATGTATATATGTGTGTGTTTTATGGCATGCAGGATTTGCGTATTGTTTATTGTTTGTAAACAGTTCACTGTTCATTGTGAGTGTAAAACGATTTTTCTCTTGCAGTATTTTGGAACCATTCTGAGTTCATTCCCATATATATATATATATATATATATATATATATATATGCGACTGTGTGTACGCATATATCTGTATGTGTGTATGTATGGATGGGTGAACTATAATTGTTGTTTGTAAACAATTTTAAATTTTCATTGGTGTTAAAAACGATTTTTTTGGTTGTCGGTGTTTACAATCAATAGAATTCAATTTTTCTTCTTTTTTGGTTTTGTGGTAAGAGGGAAAAATTGACAGTTTTTTTTTGTATGCAATCATTGTGTATGTAGATATATAAGGATTTATATATTTTATTGTTTGTAACCAGGGATGGGAAACCGAAATGAATTTCGATTCGAGTTTCGATTTCAGTTCATAGTTTTGAGAAATATCGATTTCGGTTTCGATTTCGGGTTTTTTCATTTTTTTTTATTCAGGTTTTTTTTTCGATTTCGGTTTTTCATATCGATTTCGATTCGAGTTTCGATTTCGATTTCAGTTTTTCAGATTTCAGTATAATATGTTCATTATTTACATATAATATGAGCTTTTATCTATTATTTCTGCACACTTATTCCAAATAAAAAAGTTGTGCTATTGGATGATTATTTACATTTAATCAGTACTATATCTTGAAGTTGTCTTCATTTTTTTTTCAGTAAACTTTTTCATATCATTTCTACAACTTAGGGACCCGCCTAAAATTGCCCTCCTTTGAGGGAGGAGAATATATTTATCAGATCAACGCAGTCAAAGCACCCTGTTTCTATTTATATATATATATACATATATATATATAAAATCAGGGATAAATAAACAAAACTGGATGGAATGTAAGGAAGCTAATGTATTAAATTTTATTTCTTAATTTCGGTTTGAACTGATATTTTTTATCGATTTCGATTCCGATTCAAGTTTTTTTATTCTTTTCAGTTTCGGTCTAAATTTCGATTTCGGTTTTTCCAAAAATATCAGTTTCGGTTTTTTTTTCGATTTCGCTTCAAGAAAAAATATCGGTTTATCGATTTCGATTTCGATTCGGTTTCCCATCCTTGTTTGTAACGAAACGATTTCTGCAAAGTACATGGTAAATTTATGGAATTTGAAAAAAAATTTAAAGTGAATATTTAAATTTTTTAATTTAAATTGTCCCACATTGGGTTAACAGAAAACGGAATTTTGGAGTTGAGTTTCATTTTTTGACTGAAATTAATTTTACCTAATTTGTGTGTATATATATATAGTTCGTGCGTGTGTTTGTGTGTTTGGCTCGTTTCACGCGCGCGTGGTTTTGGCGCGTTTCGGCGCATTTAGATTTAGTAAAAAGGATTTTCTTTCCTTTTTCTCTTGCTCTTTCGCGTCGATGCGCGCGAACTTTTCTATTCTTGCTTTAAGTGGTTATTGCGTTGGAGCGCAAATAGTTTTGTCTGTTTTTTGGTGCTTTTTGGTTTAAATTAAAATGAATTCGTACATTTCGAGTAATGTGTCGAAATCGATAGCCAAGTTTTGCATCTTTGTTTGGGATGATTTTATTGTTTATTTAAACCAAAAATAGCTAATCTCAAGCTTAAGTTTTTCCGCTGAAAATTCTGTTGTATTAGGGATAAGTTTTTTTTTTTTTGTTTCGCTTCGCTTTCCTCGTTTGGAAGTCCATTTTTTCTTTTGTCGTTTCCGAAGAAAAATGGATAGATGTAATTATCGGACGAGTAATATCCCTACGGTTCCAATTTTTACGTGGACGAACGCGGTAACGTGGTACCCCATACGTGGACGAATGGTTGGACACATTAGAGGGATATTATGTTCATTATAACGTTTCGCGGTGATATCGCAACGATTTACTTCTTAGACGATGAAGACGGAAGTGCTCTATGAAGAGACTGTCCCAGACATCACGATGGAAGTTCTCGATGATGGGAATTTTCAGGGGGAAGTGGTCTGTGACGAGATCGTCCCAGATGAAGTCCGGTCTCTGACGAGATCGTCCTAGATAAAGTCCCTAATCACGACGCAACTTCTGTTCATACTTGGAAGAGTAGTGAGTAGTGAGCATTGCGCGGATTTTTCGAGGGATCCCCTTCTTCTGTACATTTACGTGAGGTCACGGAGAACTCGCCTATGTCCCTCGGACATGATGCTAGCTCGGCTTATGACCTCGACGAATTCGTGAAAAGAAAATTGCCACTCTTTTCCTTCCCACCAAAGAGAGTGTTGCATCTCTGCATCGCTCTACGGGACAACTTTCATTCGATTCTGTTCTTTCTAATCAGAAGGTTTGGAAATCGAAACTGGAGCCATCTGCCACTTTGATTTCACTCTAAAAGGACCGAAATTTTGTACCTTCCAAGCTTTAGAGTTGAGTCAATTCCAAAGTTCTAAAAAAAAAAAAAAAAAGTTCTCAATATCCGTTCTAAACCTTGCAGAATTCGTATCAATTTCACTTAAGTACCTTGTCTTCTTTCTAATCAGAAGGTTCAGAAATCGAAACTGGAGCCATCTGCCACTTTGATTTCACTCTAAAAGGACCGAATACACGAAACGAAGAACAGTAATCATAACGCCAGTTTATCCCATTTACAAATTATTTCTTAACCATACCATATTCTCCAGTTCAAATGCTACCACACACGTACTCCATATACCCGTTTAAGCGATACCCGTGCATTTATGCACTACGTACTAAATTATTAAAATACGCTCGAGACGTGGAATGATTGATGTCGGAGGCAACTAGCCACCAACGCGTACATCCAGAAAACTTGAGCAATGTTCACACGTAACCTTTGAAATTTTGTACCTTCCAAGCTTTAGAGTTGAGTCAATTCCAAAGTTCTAAAAAAAAAAAAAAAAAAGTTCTCAATATCCGTTCTAAACCTTGCAGAATTCGTATCAATTTCATTTAAGTACCTTGTCCAATAGTTCATGGAAATTAATTTCTAAATTTTTGTTCTCTTAAAGTTCGATAAGAAAATCGCGTATGATTTAAAAGTGTATGCACACGGTGAACTTAGACCAGTGAAGAAAGTGGACTTAAAGAAATCAGACTCCAAGTACTGAAGGACACACAAGTGACAGTTAATTATAAGTGTTCATTAGTGCATAAGTATTAATTTTAATGTAAAATTTAATTGATAAGTAGAGTGGATTAACTACTAAGTAGCTGTGTTTTGTTTAACTATTTCTTTTGTCTTTATGTAACATTATATCCAACTACTTCTTCAATAATATCTTTGCCTTTATAAAACCCTACACCCAACTACTTTTGTTTGAGAGGATGATACCGGGAACGCGGACTCGAGCAGCAGGTTCGAGATGTCCCGGACCTCTGCTTGATTCACTTTTTATAAACTTCTGCGATATTCATGGCGTTTCCTCAAACTCCCAGTCTGTTGAACACAACCTCCCCTTCTCTAAACCTCACCACCACCACCTCACAGGAACTAGGTTGTCTGGGACGATTGACATCAACCCCTTTTCTGCACCTTCCTACTTTCTCTATACTCATTTTCTTTCCAAAGATGGATATTGCGTATATGTACGCAACAACCTAACTTGCTTTGTATTCCTGAACTTGAATCTTCCGAATTCTACACACTTGCATGTCAATCTCAAGCTAAATACATCTGCGCTGTTTACCTTTATCCTAATTCTACTGACTATCCAAAATTCTGATTACTTCACTGCCAAAGTGGAATACATTCTATCCCACTCTCCTTTCACTGAAATATCTATTTTAGCTAATTTCAATGTTCACCACCACCTTGGCTTTCCTCCCATTTCACTGACATCCCTGGTGAACTAGCTTACAACTGCTCTATCCTGAATGACCTGCAACAGATCGTACAGCACCCTACTCGTATCCCCAATCGCTCTTGAGATAGGCCCAACAATCTACACTTTTTCTAACAACTCGTTCTTCTTTGCCAAACTTTTTATCCGTTTGGCTCCTCCGACCACAATCTCGTATGTTTCCTGTTCTATCGACCCAGTTCGGCCTTTGAATTTTGCCAAGAGGAGGTGCCTTTGGTACTTTGGCTTCCGCCGATTGGGAAGCCCTGAGGCAGTACTACTTTGATTTCCCATGGAATGATTACTGCTTTGGAGGCCGGGGCCTGCTAAATGCACTGAGCGCATCATGGAGATGATTCTACTCGCATTAATGCAAAAAACCGTGGTTTAACTTTTCTTGTTATGCTCTCCGCAACAGAGAGGCGGCTTTCTGAAGGTATCGTCGTCTTCCAACTCTCCTGACTCTCAATTTTGACCGAAATCGTGCAAAATCTCCTCTTTGACTCACCAAAAATTCCTTCATCAGACAAAAATTTGAAAACCTATCCAATTCTAATTATTCTCCGCTATTTCTGGCACCTAGCCAACAGGTTTTTTTTTATCTTGCGGTTCTAGAAAAAGCTGTGCAGTTTTGTAGGCAAATGTGTTGTAGTTCAAAGATAAGTATGTTTCTTCAAATAACGCCTTGGCGTTGCTTACGTACAATGACAGGAAAAAACATCAGTACTGAAAAATTATTAGCGAAGTTGAAAGTAGCCACATGCTGAAATGAAAAATCTCTAATTCTATGCAAATCGCATTCAGAAAAATGAAGAAAAGTTCTAATACATTTATAATACGCTGGGATATTTTGTATGCTTTACTAAATCACAAATAGAGCAGCATGGGCGCCCGCAGGTAGGGGCAAGGGGGGTCGCTTGCCCCCCCCTGGAAATGCCAAGAAAATATATTAAATATTTTCTAAGAAAATATTTATATCCTAAACTTGCTGAAAAGTATCCAACTGCCTCCTAAAGGGTGAAAATTTTTATTTGTGTGCATGATAAAAGGTTGCTACCTTTATATTTGTTCACCGGGAGAAAATCAACTGCAACAAAACTGATTTTATGGAAAAGGTTGTTCATAATTTTGGTAGTGACCGCAGACGACTACAATTCCTATTCAAATGAGCAGTGTAGGTGATGCTCGAAACACCGTTTTCAAATTAGGTACAACATTTACTTCAGTGTGCTTTTTTCTTCATTCTATCATGTTTCTGTTATAAATAAAATAAGTGATTGTTATCATGTGCATTGTATGTATATACAATATATATTTGCATTTTCCATTACAGAAAATGTAACACTAAACTTGCTTAGAATTAACCTGCTGGTTCCTAAGGGGTCAAAAGTTTTTTGCTTGCTCCAGTCCCTACCTATTAATACATTAAATTTTGCCCCCCCTTAGAAAAAATCCTGCGGGCGCCCATGTAGAGCAGTTATCCTAAATTAAAGTTAAATCAGCTCTTTTAATTTAATATGTAGAATATTATTCCAGCAATAACGTATCATAGTCGCCGCCGTGGATATGAAAAGAATCTGATATATTGCCACCTGCTCTAAAGTTTAATTTAAGGTGTGTTAGCCCATAAAGTACTTATAAACTAAAGAATAAAAGCTTAAAATTTATGTTCACAGATTATTTTTTTATTGAAAATGCATATGTAAGTAAAATTGATGAATGAGTAGGATACTGGATAGTGCAGGATAAGTTATTTTTCATCTATCTGTGGCCAATGAATGTGCAGTTCTAAAAATTCCTTGGAAAAAACCCTGCTAGCCAAAAACCTTTCCGACAACTTTACTTCTTCTTTCCCTTCTCTTTTCTATTCTGACGGCTCAATTGCTGTTTCTTCTCCTGACAAAGGTGAACTTTTGCCCGAAACTTTCATCCAACTCAACCCTGAATGATTCTGGTACTATTCCTACATCTACTCCACCCTTTAACTAAATTTTGTCTAAAATTAAAATCTTTTCTAAAGATGTTTTCCTGTCCTATCTGGGAGCATGTTCCTGATAGGGTCCCTCCTGTTGTTCTCAAGAATTGTGCTTCTGTATTGATACCCTAATTAGGCAAACTCTTTTGTCTTTGCCTTTCATCTGATACTTTTCCTTCCTGCTGGAAGTTCATTTTCATTCAGCCTCTTCCAAAGAAGGGTGACCGCTCTCAACCCTCCAACTTATCGTCCGCCTGGCTTGATTTTTTTGTCTTTCTAAAGTTTTTAAATCTAGGCTTAATAGGAAGATTCTTAAACACCTCACTTTATTATCGCAACTTACCAAGCATTCTGAAAAGAAAAGAACTATATACCAGTGTCATTGACATTCCATCTCACAAAAATCTATGACTTTTTGGAGACACAGGAAAATTCAATAAGAAGCAGCACGAATTCCGATCAGGAAGATCATGCCTATAGCAACTAATAGAGCACTATAACAATATCATAGACACACATGAGAACAATGATAACTACGATGTACTATATATGGACTTTGCTAAAACATTCGGCAAGTATGAGCAGGGTATAGTAGCACATAAAATAAAACGCATGGCAATAAGAAGCAAAGTGGAAAAATTGATCTACAACTTCCTCAGAGAATGTTAACTAGTTGTAAAAATCGAAGGTGTATCATCATTAGAATCGGAAGCACTTACCTCAGTTTCACAAGGAACAGTATTAACTCCACTCCTAACAGACATAGACGACGTAGAAACCAACAAATAGTAACCCTTTAC
Organism: Bathynomus jamesi; assembly: GCA_023014485.1. Lineage (NCBI taxonomy): Eukaryota > Metazoa > Arthropoda > Malacostraca > Isopoda > Cirolanidae > Bathynomus > Bathynomus jamesi. The sequence continues at coordinate 24,407 of JAJOZX010007829.1, read as the reverse complement.
TGACGATACAAAATCAACAAAAAATCAGAAATGCAGAAGAGGTAAAAGCCTAACAAGAGGGACACACTCAGAATATACAAAATACAGATGGTTGATGACAATAACATGAAATTTAACAGAAATTTCAGCTCTTGAGATACTGAAGAAATGAGGAACTAAACAGCATATTATGTCCCACCTACACAAGAAATTCAGAAAAGCGCTGTTTACGACATCCATCATTAGTACATTGATAAACATAATTGCACTACATAAAATTTAGTACAGTAAATCCTCGATTTAACGAACTAATTCCACCCACCCCATTCCCTTAAATCGAAAATTCACTTAAATTGTACAAAATTTCAGGCATTGAAAAAAATTATGCATAGTGGTTAGGAAGAATTCCCTAGACAAAAAAAAGTAGACATGGCTTACCTTAAAATTTTGGGGTTATGGTGTTTGTTGTAGGTTCAATTCAGAAAAGAATCACCTAAAAACGTTTTTGGTTCAGTTAAACAATTACAAACAAAAAGATTTTGAATTTGGTTGAATTTTCTTTCATGTTTTATAGTTGTATAGTTGTTTTCGGTTGTATAGTTTTCAAAATTATTCTTTAAAAGAAAATATTAAGCAGTTTTTAAATTTTTTTATACCATTCTCTCATGCTTCATTAGTTTCTTTTTAATTATAATTTTTTTTTTTTTTTAAATATAAAAAATATTATGATTTAGTTACCACTAATTAAATCAAATTACAAACTTTTTACATTGTTTAATAAAATGTTACTTAGTGAGTTGAAATAATTATTACTGTTATATTTTATTTACTAATCTAACCGATCATATTTATTAAACGAAACATTTGTTCCTTGTTCAAGCAGCCAAAAGTTAATTCAATAAATTCAGATCTTTTAATTTTGGACGAAATTATTTCGTTGGTAATTTTCATTAGAGAATAAATAAATGGTGTCAGTAATTGTGGGTTGAAGTACTTTAAACTTAAAAAACTAATGTATTTTAGGTATTATTTTGGTGTCAATAAACCCGGAATTAGTCCACCTTCCTTCGATGGAAACCAAAACAAGAAATGGTGTCAATGATCCAGCAGGGTTGCAGCACCTTAAAACAGATATTTGTTAGTACATGGCTATATATGTTAATGGCAATAAGCGAAATTTGGCCTTAAGCTTAATCCTAAGCTGAAATGTAAGAATGCTGCAATCATAAGTATAATGCATATATGTATATCTATAATAATAAATATAACCGAAACGGTGAAAGTGACGATTGTAACTAAAGCTAGTATATGCATTCTTAGGTTCGAGTTTATTCCTAGGCATTATCTTAATGCCTAATTTTGCTTATTCCCGCATATATATATATGATGAATAAAACTAGGAATGCACCGGAACTTTCGAAAAATAACCGGCCGGAACCGGAACTTTTTATTGTGATATTGGTTACTGTTTCATGAATTAAAACATGTTCTTATTAATGTTCTTATTCTTCTTCCAGTCCATGATGTAACGCAAAAGCAATTCTTAATGCTTCTTATGATATGACATAGTTTTGGAAAAATACTATCCAAGGTGAATCTTACCTTGAAGCATTGTTGTATTCCTATATAAAAAAACACTGTATTAAAAAGTGGTAAAGCATATAAAACAAAGTGGCCTACTTGAACTTCATTTCACGGCTTTAGCTTTAGAAATTAGTTTAAAAACCGAGACAAAGACCAATAATATATATATATATATATATATATATATATATATATATATTATATTATACGTGTACAGGGTGTCCGAGAATTATCTGTACAATTTTTGGCTGTTATTAAAAGTCAACCATGAAGTGTAGAAATTCCAGTGTTGTCCCATTTTACAGAGAATCTCATTAAGTTTTTTCTGATACCAAGTTTTGACAAGTTTTTTAGAAATTCCAGTGTGTCCGAACATTATCTGTACAATTTCATCTTTTAATAAAATTCTTGATAACACACATAAAATTCTTAAACAAGATTATTTAGAATCTGTATTTTCAAAAGTTTCTTTTATTAAAGTAACGTTGTTACAAACATTCGATATGTGCACCATCAGTGATTCGTAAAACATCCAATCGATACTCCAAATGTTGCCATGTACGCTGCAGCATATCCACATCAATTCGCTCAATAGCAGCTGTGATTCTTGCTTTTAAATCATCAATGTCTGTCACCCGCGTATTGTACACAAGATCTTTGACGAATCCCCAAAGAAAGAAATCACAGGGTGTGATGTCGGGAGATCTAACCGGCCAATGAATTGCATGTCCACGGCCAATCCACCTGTTTGGGAATGTCTCATTCAGGGACTTACGGACGATCAAGGCCCAATGTGGCGGTGCGCCATCTTGCTTGTTGAAAAATGATGTGTGGATGCAGTGCTTCCAATTGTGGATAGACAAAGTGTTGCAACATGTCCAGGTAGGTATTGGAGGTCACTGTTGATTCACCGAAGAAAAATGGTCCAATCACGCGATCATGTAACAGGCCACACCACACATTAACTTTAGGACTGTCTCTGATGTGCTCTTCTATGCAATGTGGATTTTGTGACCCCCATATGCGCACATTTTGTTTGTTTACCTTGCCTGAAACATGAAAAGTTGCCTCGTCCGAAAACATGATTCTTGCCAAGAACGCATTGTCCTGGTCGACTCTGTCAAGCAGTCATTGCAAATTCCTTACGGGAGACCTTATCTTCTTGCGTAATCTGTTGCAAGATTTGCAACTTGTAAGGATGCAACTTCAAACGTTTACGCAAGACATCATGCACTGTCGAACGAGGTATCTGTAACTCTCGTGATGCAATTCTTGTCGACTTGCGTGGACTGCGAACAAAAGCCTCTCGAATGCGCTCGACATTTTCAAAAGGCGTTCGAGGCCGCCCTGCTCCTTTCTTATGCTCTACACTTCCAGTTTCCTTAAACCTTTTATACCAAGCTCGTATGGTTACTCTTGATGGAGGGTTTCTGTTGTAATTAGTTCTAAACCTTCGTTGAACTTGTGTATCTGATTTTGTTTCGATAAACCATTCAACACACTGTGCTTTCTCCTGTGGATTCATTAAGGATGAAGGGTGTGTATGAATATCTGAAAAAGAAAAACTTGTCAAAACTTGTTATCAGAAAAAACTTAATGAGTTTCTCTGTAAAATGGGACAAACTAGAATTTCTACACTTCATGGCTGACTTTTAATAACAGCCAAAAATTGTACAAATAATTCTCGGACACCCTGTATATATATATATATATATATATATATATATATATATATATATATATAATATATAATATATATATATAATATATAAATATATATATAATATATAAATATATATATATATAATATATATATATATATAATATATAATATAAATATATATATATATATATATATATATATAAATATATATATATAATATATATATATAATATATAAATATATATATATATATATATATATTATATATATAATATATATATATATATATAGAAACGATAAAGGCTAACTCAAAGTACTTCTATAATTTCGCAAAAAAAAGTTGAAAAAACATGCGACTATCGGACCTTTAAAAAATGAGAACAGTGCTTTATCTGATGATCTAACAAGTATCTGAAATATTAAGAGTTCAGTACGAATCATCTTTCAGTATTCCAAAAACTGACAAATTGATATACGATAGAAACGCGTTCTTTGAAGAAGAACCACAAGGGGAAAGTATAATGGATTTCGACTTTACGACGGATGATATTACACAAGCCATAGGGAAACTTAAAACACAGTCAGCGGCAGGACCGGATAAATGGAATGCCACACTGATCAAAAACTGCAAGAATGCAATCGCTGAGCCCCAATACTGGATATGGAGGCGATCACTAGACACGGGAGAAATACCGGACATCCTGAAGAGCGCAAACATAGTCCCAATATATAAAGGAGGAGATCGATCCGAGCCCAAAAACTATAGGCCGGTGTCGCTTACATCTCCTCTCACTAAAATATTTGAAAGAATAGTTACACAGAACATCTTTGACTTTTTGGAAACTCAGAAAAAATTCAATGATAACCAACACGGGTTTCTGTCAGGCAGATCATGCCTGTCACAACTAATGGAACACTACAACAACATTATTGATGCACTTGAAAGTAATGAAAACTATGATGTACTATACACAGACTTTGCTAAAGCGTTCGACAAGTGTGACCACGGAATCATAATACATAAACTGAAATATATGGGAATAACAGGAAAAGTAGGGAAATGGATATATAATTTCCTTAGTGAGCGGCGGCCAGTTGTTACAGTACAAGGAGTATCTTCATCAGAATCAGAGGTCCTCAGCTCAGTACCACAAGGAATAGTATTAGCTCCACTACACTTCATAATCATCCTAACTGACATAGATGAGGACGTTACCAGAGACAGCACAGTAACATCCTTTGTGGATGACACAAAGATCAGTAGAAAAATAAGAAACCCAGAAGACATAAGATCTCTACAAACCGACATAAACAGAATCTACAAGTGGACGGAAGACAACAATATGAAGTTTAACACCGAGAAATTTCAGCTATTACGGTACGGAAAAGAGAAGACCTAAAATCCATGGAATATTATACCCCAAATGGATAGGAAATTCAGAGAAATCCAGAGCAAAAGATTTAGGGATTGTAATGACAGATGATGCGAAATTTGAACCACAAAATAAGATAGCAGTAAACAGAGCAAAGAGAATAACTGGGCAGATACTGAGAACCTTTGAACGAAGGGATAGGAATATAATGATTCCTCTACTGAAAACACTGATCATACTCAAATTGGAATACTGGTCGGTCCTAACATGCCCATATAAAAAAGAAGACATTAGACAGCTAGAAGGGATTCACAGAAGCTTCACAGCCAAGATCAAGGGTGCAAAGAATAAATTACTGGGAAAGGTTACGCGAACTAAACCTATGTTCACTGAAAGAGAAGACACACACACCATTGTTTACACTTGGAAAATAATGGAGAACTAGTCCCTAATCTTACTCTGAACCCTGTAACTCCCCAAACAACAGTGGAAAGTAGAAAAGGAAGACTGTGTCGTGTTCCCAAATTGAAGGCGAGACAGGGAACATCCTTAACTCTGAAGAAATAGTTTTGTTTGTAAGAGGACCAAACCTGTTTAATCAGCTGCCCAAAGAACTAAGGAACACAAATGGTGTTGCAGTGGATATCTTCAAAGAAGATTAGACGCCTGGCTCAGAACAATCCCCGATGAGCCGGTCGTACCTGGCTATGTGAGGTGGAGAGTACAAGAAACCAGCCTCACTACTTCACCAGGCGAACTCGAGAGGAGGGCCGACAAGCTTGACCTTCCAGTTCGTGAAATGAGGAATCATCGCACGGAACCTTTGAAAGGTTGAAAGGTCTGTTTGGCCATCAAGTAGACTTATTTACATTTCTTTAATTGTACAGCTTTGAATATGCTACACATTATTCAGTTCAGAGAAGAATCACTTAAAAACGTTTTTGGTTTAGTTACAGAATCACAACAAAAATTGAATTTTTGAATTTGCTTGAATTTTCTTTCATGTTTTGTAGTTGGTGAAATAAAATTAATATGAGTTTAGTTTGAAAATTTCAATTCGTAGAGAAATTTCAGTTGTATAGTTTTCAAAATTATTCTTTAAAAGAAAATATTAAGTAGTTTTTAATTGTTTTATATCGTTCTCTCACGTTTCATGAGTTTCTTTTTATCATAAAAAAAGGTACTTTCCTGTTATCCCGGAACCCAGACTTTTTGCCAGTTGCCAGACTTTTTTTGTTAAAGCTAACGAAAATATCACGACTTAACCTAACCAATTATGAAGGGCTTACAGTTTGCCTAACCGGGCATTCAATTAACCTAATTAGTTGGTAAGGTTAAGGTTTAGTCGTGATATTTTTCGTTAGTTTTAACGAAAATATTCTGTCAAAATTGAAGTCTGATAACTGGCAAAAAGTCTAGGTCCGGGATAACAGAAAAGTACCTAAACAATTTTTTCAAAGGAAATGTAAAAAAAAATTATAATTTAGTTACCGCTAATTAAATCAAATTTGGAACCTTTTACATTGTTTAATAAGCGTTACCTTGTGAGTTGAAATAATTATTACTATTATATTTCATTTATTAATCTAACCGATCATATTTATTAAACGAAACATTTGTTCCTTGTTCAAACAGCCAGAAGTTACTTCAACATGAGTACTTTATTCCTTTTGTAATTTTGGACGAAGTTGCTTCGTTTATATTTTCTTTTACAATTTTGTTGGTTTTAGTAGTTTTATATTTAACAACTAGTGAGAAGCTAGTAATATCTCTTTGTGGAGAGGAGGGGGAGTTATTGGCTTAAGGCTGTAAACTGTCGCCCACCTAACTTTCTCAATTTGCAGGCGATCTGGTTTTCTTCAGGTGAGGTGTAACCATTCCACCATCCGCAGTGGCCTCCGTGTTTCTTTTTCTACCAGAGTAGAGGCGGGGGCTCCCCTTCAAATGACTATGAGTGCCCCGGTGTTCTTGCCCTTGTAGCGATGACGCTGGCAGTGGCAACAACTCCAAGCGCGTAACACCCGTCGGCGTTGCTCCATTTACAAGCAGACTTGCATCCGCACTCTCGGAGGCCAGCGACTCCTCATGCTGAGGAGGGGAGCCATTCATTTGAACCTCGTGATGTATGTATGTCCACCCACTGGGGGCCTCGGGAGTAGGGTAACATTTCCCTTCCAATTCTCCACATACGAAGTCGGTCTTGACGTTCTCCGGACTACATTCACGTATGATGCCTTGTCGCACATGCTTTCTAACTACGAACGCAATTGTTCAAGAGATAATACCGTTTTCTGGCTATTAATTACCTGTTGATGTCTCACTTCTATCAGTGAATTTTTAACCTCATTATACTCCTTGAGGAGCACTGGTACAGTGGTACATGCAATCACTGAACGTTCGTATATAAGCATTATAAAATTATAAAATTTCAAACAGTGAAATGACTAAATTGAAAATCATGTGATTTGGTAGCAATTTAATGTAATCATTTGGCATACAAAATAATATGCATACATATTACTGGAACTCTATTAAAGTTCGTTACGCAAAGGTAACGTCACATTCATCTGTCCGTAAGGTCGACACTCTATTAATGATGTCTTTTAATACGTTCTCGCCTTTTGCATTTCCTCTACGTAGAGGGAGGCGAGCATTACACAGAGTATTTAGAAGTTCCTTCGCGGATTCCATTTCTTCATCGTCATACAACTCGCGGCATACAGATACATGTAGCACCAGAGCTGGGCACTTGCGGCATATTCCGGTACTGCGGTACTGCTGCACTACCAAACCGGTACCAAACCGGTACGCGGAAATTTGAATGCGGTAGCGGTACTGCGGTACTTTCAGCGATCCTTTGCGGTACTGCGTTATGGGGGCCCGAGGTGGTAGTGCGGTGGTACCGCAAGTACCGCAGTACCGCAAAATATGCCGCAAATGCCCAGCTCTGTGTAGCACCAAGTCAAATTTTACATAATCTACTTTATCCCACACAAAGCAAAGCAAGGGATTTTCTACCAGACTATTTCCTTCGCGTGTTATTATCATAGCATAATTAACGGTAAACCACAAAGCTCTCCTTCTATGGAGAGGGGTAAGTGAATGAGGGGAGAGGGAAATACTTGGAAGATGACCACTTCCCACTATCACTACATGTAAGCAAGAGATCATCTGTACGCTGGGAAGGACACTTTTTGCAAATTTAACACCATTTATTCACTAAGTCCCTCAAAGGATATACATGCAATCACTGAACGTTCGTATATAAGCATTATAAAATTATAAAATTTCAAACAGTGAAATGACTAAATTGAAAATCATGTGATTTGGTAGCAATTTAATGTAATCATTTGGCATACAAAATAATATCCTTGCTTCAGAAATAATAAAAAATAACTCCTACCTACATCAATTTTAATTCAAAAATTCCATTTTTCCGTAAATTCGTAACAAAATAACAAATGTGCGCAAACATCCTATCAATATTTAAAGTGGCAATAAAAATATCATTCAGTCTTTATTTGAAAGTAACCAATGCAGTCATGTCCTTTTTGCTGCGGTTCCTTGACATCAGCATTCGGCTTGCTACTTGCGCTTTGATGTAGCCAGCCTTCTCGCCTCTCGTGACTGTAAACTTGACTAGCTGCTTCTGTGACCATTTTCACACATCTCTCCACACTGAGTGTGAGAAGGCCACTTTGGCACTTGCATTGGGGCCTCTTTAAGTTGTTGTGTTAAATCTTTGTTGTTATACATGTTGTCAGTGGTGGCTCCAAAACTTCCGAACTCAAGTCAACTAATTCTGACAATTTCGTGGCACTGACGTTTATCGGAGGTACCTTCCTTGTCTGAACAGAGCAGTCTCCCAGCTGGTCATCATCTAGTGATGTTCCTCTAAGCTTTAGAATGATTTCCACAGCCTCAGTTCGCTCTTTGGTACATTGGCTGCAGAGCATTGCTTGCAAAACTGCCTCTGGCCTAGCATACCAAGCGGACCTTCTCACCACAGGTAACACGATGTCCACCACTACTTTCCTTTGGGTTCTCAGTAGCTGTAATTGAAACAAGATGTGGTTGGGCCCCTCCATCCACATTGGATTAAGTTTTACATTGAACCAGTGAGGAAGATAAAACCCAATAATAAATTCAACAATCAACCTCAAATTCTGTAGCATTTTGCCTTCAGTGCATGTTTGGAAACCCAAATCCTGCAGAAACGAATCGCTGTAGTTAACCAACGACTGTGACTTAAGGGTCCAATCTCCAAGAGAGCCAGATTTTGAGGCAACTCTCCTGATCTGATTTCTTGAACAATACGATAAGCGTAAGATTGATCCGTGCTGAGGTCTTTGATAACGTCTTCAGACAACACTGGAAGGGGAGGGCCTACTTTGACCTTTGGAAATTTTGTATTTATTTCTAATTCCGCTGCTTCATCTAGCATGTTGCCAAGGGGCCTGACCACTTGTTGTTGCTCTTTGTAGGACCATCAAGTTCCTGGATGAGACGACGAAGAGGTAGTTCCCCTGTGTGCAAATCACATACAATCCAAACAAGCCTTCTTCCAAGTTTTTTCTCTAAATGCGTCATAACACCGCCTGCCATCCAGTGCTCACCGCAGTTGAGTCTCCACCAACGGCCTGCAGTGAACTGTCAAGTCTTCTTTCTTGAAGCCAACATATTATTTGATCAGCAATTGCCTCTGCATGTTTCTTGCCTTCTACTTCTGCTTCAGGAACAAAGTGAAACAAATAGCGGCCACCAGGTTCGGAACACACAGAGTAGTGTTCTTCTTTGATGAGACCGGGAAACTTTCTGTCCATTCCCTCTTCTACCTCTAGAACTTTTGTGTCATCTCTTCTTCCATCAAACAAAAGGCAAGAGAGACCTTCCTCCTTCAAATCTTTTTCATGCTGATCAGATATTTCCTTCATTATTTTTTCTTGTGCTCTTCTTATCTTATTATGATCTATCACCAAGGATGCATCCTCTCGGCTGATGAGGCCTGCATCTATCCAAGCGGCAGTAGCAATCTCTGCAGTCTCTCGTAGCCCCGTATGGTGGCGAATACTGGCAAGGGCAATGTTTGAGATGTCTTTAGTGTTGTATTTCATTCTCTTCGGCGAAGGTTCAGATGGCATTTTGGAGCTATCATCTGATGTTGCTTCTTTTTGTTCATCTGAAGAGCTTTCAAAGAAGTGAGAAACCTCTTGATAGAGCTCTTCATCTCTTTGGGTGGCTTCTTCACTTTTCTTTTTCTTCCTTTCTTCCCTCTCTCAAATTTTCTCTTTTTTCTTAGCAATAACAATCTGTTTTTGGGTTTCGGAATAATCTGCCGAACCAATCTGCATACTTCCTTGGCCTTCTGCCTTTGTTCTCTGCGCCTTTATGAAAGCCAGCTCCAAAACAGGGATCTTCTTCTCACGAGGACAGCGACAATCAATGTGAGGGTGAGGTTCTCTTCTGCATGAGGGAGAACAATTGGCTTCAGAACACAACTCTATGGGACACTGGCAGTTCAAAATGTCAAGAAGAGTATCAAGTATGTGCAGAAATTTATTTTTCGTTGCTAGTTTTCCTTTACCAAGTGATGTCTCAACTGCTTTGTGCCACAGCTTTGTTAATTTTAGCTCAATAGTTCTATACTGATTGAGTACAGGTGGTTTGAATAGCACGTTAGCTTTTTTCCATTGATGCCGAAGAGGGGGAATCATGTCCCTTATGAGCTCTTTCTCTGTGTAGTTCCTTCTATCCTTTGTATTTTGTTCACGAAGGAGTAACCCTAGTCTCAGCATGTCTCGCACTGTTGGTAGTTCTGATACGGGAAGCTCCTTGCCTGTACCGACTAACAGGCTCAAGTGACATGACGACTGACCTCTTGTCTTCAATTTTGGCATCTTAGGAATATCTGAAAAGAAAGAAAACATTTAAGTATTTTATATCAATTACGATGTTTCAAAGTTTAGTCATTCGATGTTCTAAAATTCAATACAAAAATATTTCATGGGATTACAACATAATTAGACAGAAGAATATGATAATAATAAATAATTGTAATAATCAATAATCCATACTTACAGTTAAACTGTAGTATTCGTCTAGTAGAATAACTATGAAGTAGGTACAAGAGCAATAACAGCAAACCACCGTCTATGACATCTAAGAAGCAACTGAGAACTGAGAGTGAGGGACAGTTCTATTCATGTTTTGACTTGTACATTGTACAACAACTATATGACCTTGAAATCACTCCATATGCGATCAGTGGGATAATTCTGTGACAGATGAATAGTTAATCGATTTATATCCTATTATTTAGTAAAAGAGTCAATTTCTGAAACTTTAAGGTAAAATTGATGTAGGTAAGGGTTATTTTATTTCATTTTGGTTGGCCAATTTCAAGTTTTGACATGAAAAGACTATATTTTCACTACCAAAATTTATTTGAAAAAAGTTGACAAAATTGACACACCCTAATATAATATATATATATTATATATATATATATATATATATATATGAACAATGAATAATCCCTTCATTCATATAATTCTGATGTTCATTCGTATACTTCGTATATTTATATAATCCTTATATTCTTATTCATATAGTCATTTTGACATATCAAATCCAAAATCGTATACGCTGACACGCGTTTGGATAAAATTTTGATTTGCTTTCTATTTTATAATTGGTGAATTATTTCCTTGTAAACTACTTAATCATTTTGTATAAAACTCAAAATCGTATAATTGGATATGGATTACTCAACAGATGGGGTATTCCCACTCTGCGCGAGAGCTTATAGTACTTTGGCTCCTAATACAGGTGCGTGTGATGAACTTGGTTTCGGCATAACTCAGAAAGAATTTGTGGAACAGTTTAATATTTACTCATTTCACATTACGCCTGACTTAACTGCTGGCGTAAATACACATTTAAACCCCCAACAGACCGGCACCATTTCAGTGAGGCTGGAGTTTGCCAAACCTATAGACGCGCCTATTAGTGTACTAGTATACCTCGAGTCGCAAGCCCTAATAGAAGTAGATAGGTTTAGGAACGTCACCACAGATTTTTAAAATGGATGCGTATACACTCCAGTGAGTGATGAAAAGTGACTGTTTCGCGCGTTCCAAATTTATCGGGGTTTTTGCAAAGAATGAAATATTGAAACTGGCTAGTTCGAGAAACTGGTACGGGGTTATCGTTAACACCGACATTGTGGGGGGTGAGGGGATTCATTGGTTTGCAATCTATTTTAAAACTAGGAAAGAATGTACTATTTCGATTCACTCGGATTTCCACCGTGGAATAACTCGACAATTGTAAAGTTCATAGCGCAACTAGATGTGCCAGAGATTATTTTGGAATCCATATCGTTTCCAAGGACATTATACTGAAACATGTGGATTGTATTGTATTTTGTTTCTCATGCATATGTCACGTGGGAAGGGATTTATGAATTTTTTTTTAATTATTCCATTTATGCGACACAAATATGAATGATAAATATGTATGCAGCCAGATAAAAAAAAGGTTCCCATATGTTAGTACCCCCTGTAATGTGTAAAGGTATATTGTGTAAACCTATATATACACATTTGTATCCATTAAGAATTATGTAGCGGATGCTGTTACCGTTTTTGTACATGTTTTCTACTGTTTAATAAATGAAAATATGTTGTGCTTTGTCCTTACCCTCAAAAATACTTACATAATCTCATCGATGACCTCGCATTCGCTTGACTGGATGTGCGCCAGTACCACGACTTCTGGATCGCTTGGTAGACTGTTCGGAGAAGTATCCATAGCATTTATTCCCCTTTCATCAAAACTGGCAATAACACGATCAAGTTCCGTCCCGATCCTATAGGTTAAGTGAAAATAAAGAGATAAATTAAGAGAAAATACCACGTATTTTAAAAGCAGATAATTATTAAAAGTTTTAATATTTCTAAAATCCTACCTGTACAAGAAATGTACAAATATAAACACGCCATATATATATATGGCGTGTTTATATTTGTACATTTCTTGTACAGGTAGGATTTTACAAATATTAAAACTTTTAATAATTATCTGCTTTTAAAATACGTGGTATTTTCTCTTAATTTATCTCTCTCTCTCTCTCTCTCTCTCTCTCTCTATTCTATATATATATATATATATATATATATATATATATATATATATATATATATAAGGTTAAGTAAAAAATAGAGATACAATAAGAGAAAATACATGTATTTTAAAGCAGATAATTCTTTAAAGTTTTTAATATTTCTGATGAGAGGGGGACAATAAATAAAAACCTATTGTACTTCGTCCAAAATACACACAGAGGAGCATATATATATATATATATATATATATATATATATATATATATATATGAATAGAGACCTGCCCTCTGGACAGATTGCAGTTCACTTCGCATTATTACGGCTTTTTATAATTAAAATAGAGCTATGTTAGGCTTTTTTACGTTGTAGAAAATTCAGAATAAAGCTAGGTTCGACTAACAGCAAATTGTAACCATAAGCAGATATCCTGACAGTTTTCGAGTGCTAAGACATCGTCTGCCGACAACGGGTCTCAATCCCGCATGCAATTCTTAATAGTTTTTAATATTTCTGAGAGTGGGCAATAAATAAAAACCTATTGTTTTTCACCCAAAATACACACAGAGGAACATATATATATATATACACACACACACACATATATATATATATATATATATTCGAATAGAGACCGTCCTCTGGGCAGATAGCACTTCAGTTCGCTTTATTACGGTCAGACAACATTTTAAAAATGTTTTTCAAAACGCATTTATTGCAATTTGGTGATTTCCCACTGCGGTCGTGCATTATCGAGAAAAATTAAGCACCACCATATATATATACATATATATATATGAGGGGGGACAATGGAAAAGCACAATGGAAAAATATTACTAAAAAAAATATTACTAAAGCTACACCATATATTTAAAATAATTTTCAAAACGCTATTTATATGGTAATTAGCACTGATTGAAACGGAGAATATAATCACTTACATCTCAACTGAATTGCCTGTTGAATCTTCCGATGCATCACAATTTTCTGTAACAAGCTGTGTTAATAGATCCACCCGTCTGCAGCGTTGAAGAGGTGCAGTGCTGCTTGGCCGTAAATGTCGCCTTTGCCAATCAGGTCGGGTGAGGAGTACAGTTGATTCATTGTTGTATAATTCACTAACTGGAGAAACTGGGACTCTGCGTCGTGATTCGCCCTTTATAAGGGGGGCATGCGATCAACCCGCAAGACAAGAGCGAACCTTGGCATCCTATTGGCTAGCGGTAAAATTTGGGCCGAGATTAGAACTTAGGCCTGCATTTTCGACCAACCCGATGTCCTGGCTCCTCCACACAGTGTCGTGATTGGCTAACTCCATTAAGTCTGGGCATGAATTTGGGCGGGGTTTAGCAGTAGGCTTCCGAGGTCCGGGCACAGTGTCGTGATTGGCTGAAGCCAAGAAGTCTGGGCGTGCCGTCTGCCGCGAATCGTGGTCCCCATTACGTGAGACAAATTTCGTTTTTCTGTGAATATCGTCCAGCAAATATTGATTTAAGATTTGAGATCCAAAACACCGGCTTGTTTGAAATGAGTTTGTTGTCCTAAGAACCCTTTGATTATTCCCTGAACAATACAATTAGGTTTTCTGCGAAAAATAAATTTACTGTAGAAGAATTCTTGACCCTTACGAGTAAGCTGCGTATTTGCTTATATGGTCACATGCTGTTTACAAAACATTTATGTATTGTGTGTGCTGTACCAAACTGGCAGAAAATAAAAATGTGGAAGATATCTTAGCCATTACGGTGAAAACTGTTTATCTGCTTCTTTGGTCACTTAGAAAAACGTGTCTATGATGATAAAGGCCTCATATTTTCTTGTAGAAGGGACATATATTATTTGCGATGAAAACCCCCAACTCGGCTATTGTATTGTGTGATAAATTTGCTATTTATATGTCAGAAATTCTTATCACGATGCTGTCCGTGGAACAATAGTGTATGGAAAACCTCTATTTAAACATCATTTTGGAGCATCTGCCTTCGTGATAACTTGAATGAACCTCTATTGTCGTATATATAAATAAATTAGCCAAAATATTAAAAAGAATTATCAGGATTGGGAGGGATAACCTTTCTGTTTATTTTCGATCAATTCGAACCTTGTGCGTTTTGGTGATAAATCCGTTTATTTGCCTGGTCGCTTATATATAAAGGGTGATCCAGAGAAATGGGACCCAAAAGAAACCCCTGTAACTCTTAAAGTATAAGTCCTTTTATAAATCATACGCATCATTCGAAAGAGGATAGTTACAAATTTGTACAGGATTGTATAGGTTTTGACAATACAAGACAAGATAAGATACAAAACAAAATAAAAGTGTTAGTTAAAACTAACCCTTTAAGATGACTGCATGGACTGTGGAACAGCTGTGTTTCATAACTGAGCAATATTATGAGCATGGAAGAAGTGTAGTTTCAGCTCTTAGAAGGTGATTTTGACATCTGAAAATTTGTCTTGAAAGATCTTTGAGCTGAAACTACACTTCTTCCATGCTCATAATATTGCTCAGTTATGAAACGCAGCTGTTCCACAGTCCATGCAGTCATCTTGAAGGGTTAGTTTTAACTAACACTTTTATTTTGTTTTGTATCTTATCTTGTCTTGTATTTTCAAAACCTATACAATCCTGTACAAACTTGTAACTATCCTCTTTCGAATGATGCGTATGATTTTATAAAAGGACTTATACTTTAAGAGTTACAGGGGTTTCTTTTGGGTCCCATTTCTCTGGATCACCCTATATATATATATATATATATATATATATTATATATATATATATATATATATATATATATATTATATATATGAGAAGCAGGGTAAAGACAATATATTTCAAAATATTTTAAAGTTTGCTTATTAAATTTAAATTTATATTTTTATTAAACAAGGATGCTAAATTGATGTGTTTTACTGCGAGACACGATTTTAATTATAGATAATTATTTAAAGTTTTAACATTTCTAAAAAATCCTACAAGAAATGTACAAATAAAAACATATATAATACAGTTAACAAAAATATAAGATTAGTTACAGACTTAAAACAAGAATTCGCAATTATATATATATATATATATATATATATATATATGTGTGTGTGTGTGTGTGTGAAGGGTCATCAGGAAATTATTTTCTTTTTTGAATTGAAGTGTTTTACACCAGCCTTAGACCCACGGTTGGGATTTATTTCCGTACGAGTAGTTTCTACACCCCACCTTAGGCCTACGAAGCTCTTTTTCTTTCTTTTTTGAATTGAAGTGTTTTATCTTCACCTTAGTCCCACGGGAGAACATTAGGGTACCCTGAGTAACGAGTCCCGCCCGGGGTACGGACCCGGTTCCTTTTAGCGCACGTGCACTGTGACATTTGGCTGAGGCGCAGGGCATCCAGCAACCGGACGGGGTGATGCCAGGGGAGCCCAGCAACCGGACGCACGGGGCTCGTGCCTGCCAACGCGCGGCGCGTCAACTGATGCACGGAGGCGATGATGCCCGCAGGTGATGACACCCAGAGACACTGGCTGATGAAGCCCTGAGGCACTGGCTGATTAAGCCAACTGACTGATTAGGGGCACTATAAGAGAGCGGGCGGCAGGGTGGCTGAAGACCCCATATGCGTCTGACAGCTGTCAGGCGAACACCTCCTCCTCTTCCTTTCTCTCTTCCTCTCTCTCTCTGCCCCTTTGGGGGGTGAGGCCTTCCCAACATCTCCCCCAAAGAGGACCCCTTAGGTTAGGTATGCCTCTTTGGGGGGTTCAACTTGGGGGATAACTCCAAGTTGCATACCCCTTGCAACCCCATTTTGGGGTTGGCAACAAAGGGGTGGGGGGGGTGCCACCAAGGGGGGTTGGGGATTGGCAATCGTGCAACATTATGCAACATTATGCAATTGCTCTGCACTCTAACATTTTGCGGTCATGCTACTACTCCGTTCATTATGTCATAATACGAGTATATACTAGATAAGTCAACACAGACAGGGTTTCAACCATAAATCATCCCTCGTTTTCAAACAATGGTACTCTCCTGTTAACGGGAATACCCTAAAAAAGTTCGATGACGTTAGAATTGTTGGTACTTACGTATTATCGGGACTACCAAACTGTTTGTTATGTATTTTTGTTCTCGTCATTTTCGTTTAAACTAACGAAAATATCACAACTTAACCTAACCAATCATCAAGGGCATACAGTTGACCTAACCGGGCATTCAATTGACCTAACCGCGCATTGAATTAACCTAACAGGTTAATATAATGGAAAATGCCCTGTTCGGTCAACTGAATGCCCAGTTAGGTTAATTGAATGCCCGGTTAGGTCAACTGTACGCCTTTGATAACTGGTTAGGTTAAGTTGTGATATTTTCGTTAGTTTAAACGAAAATGACGAGAGCAAAAATACATAACAAACAGTTTGGTAGTCCCGATAATACGTAAGTACCGAATTTATTAATCATTTAAATGAAATTAGTTAATATGTAAGCGATAATCAGTTAGTAGGGGGCCAAAATGTCTTTATGTCATCTAAAATCGCAGAAAAAACGTCGCTGCTTTCGGTACATCGCCATATGAATTCCGCGAGATACGAGTCCAGTTTAGGGTATTCCCTTTAATAGTTAAGTACCCAAACAATTTTTATTCTCAGCAACTTTTGCACTCTGTTTTGCTATGCAACAAGCAACAATTTTCGGATCTTATTAAAAATTTGGACTGTGTCAAATTTTTTTGAAAATTTTGTCACTAGTACAGTTTTTTATGCTGATTCTAAGTATGCACCTCATTTTTTGCGGAAATAAATATTTAGCATTTTATTGGCGTTTGTTTGCAGGAATAGTGCCAGCTTCTCCATACGAACTCGCATAAACAGTAATTTTTGTTGTTATTAATGTTCCCCGGTCAATTAAATGCCCGGTTAGGTCAATTGAATACCGGGTTAGGTCAACTGAATGCCCGGTTAGGTCAATTGTACGCCCTTGACCATTGGTTAGGTTGAGTCATAATATTTTCGTTACTTTTAACGAAAATATCACGACTTAACCTAACCAATCGTCAAGGGCGTACAGTTGACCTAACCGGGCATTCAATTGACCGAAGGCAACTCGCAAGTAGATAGATTACAGCACTGCATTATCATATGCTCACACTACAACAATAATATTCACACTAAACTAGGTGTAAGCAGGCAACAAATAAACATTAATAACAACAAAAATTAGTTTTTTGCGAGTTCGTATGGAGAAGCTGGCACTATTCCTGGAAACAAACGCCAATAAAATGTTAAATATTTATTTCTGCAAACAATGAGTTGCATACTTAGAATCAGCATAAACACTGTACTAGTGACAAAATTTTCAAAAAAATTTGACAGTTCAAATTTTTAATAAGATCCCAATTTTCGACCCATGTGTATATATATATATATATATATATATATATATATATATATATATATATATTATATATATATATATATATATATGCACTAAAATCACAGAATAACACGTGATCTTATTAATAAGCAAACAACCACAGGGAAAAGGAAAAGGAAACACGAAGTCCGAGCGCTTTCGTGATATATTCACATCTTCAAGATGTGAATATATCACGAAAGCGCTCGGACTTCGTGTTTCCTTTTCCTTTTCCCTGTGTTGTTTGCTTATATATATATATATATATATATATATATATATATATATATGATACACACAGACCGTGCATGAAACAAGGAACTCTTCTAGGAAAATTAAATCCACTATAGTCCGAATAAGTAATGGTAAATGACAAATACTATAGTTTTTTCTTTTTCATGATGCTAGCCCGACGTGGGCAATGGGTCACTCGCAAAGAGGTCCCAAAATATATTTCCCTCACCAGCTATCTGCAAAGCAGATAGGATCCAGCTTTGGGACATGATCTAGGGTTTAAAGCAGCCTAGCCCAGCTACATTTAGAACCTACATTTACAACAGGTAGCTGTGCTAGGCTGCTTTAAACCCTAGATCTTGTCCCAAAGCTGGATCCTATCTGCTTTGCAGATAGCTGGTGAGGGAAGCTATATTTTTGGGACCTCTTTGCGAGTGACCCGTTACCCACGTCGGCCTAGCATCATGAAAAGAAAAAACTATAGTATTTGTCATTTACCATTACTTATTCGGACTATAGTGGATTTAATTTTCCTAGAAGAGTTCCTTGTTCCATGCACGGTCTGTGTGTATCATAAAAAACCTAAGGGAACCATTCTGAGTTCATTCCCATACATATATATATATATATATATATATATATATAGCATCATGAAAAAGAAAAACTATAGTATTTGTCATTTACCATTACTTATTCGGACTATAGTGGATTTAATTTTCCTAGAAGAGTTCCTTGTTCCATGCACGGTCTGTGTGTATCATAAAAAACCTAAGGGAACCATTCTGAGTTCATTCCCATATATATATATATATATATATATATATATATATATATATATATCATGAGAGTAATCATAATAATAATATAATAATAAGAAATTATAAGTTCTAAAGGGTGGAAACATCATATTTAATTTATACTGTATATACCCATTTAGAGGGTTATATAATTGTGCATACGCAGTGGCGTCCTAGCTTACATGACGCCCTGGGCGAACCTCACCTTCAGCGCCCCCCCCCCTGTTCGCCAACACACACACATTCGAATCCCCCCAAAATAAAGGACAGACATAACTCTTTCACAAAATAACTTTTTATTGGACTAATTGTTGGAACTTCAGAACCAAAACAAAGACTCAAATTTCTGAATTTTACAAATCCTTCATCACGTAAATAGAATAACTCACTTAAGAGAATGTAATTATGATACTATGAACAGGAAAAATACAAATTAAATTGCACAACTGCCATAAATAAACTAGAGAATCAAATTTCTAAATTGTACAAATGCTCTATCACATAAATAGAATAAGACACTTAAGAGAGGGTAATTATTATGCTACACTTTGAACAAGAAACAAAATAAATTGCACCACAGCACAACTGCCATCTAAAGCCTGACTCTTCTTACCTTCCTTGATGCAAAGTCATGAATTAAATCATCATATGAAATCTGCTCAGCAATTGTATGATTTATACTGATGATGGCCAGACCGGTAAGGCGTTCCTGTGACATAGTTGACCTCAGGTAGGATTTGATGAGCTTCAGCTTTGAAAAGCTCCTCTCTGCTTCAGCAACAGTGACTGGAAGAGTAAGACCAATTCTGAGAGCAGTCCACAAATTTGGATATATTTCAGAGAGCTCCCTTTCATGGATAAATGTCAGCAGTTCAAGCAAGGATATGGTCTTTGATGGCAAGTCAGGCAAGTTCTTCAGCTCCTGTGCAAGCTCTCTGCCATCCAAGTCAGATTGTCCCTTAAAGTGTAGTGTAGTACTAAGGTTCACACATTGTTCTGTCAGCTCCTCAAATGTGAGATTTTGGAAATGTGTCAGCACTCCAAACTTCTCTCCCACAATTTCCAACGTGGAAAATCTTTCCTGAATGGCTGATGTTGCAGCATCAACCACTGCATTGAAAAATGTCACCTCCAGCTTCTTCAAAGCATCAATCAAGGGCTCATCAGATGCTTCATAGGAGAAGTGCCGCTTTGTGGACCTCAGCCGTTTTTGTTTTAACACAGCCTCCACATTCATTTGTTCACAGATATCTGTGGCTGCCATTTGTGCAGCCACAAAACCTGTTGCCCTGTAATTGCGGAGACCTCTCTCTGTTTTTTTTAGGAGATTTACTGCAACATCAACGTGCATGCTAGGAGACTGCATCTGCTTGCTCACATGCTGAATTTGGCACAACAGGTCATGCCACACCACTGAACAAATGGCGAAGCGGTATGACCCAACCTCCTCTGACAGAGATTGAGCCTCGACCTTTATTACAGAGTCTTTGGTGTGGTCCCTCACCTCGATCAGTGCATCTCTCACTGCAGCTGCCTGATATCTCAGGGGCTCCACACTCTTGATCTTGCTTTCCCACCTTGTATCAGACCACATCTTCAATGTGATGTTCACATGTTTTTTCAAAATGGCCCATCGTTGTGTGGAGGCTGAAAACAAGTTGTAAAGCTTCTGCAAGATGCCAAAGTAACTTGTGGCATCAATAGATCCCTTAGCAGCATCGGCCACAAGCAAATTCAGAGAATGAGCCCCACATGGAACAAACAGAGCTCTGGGATTAATTTCTAGGAGCCTGGATTGAACACCCTTGTT
Source organism: Bathynomus jamesi (assembly GCA_023014485.1). Taxonomy (NCBI): domain Eukaryota; kingdom Metazoa; phylum Arthropoda; class Malacostraca; order Isopoda; family Cirolanidae; genus Bathynomus; species Bathynomus jamesi. The sequence continues at coordinate 3,434 of JAJOZX010007829.1, read as the reverse complement.
TTTTCCCCTCATGTTGGCCCCGTTGTCGTATGATTGTCCTCTACAGTCCATGAAAGGAACTTTTAGCTCCTCCAGTCTCTTCAGAATCAGAGATGCCAAATGTTGACCAGTGGACTCCTCTGCCTCCAAAAACCCCATGAAATGTTCCTTTATATGGGGCTTCCCCTCCAGTGACACAACCCGAATCACAACTGACAACTGTTCAGTGTGGCTGATATCTGGAGTGCAATCTAGAATTATTGAAAAAAACTTTGATTGTTTGATGTCGCTCACCATTGCTGAAATGGTCTTGCTGCTCGACAAATCAATGAGTTCGTTTTGTATGTGGTGGCCGAGGTAGCTGGTGTGACTGGAGGTCCCTTTTTGGACACGGTTAATGTGCTCTTGCATTATAGGATCAAATTGTGCCATCAGTTCAACTTCTTTCAGAAAATTGCCATTTGATGGTGAGAACAATTTTTCTGTATGTCCCCTTAGTGCCAAATTCCTAACTGCCAGAGAATGCACAATAGCAGTGAGACGTGTCAGCACCGCTCTCCATCTCAACTTCTCAGCCTCCAGAAGTGCCATCTCCTGCTTGTCAATGGTCTCCCCCTTTCTCATCCTCACTGCCAGTTCTTTCCAGATTTTCATAGAATTTAGGTGTTCTGAACTGTTGTCATGTGATGTGAGCAATGAGCTTGCATGCTTCCAGTCCGAGAGTCCCAAACTTGTTAAATTTATTTTCCTCTTGGAAAATAATGTACAACAGAAACAGAAAAGGCTGTTGTTTTTTAAGGAATAGACCAACCAACTTCTGGTTATATTTTCCCCACTAACCAATGACTTCCTGAAGTATTGATGGTGGAAACTTCTTCCGTCACTGTCGTTTCTAGGGAATACAAAGTCAGATGGTACTTGACTTGGTCCCCTGGAAACCAGTTGTGTCCGAATTCTCTCAGTCAGAACTGAAGGCCAGTTAGCAGGGTCGGTGGACAGAGACTCATCCTCAGGAGGCGATTCTGCTCCAGGCATTTCTAATAGAAAGAACAAGAGCATTACTCATTAGTATACACACCTAAGTTAGATAACACATTATTCACAGCACTTTGTTATGGTGGTGGTGTTATGGAATTATGGTGGTGAAACACCACACATACCCAGTAACCCAGACCCAGTGATAATAACATTATAATTTATAACTGTTTGCAAAATGCTTTGCAGGGATGCACACACATACACATACACACACACGCACACACTCACAGACATATGTGCACACAAACTCACCTGAAGAGTCCTGCCGGGGAGAAGTAGAAGCAAATGGGTCTTCATCCTCAGGATCAGACTGCATTTGTGGAGACATATGTGAGGCTGAGGAGGTAGATGGCTCCTCAGCCTCAATAATGGCAGAAGTAGACGGCTTCTCATCCTGGCTAGTGGCAGAGGGTGTTCCAAAATATTTCAAAAGTGCCCCTGCAAATAGTAAAATAGAACATAACAGACCAATGCATGAATAGGCTAGTACAATTAATTTAACATGTTATTAAGCACAATTTATTAAACTTTTAGAATAGGAAACAAATGAATAATACAACCTCCTTGGTTAATGGCTAATTATATACATAATAGTACACTTCAAATGACTCAGAAAGCTATATCACAAAATAGCAGTGCAATATAGCAGTGAAGAGTAGATGACATAGCTCTATACCTTTATCTTTTGCTCGTTTCTCCTCTCTTCTTCTTTCCTCTTTTTTCTAAACTGAGCACCTGATAGCTTTGACCTCTTCTTATCCATTTGCGGTTATTTGACAGACCTTAGTGGCTTAGTGTGAAGATTCGTTCTGTAATAAATAATATACATTTCACTATTTAACCAAACCCAGAAAAATAACATTACATATGTTAAAGTATGGGCCTTTATTCCCAATAATATTAATCTGGAAGCATTTTGCATTGTTTAGGTCTTTTATGGGAAGGTTTATGGAAAATGCAATAGATGGTTTTTTTTAATAAAAATATATTTATTGATCTTTTATTATTTATTTTATTTTATTTTTTATTTTTATTTATTTCTTTATTTATTTATTCTTATTTTTATTTTTATTTTTTTTGCAGGCGCTCATGCCGCCCCTCCACAAATGCCGCCCTGTGCGGCTGCCCATATTGCCCATATGAGGAACCGCCACTGTGCATACGAGTAGACTGGATTAACTTAAAAGTTTGGCTGTTCTCATTTCTATTTTGTAAACCTAAATTTGCTACGAGAAATTATTAGCTAATTAAAAAATTATCATAAAATACATCAAATTATAAGCAATTCATCAAACGTAACTTCATTCATAGATATAAATAATACGAGCGTATAATAAGCAAGAGAAGCTCGTATTTAATATCAAGAAAAATAGTTCTACACAAATTAATATTTTTATTCGTTTTCTTAGAATATTAGGCGACACAAAAAACTATAATTTAAGGGTAAGCTTAATTGTATGCCTGAACATACAGTAATTGGGAATATACTCTATTGTATATAGGAGGGGAAAATTATGATAATATAATCCCACTCTAATAGACAGAGTTTATTTCGAGAACAGTTTCTATGCCCACTGGCATCCTCTTCGGGTGGATACAGAAAAACGAATGAACCAAAAACAAGGGGGAAAACAGTCCAGGGACCATTAAGAAATTCGCACCTAGGTTAGATCCCGTTCTCCCGACACCGGAAGGGCATTTTATTAAAGGGTCCCGCTTATAAGTACATTCGCACAAATTTAAAACTATCTTCTTGTTCTATACCAGGGGCGTACCTAAAGTATTTGGCACCCGGGGCGGATCCTTCCTTTGACACCCCCCATAAATAATTTTAAAATTTAAGCACACAGAAAAATATATTATGGTTGCAAGTAGATTTTTAAACAGAACAGTACTGTCATAAGCAAATTGGAAATAAGAAAAATGCAGGACATTAAAAATTCAGTGAACAGGTAATACTGCATTTTTGCGAGTTCGTACGGAGAAGCTGGCACTATTCCTGGAAACAAACGCCAATAAAATGTTAAATATTTATTTCTGCAAACAATGAGTTGCATACTTAGAATCAACATAAACACTGTACTAGTGACAAAATTTTCAAAAAAATTTGACAGTTCAAATTTTTAATAAGATCCCAATTTTCGACCCATGTATATATATATATATATATAATATATGAAAAGAAGGATCAACACAACGGCAAACATTTTCATTTATTTGTACATCAGACGTTTCGACAAATCTTTTGTCATCATCAGTGAGTTAAGTCTTAAAACCTTAAAACAAAATTGAAAAGTGAAAGTTACATCAATACAATATTAAGACCATTAAAATTAAAACCTTAAAGCAAAATGAAAATTGCATCAATACAAAATTAAAAACATTTAAATTTCATCACTATAAAAACTAAAATTAAA